>OY978526.1:90134139-90734139 GCA_963854835.1 Megamerina dolium
AATAGGTTGAATTAATTTTGCAACATTTTAAATTGAGCGCAATTAATTGCAAAAATGTTGTTGTATGCTATGTGCGTGTGTATGGTGTGTGTGTGTGTGTGATTTGGAATGTACTATTTGTACTATTTGTATGCAAGAGTGTAAGAGTGTATACGTATGTGAGTATGATTGTATAAATATGCACAAACATACACATACATATGCACATATATGTAGAAGTTCTTGTTTTGGTTTATCAACAGCATACGAAGACAGAAAACAGAAATGGACAGCAAAAAATCTCACCATGAAGAAGAGCCAAAGCCAAAGAAAAATGTCATGAAAAATGTACACCATTCAACGTATTTACATTAGACCAAAAGAAGATATGCCACATACATACGTACACTCCCATACACCCACATAATACACAAACAATACGAGTACGAAAGAAGAAATTTGGTTTTAAATTGAAATTTCGTATAGTTCGTTACCTACCGACGCCTTGGACATTGTCAGTGGCACCAACAACACGATTATTGTCCAGTCGGACGAACGGGCAGGCAAGCAGGCAGACGAATTTAAAGCGCCTGATTTTGGTCAAATTTTTTATAAATTTTATTGTTTCGGTTTGTTTCAGTTTTGGTGGTATATTTTTTTCATTTTTTTTTTTTGTGTGAATTTTATGTGAATGCGTGTATGTTTTTATTCATATAAAATCTGGAGCATACATTTATACAAATACATACATATATATATATACATAGTTGCAAATATATGTAAGACATATATAAAAATATATTATAAACGAGCGGTATGTTTACAATTGTATGCTTACATCATGCATACAACCACTCACATGTATGTATATGTTTGTATAAATATATGATATGATATATGTAAAACGCATTCCATTTAATAGCTTACATCTGTTCATGTACATACACATTATATTTATATATATATATATTGTATACATTTATCTACCTACATTAAAATTAAGCTATCCATATTTTTCATACAAACAACTTATGTATATACTATATATGTTGGTGTATACAGTCCTATTCAGAAATGTAAGAGTCTATTGTAGGCATTTATATTTTTTCGATTACATATTTCAATTTCATTCGATACATTTTCGATTGTTAACTAAAATTTGATAAAAAAAAAAACAATTTAAATTAATTCGTAGAGATACTAGTAAATAGATCAAAACAGCATTAGAGATCAAGTAAAAATTAATCAATCAATATAAACACTAAGAGAGCTAAAAAAGAGAGCTTTTAGCACTTTCTAAAGTTAAAATTTTTCTAAATTTTCGCAACTTTGTATCGTAGCCCCATTTTGAAGTAGGCATGGCATGTTGATTTTTTCCCAGATGATTTCCGACTACCATATTAACCTTAGTATTAATTATGATTGTTCTAGACAGAAGATTGCAGAAGTTACCGCTGTTTCAATTTAAAAGAAATCCGGTCATTTTGTATGGGGGCTACTATAAACAGTGAGCGTGGCGCGTTCATTTCCTGTAAGTCTAGTTGTTCTTACAATACTAATCCACACCTTAAATCTGGTTGTTGTACGCTGAATAGTTTGTATGTTATGGCGGTTAACATTTTTTTTTAATTTCCGCTACTTTGTATGGGAGCCCCAATAAGAAGTGGACATTGTATGCTGAGTTTTTGCCAGATTATTTCTGGCTACCATATTAATCTAAGCGTCAATTATGGTTATTCTAAACAGTTACAGCTGTTTCAATTTAAAAGAATTACAGACACTTTCTGTGGGAGCTACTATAAAAAGTAGGCGTATTGCACCTATTTTTGGCAAGGTTATGTAGTAGTGTAATATAACTCTATGTGCCAAATATTGTTCTCCCAGATGGTATATTAAGCGAGTTATAGCAAGTTAAAGATTTTGAAAATTCCGAGGTTAGTCGTTTTGAATGTTTGGTGTGGACGTGGCTATTGACTGATCATGCCCAATATCGATCCCCTCTATACCCTTGGATCATACGTTACTTGTGCCAAATTTCGTCAAAATAGCTCAATATTTGCTCAAGTTATCGTGCGAACCAGCCAGGTGACAGACAGACGCTGATCACGAATATATATAATTTTCTATATGTCCGGAGATTTCTTCAAGTGGTTACAAACATCTGCCCGAAATGAATATACCTTGCATATTACATTGTGCAGGGTATAAAAAAATAAAAATAGGCAAATAAAGAAGAAGATATTTTATATTAATCGAGTCAAGAGAATAACTAAGCTATTCAATTTTTAAATAAATAATATAATTACATTGTTGGTCTAAAATTCTTATGCAGAACTGTATTTACAATATATTTATATGTGTGTCTATAAGCGCTACATTCATAACATTCATATGAGCATCACAATTAAATCGCGAATTGTTGTGAGAATTTTTGAACAAAATAGTATACATTACGCGACGACTAATGCATCAAAATACATAACATCAAATAAATGTGTGCAGAGAAAAAATTAAATACATAATGTTCATTCACTGACATAACGTGACAATTCAAAAATTCACACTGTTGGAGAATTATGAATTAAAGTTTTAACATAAGCGCTAATTAGTCCAATACGATGAAAGTATGTAATACAAGATTCATATATATTTTAATATATATGTGTATAAGATGAAATAGGATGATAGATGCATATTTTTGAGCGTATTTTGTTAAAAATCATAAGACTTCCGACCACTTCAAGTAACTCGGGACATAAATATAAAAGAGGTATAATAATTTTACAAATGCCTTAATAGATCGAATTTTATTATTGTATTGGAAAGGTGTCATTATGCATGAGATGGATGATGCCCTTAACGTTAAACCCCAAGCGGCATGGTCATCAGTCAGGTTATCCATTCATCATCATCATCATTGTCGGCTGGACAATCTAGGTCGGATCTTTGCCTGCTGCTGTATTAGTCTCCAATTTTCACGGTCTCTCGTCTGCGATCTCCATGCTCGCATACCCAGGGAGTTGGCGTTGCCATCGACTCCATCTATCCATCTCAGGCGTGGACGCCCCTTTTTTATTCTCGTGTGGCATTTTTCAAATAGAATTTGTTGTGGTGAGTAGGAATTGTCAGCTCTCAAGACGTGGCCTGCCCATCTGACTGTGCTAATCTTTATGATTGTGACGATCGTATGGTGCGCATATAATTGCTGTAGCTCATCGGTGTATCGCTTTCTCCAAACCCCGTTGTCATTTATTGCTCCGAAAATTTTCCGTAGGATCTTCTTTTCAAAAACCTGCAACCTTTGCTTATCTGCTTCACTGACGACCCATAATTTACTTCAGTATACTAGGCATATCCGTATATTAGCGTCCGGTATAGGGAAATCTTAGTGCTCCGGTCAAGTAGGCGGCTCTTGAGGTGGTTGCAAAGGGAGAAATAGCAGCCATTTGCTGACAGTATTCTTTGGCTGATTTCAGATGACAGTTTGTTGTTGTTGTTGTTGTTGTTGTTGTTGTTGTTGATATTAACTCTAAGATATTTAAAGTCACTGACAACATCGAAATTATACGAACCTGTTGCCAAATTGGTGTGTGTGTGCCGTAGCTCAGTGGTTAGTGTGTTCGCCTTCTGATCATAACAAATTTAATATCGATAAGATTTTTCTTTCGAATGGTACCCACCTGTCGGCAAGCAATTGGCAATTCTTCTGACAGTAACAACTTGCCATGAAAAAGCTTCTAAAAGAATTCTGTGACAAAGCTCAGAAAAAGTGATGTCACAAGTGTTCTGCCGTTTGGAACCGGCTAAAATAAGTAGGTCCCTTCTAATACTGTCCAAATTTAAGACGCACAACAGTAATGGAAAAGAAGCTCGACCAATGAGCCCTTTGGGGCTTTAAGTGCCACATATTTATTTATTTTTTTTTTTTTATTGCCAAATTGGCACCCACTTTTTTTCTGATAGAGTCCGATGTCGTTGAGACGAATATCTTAGTTTTAGTTTCGTTTATTAGCAGCCCGATGTTTTTAGCAGCAGCTTCTATACCCTCGAAGACTTACTTTAAGCTTGGTAGAGAGGTCGCGATAATATCGATGTCAACCGCATATGTCAGAATTTGGACGGATTTTGAATAAAATGGTCGTGGTAAAGTTGAAAAGTAGGCACGACAGTCCATCGCCTTGCCTCAGTCCATTCAGTGTAGTAAACTCCGTTGAGAGGCTGTTTTGGATTCTTACCATATTCCTTACATTGGACATAGTAGCTCGAGTTAGACGAATCAACTTATCGGGGATTGACAATTCTGCCATTACTGAGGACAATTGTTCTCCGAGAACGCTGTCGTATGAGGCATTGAAGTCGATAAAGAGATGACATGTCGTTAGATTGTGTTCACGAGATTTTTCAAGTATTTGCCTTAGCACGAATATTTGATCAGTTGTTGATCGACCCTCTTGGAAACCTGCTAGGTAGCTTCCGATTCAATGTTTGTCAAAGTTATCGGCTTGTAATTTTCACAAAGCAAAGAGTCGCCATTTTTATGCACTGGGCAAATAATGCCGACTTCCATTGGATAGAACAATTATTAAACATTTATCATAAGCATTTAGCTCTGGCTTGCTCGACGAGTGTGCTGATTTTGGGGAATAATTTCTTGGTATCACAACCTCTCTCATAGAGATGTTGAGCACAATAACCAAACCTTAAGACATATTGAATTCATTAAAAATATTTTATAATACTATTTTTTAGAAGCTGTGCTCTTTTTTACGGCAAATCAAATTCCTTAATATAATGACCCTAATAATACTCGTGAAAAATGATGCTCTTATAATATCCTCTAATAATATCAAAATACAAGAACTTCAATAATAATAATAATAATAATTGGTAATCCATTGGTTACTGATAGTACATACATATGTAATGGAGTATATGCATATAATCATAATAATAATAATAATAATACTGATAATAATAATAATACTACAAGCACACCACTCAATGCATTACCGTGACGACAACAAAGTACTATTCTTCACTATGTACGATTACATACTCTATGTTCATTCCAATTAAATGTTGATACATTTTCGATACCCATAAACCATGTTGACTAACATATCACGCCCAAATTGTTTATGTTTACCTACCATTACACAATAACTTATTGCACACGCACAAAATCACACAGACACATTCAACCGCATACATACATGGTCGTTTACAATCAATCAGTGTTCATTTTGCGAACATATAATAGAGAAAAAGGTCTCATAGAGAGGTAGATATAATAAATAAAATACAACATAATTCTTTATATTGTCTAGAATTGTCTTGAGATGTTAAATTTTGTATGGAGCACTATTCAAATGACCAAATGACACCTGTCGTTAACAACAATGGGACATCCCATACAATTTAGTCAACTTGTTAAAAGCTTAAACTTTTGACCGTAATTTTTTATGAATCGAATATTCACAAAATTTTTGTAATTTAATAAATTTTCGAAAGAAAGCAGCTACTCAATATATTTGAGGTACAATCAAATATTGTCACAATGTCAGGGATGTATTTTTTTACAAATTTTATAGTAGATCATAAAATAAAAATGGTATGAACAACTGACATTAGTGCAAAATTTCGCTTAACTCAGTTATTTCTCTACACAACTAAGGCGATCATTGATTGAATTGAATTAAATAATCATTTCAAATGTTTCGGTGTCCTCATATTGGAGCATACACTGTATGGACATAAAATAAAATTCGATATGTACCATAATGGTTGTACTTCAAGAAATTTATATCATCCGAAGTGTGTATGTATGTATTTTACCAAATTACATTGTGTTTTTATTTCTCTCTCACTCTCTGTCTCTCTTTCTTCTCGCTTATGTTCTGAAATTACTAATAGATAGGCGTATCATATAATTTACTAGAGTATTTACGAGTATGTATTTTATATGTGGTTATTTGTAAATATGTATTACATGTTATCATTATCTCTTTTTTGTTGTGATTAACCAAGCTTCCGAATATTTAGATAGATTATGCATTTCAATAATGTTTGATTAATGTTTAATTAAAATCTATATCAATAATATTATATAAATACACATCACATAGTGATTTCAGGCATATTGTATATAATGATATGAGAATTTGTTACATTTTTGCAAAAAAAAAAAAAAAAATTGAAACATTTGAATTACAAAAACACAGAAAATAAAAGCCAAACAAAAAGTGTCAAATATTACATTTTTACCAACACAATTTGCGTTAATAAAGATTTATTGAATTATGCAACATAATTATGAATACATACATATGTACATATATATTTAATATATATATATGAATGAATGAATATATAATATATCGACAGACTTATTAATATTCATATGCATAAAATGCATACAATGCATACTTAACAAATACATATCAGGATATACATCGCAAAAAAAATTTTTATGGTAAATATGTATATTTTAACCCAAAATATTATCAGCAGCATATATAACACAACAACAAACTCCATAAATATATTTGTACATACTACTGACATCTGAGTATAAACATGTAAATAACATACATATTATGTATATAAACATGCATGATATGCATATTCATATGTATATCAACATATTTGCATAGGTACATTTATTATATGTGTGTATATATACATATTGTAGAGGTTTAAATACATGAGAAGCATCAATTTTATGATTATTAGCTAATTAATATGGATCGCTTTATTATAATATCCATGTAGGTGCATAACTACAATACAAATGTATCATACTATATATATACAAATTTTAAATCCATAAGAATTTAATGCAAGCACGTATTAAATACGTTAATATAAAATAAATATCAAAAAAAAAGTATTTGCAACACTATTTGATATATTGTATGTAGTAAAGTATATGACAGTAAATAGCAGTAAGTATTCATAGTCAGCCATAACGAATGAATTATATATATATATATTACACTGAATATACATAAATTAAGGGTATGTTGTTTATAAGATAAGTACAACTCAAATTACCATTTGTGGTAATGTTTAGTTAGCCGCAATATTTGAGGCAGAGATTTGGGTACTATGCAATCTTAAATTATGAATTTCTCATTTGCTCTCATATCAAGTATACGCTGGCGTATACGTAATATTTGAAGATAACTCAGAGATAACTCATTGATATATTCATCTTTAGAAAGTTTCAGCAAATAGATCAAAATGTTGGAATATAACATTCAAAAAAGACACAAATTGCTGCAATAGATTTTTGTAGGTAGGTAGGTAGGTAAGTTGAGTGGTTGCCTGTTGACGCACCTAGACCTATTAAATGCCCATTGTGATACCACCAGAGTTTTATCCCTTACCCAACTGAGTCCTCTTTGAGCCAACCTTGTGGATTTTGTAAATGACACTATCTTTGTTAGTTTTATTTTCACAACCTCTGAGATGCCAACAAGAAAAGCCGTTCCGAATGCAGTGAGCCTTCTTCTGCCCAGAGGAGATGCTCAACTGTTTCTTCTTCCTTTATATCTTGGCAGCCTCTGCAGTAGTCATAAAACGGTGCCTCTAGTCTATTCGTGTATCTTCCAAGAAGGCAGTGTCCTGTTAGAATCCCAATTGTCATTCTAATGTTCTGCCTCTTCAGTTTCAAAATTATCTTAGTTGGAGCTAAGTTCCATTTCGGCCACATTAGCCTACTATTTAAACAGTTTCTTGTCTGTCTCCAAAGTGTGTTTGCAGTATCTATGGTGAATCTGTCTGAATCAGTAATTTACAAGTTGCTAGTGGCATTGGCACCGATGATTTCCCCGGGTGGAGTGCTAACGTTGTGCCTTTGTCTCTGTGGCCTGCTACCCAAATAAGGTGGATATTGAAGTAGCTAATGAGTTCTATTAGTAGTTCGTTTACAGTTTATCACCGTCTTTGATGACTGACTACTCATTTGCAGCGATTTTAATGTCGCCTGACTATCGGAAGAGATATAAATATCTCTTTTAGTCAAAACACTTTTTTGACAATAGAGAGTTCCTCCTTTATGACTCTAACTTCAACCTGAAAGACACTGCAATGATCTGGTAGACGGAATGCCACATTGGCGCTTAACGCTTCCGAATATACGCCTCCTCCCACCTGATCATTAAGTTTGGAGCCGTCAGTGAAAATACTGACTTTGTTCTCGCATCCATCCATCCTATCGTTATCTCAGTCTTCTATCGTTGAGAAGGTTATGGTGATGGGCTTGTTAAGTAATATTGCCGACGAGTTGCAATAATTGGTGGTTCTGGGTATGAATGGAAAACTGTCTAAGATGGATGAGTGTCATTTCGGGTAAGTGGCTAATAGAGAAGATTCTCTAAGCCTTAAGGCCGATTTGGCTGCTAGTGGTTTACCAAACAGGTCGATTGGTAGCAGTTGCAG
Organism: Megamerina dolium; assembly: GCA_963854835.1. NCBI lineage: Eukaryota > Metazoa > Arthropoda > Insecta > Diptera > Megamerinidae > Megamerina > Megamerina dolium. Next base: position 90,142,561 of record OY978526.1, read on the forward strand.
CATAACATTCAGCGCTGCTGTTGGGGATGTTCTAAGAGCTCCGCTTATGGACAAGCCAGTTAGTCTCTGAATACCTTCCATGCGTTTAACTGCATAGATTTCATTTAGAACCGGCCACCGGACTATAATACCGTAAGTCAGAATTGGTCTTACTACAGCTGTGAATATCCATTTCGCTCCCACTGCTTTTTTATACGACTAGAGAGCTACAGCCGCTTTCCTAACTCTATCTTTTACATTATAACTCCAAAAAAGCTTCTTTCAGTCCTAGATAAAGGGCTTTGTCACACAAACTACAGCGTAGTACCATTTAAAGTTGGAGGGTGAACCTCAGGTAGCTGGTGCTTCCTGGTGAACATAACCAATTCTGTCTTGCTGACATTGACAGCTAATCCACATGATTTAGATCAAGTATCAACTTCATTTAATTCGGAAATTTCCCCCTTACTGTGATGGCAACATCATCCGCGTAAGCAATAATTTGATGACCCCTCTCTCCAGGCCCAGCAACAATTTATTCATTTGCAAAACCCACAGAAGAGGGGAGAGTGCACCGCCTTGAGGAGTCCCTTTGTTGACAGATCTAGGCATATTTTGTATAACCGATCAAGTTATGCAAATAGTGAGTGACAAATAATAAATAAATATGTGGCTCTTATAGGCCCAAAAGGGCCCTTTGATTGAGCTTCTCCTCCAGTATTGTTATGCTTGGTAAATTTTTGGTGAGTATTAGAATGGAAGAATCCTTGTGGCATCACTTTTTCAGAGCTTTGTCCTAGAGCTCCTTTAGAAGTAAAATTGGCAAATTATTACTGCCGGCAGAATCGATATGTATATAATCGTTTTTGAAAGCGATTCATCGCTTCATATAAAGAACTAAGTTCATCGATGCATATTTGTTGAGATAATGCACGTAAGTTTTAATATTTTATCAAACAAATAAATATTTATAATTTAAGTTAGGCTATGTGGCCGCGCACTTAGGCCCAAAATTGGCCCATTGTGTTACCGTGCATCAATGATGCTTTCTATCCTGCTCTCTCTGTTAAACGGAACCATTGGGATTTCTTAATGAATAGAGCAATGTCCCTGACATCCATTGGTACTAGCTCAGTGGTATCTGTAAAAATGGCACTCCCCAATAGGGTGTGCATTTTGCGTGTCAAGTTTCCTTCTCTTCCTCGTCCTGGCAGCTACGACAAAAATCGTTGGCCGGTAAACCAAGCCTGATAGTATGCCTACCCACAAGGCAGTGGCCCGAGAGTACGGCAACTATATTACTGATAGTTTTCCTACTCATTGACAACAGTGAACGAGTTCTTCTATTGTGAAGCGTTGCCAGACTTTCCTAGTAGTAAGAACACAAGAGCTCCTATTCCGCCATCTCCTGTTGGCTATGGTGAGCTAGTGTTGTGTGACCGTAAGCTTGAATGTTGCAAGCGTATATTTAGAATTTAATAAGATATAACTTTACCTTAGGCCTCAGGCATCCATGTCTTTAAGTTAATTTTTCTGCTTTCGACTTTTTTGCTTTTCCTGTTTTGACATTTAAATGCGAAAAATGGTCAGCACATGACCTTTCAGGATTATACCATGACAACTCTATTGTAAAAAATACTGTTGTAGTATTGTGTTATTTTGCAATATACAAAAATATAATTTTAATTTTTTTTTTAATCTATCGAACACACAATATATATGTGTGCATGCATCTGTATGTGTATTAAATGAAATTAGAACTAAATATTTAAAATATTTTGTTCTCTTTGTATTTGTTTGTTTTTAATTTCAACAACGCACAAGTATTGCCAGCGGTATTGTAACTTGAAAATTCACAATTATATATGAGATATTTTGTTTGTTTGTTTGTTTGATATTGTTTTAGTAATGTGAAAGTAAGTACATATTATAAAAAGTCAATTACAATAATGTTCCCAAAAGTATCCGACCGGACAACAGCATGGCACTTGTTGTAGGTATAAAAATAATAATTATTATTATTGGCGGCGGATATTGGTGAAGCATTTGAATGAGGAAATCATGACGATAATTGCAGCAGTTGATGAAAAAGAAAATATTATTTCGATCTCCAATCAAATGACTTAAAGATTGAATTATTTGCCATATCATTCACGATCGTTCAGCGTGGAGAAACAACGAAATATTTCCAAAACAGGGCTCACAGCTATGGTACACTGATGGGTCCAAAATAGAAGATGGTAGTGCTGGAGAGGGAATTCTAGGGCCAAATTTCCGGAAGGCAATTGCAATGGGAATAATAGCTTCCATTTTTTAGGCGGAGGTCCACGCCTTAGAGCTATCTGTCTACGTAGGTGTACTCGAGGAATCAACATATGCATTCTTTCAGACAGTCTGACAGCTCTAAAAACACTAATGAATTTCTCGTTCCAATCTAAGCTGGTCTGGGAATGTTTCGAACTCCTCAATTCCTACGCAAAGAGGAACTCTGTGATTCTAGTATGGGTACCGGAACACGAGGGGCATGCAGGAAATGAAATGGCAGATTCAGTGGCCAAAAAGTGCGCAGACTCCCCTTTCATAGGCCAAGAACCCTTCTGCGGGGTAAACAGTAGTTTCATAAACAACTTAATAGAGAAAAAAGAGGAAAAAAGTAGTCTAACCGATTACTGGAGAGCCCAAACAGGCATGCGGCTATCTTGAACCTCAACAGAAAGGACATCAAGCTCTACACTGAACTATTAACAGGTGATTGTAAACTTAATTATAACATGATGAAAATGGGTGTGGTTAACAACGATCTCTGTCGACTCTGTCTTGAAGAGAACGAAACAGCAGAACATGTTCTTTGCAATTGCCCAGCTGTGGCTAGACGCAGATTAAACTACCTAAGCAACGAATTCATAGCTCCCAGGGACCCTCAGCAGTGACAAGATTTATAAATAGTCTTGAGATTTGCTAGTTAGGGAATAAGGCTGCATAAAAGATTTTCAGGTCGCGGCATCAAAAGCATTACATAACATTGCATAACACTGGAATCGAGTGTATCGACTCACTGGGAGACTATATTTGAAAAACAAAGTAATTTTTATTGAAAATAATTTCATTGGCAGGTTGGATACTTATGAGACTAGCTTCCTTATATGTTACTATTATCTCATACCCATGCACATGTTGATACGCTAATGTTTAAATAAAAGTGAAAAAATTAAATTATAATTATTTTATTAAAAAATACGAAAAAAAAATTTTGTTTTTTTCTGATTTGCCAAAAAATTTTACTTCATTTTTTTTTTTGTTTCTCTTCCTCTCGCACTTGCTCTCTCTCCCTCTCTCTGCGTAGCATAATAAAAATTCAGTAGGATGCGTATATTATAATAAAAATTCACAAGAGCTACACAACAACAACAACAACAACAACAACAGCAGTAACAACAGTTGGAGGCAAAACAACAAATGAGCGTATGACACGAAATGAAATGAAAAGAAATTAAATTATTTAATAAAAAGAATAGCAATAACAACAACAACAAGCAAATAAAACAAGAACCAAAAAAAAAAAGAAGAAAAAATCGTCGAAAAAAAAAAATATGTTACAACAAAATTACAACACATTTTCTTGAAATAATTACAAAAATGCCAAACGGATATTTTTCCCTGGCTTCTTCAATATATTTGCGTCGTTTACGTTCTCGTCCTCGTCATCGTCATTGTTGTTGGTTGTTTTCGTATTTGTCGTTATAAGCTTCCCTCAAATAGCATCGATACATATACATACCCATACATACGCATATATGTATAATAGTGATTGTAGCAATGATGCTATGCAGAGAAATATGGAGCATGGAGCGAAAACCGAACGAATCGAATTAAGATTACAGAAAATTGATTGATTTATCAAAAAATATTTGTGCAAAAATATATGTATGTACCTATACATACATGCATACCTATTTACAATGTATGTATGTATGTATGTATGTATGTATGTATGTATATGAACATAAGCACACATTTACATACGTAGAATATACATTCCGATTGCCAAATGTATGTGTGTGTGTGTGTGCCCCTTGTACGTGGGTATACTTTTGTACGTGTGTATGAGTGTGTTGTTTATGTGCAGGTTTGCATCATTTACTACGTGTATATGTCAATGTGGATATATTTGTATGTTTGTGTGTTTGTATATTTCTTTCCAAGTAATAAATCAATTTTCCGCATCACCACCACAGCTGTGTAGCCGTGTAGATGCCACCAACACACCAACACATTCGTCGACCTAGTCGTCCCAGTCGTCAACGTCAACCTTGTTGTTATTGTTTTTATTGTTGTTGAGCAATATATTGTATGTATGTATCACCCATATATTCGTAGTCAAGTCGAGACGAGTCGACTCGAGTTGGGGCACATACGTACAAATCGTACTATGCAGTAATCGTCAATGTTACTATTGTTGTTGGCTTCAGGTTGTGCTATTTCTGTTCTGATTGTTGTTGTTGTAGTTGTTGTTGTTATTGTTGGTGTTATACTCGTCAAAATGGGTAAACGTAAATGAAAACGACAATGGCAACACCTGAAAGCACAAATTAAAGCCATTAAATCAAAGAAATTACAAACAAAACTCGAGACAGTAATACATACAAAAACAATAATAATAATAATAATAACAACAACAACAACAGCAACAACAACAACAACAGTGAGAGAAAAGGGCAATAATAATAATAAAGAAACGAATAACAATAAAAACAACAACAACAACAACAATGGTAGCAGCAACAATAACAAATAAGTCAACAATCAAGAAAAACACGCACACACATTAAAGCCAATATTACGGTATATTACACCAAATAATAAAATAGAAACATTTTAGAAGATGCCATCAGAGATCAACAATGAGAGGTGAGAAGAACCGAAAAGGTATGTAGGTATGATAGAAAAAAAAATAAAAAAGGAACCCAAATCATTTGATGCAGAAGAGAAGAGAAGCATACGCAGGCATTCAAGCAAACAGTTGATGTGATTGTAAATGAAATGCAGAGAGAGAGTAGGAACAAAAACCAAAAAAAAAAAAAAACACAAAAAAAAAGTTCACAAAGTCGAAGAAGATGAAGAATGGCAACCAACCAAATGAAAACAACACCACCAACAACAATAATAATGGCAGCAAAATTGAAAAAGCAAAATGAATGAGCAAAAGTGTAAGTATTCTCAAGAAGAAAAAGAATAAAGAAATATTGTATTTACAAAAAAAAAAAACAAAAACAAAAAAAAAGGACAAAAACAAAATGCCCACACATCTACATACGTACACAATAAGAGGAAATATTATGTCCTTAAGGCAAACAAAAAGTAACAACAACAACAACAACAACAACAACAACAACAATAATCATTCACCTTTTGTTTGTAGGTATGTATGTATGAAAATAATACAATATTATGTGTATAGGTATAGGTACCTTTAGATATACTCATGTATTTACAATCTATGGGCTATATAGAAAATAATGCACCTCAAATTTTTATCTCTGTACATTTCCTTTTTTTTTTTTTTGCAATTTGCATTAATAAAATGTCAAAAGTGCTATTTGGTTAGGCTTTGTGATAGATTCGTTTTATCAAAAGACATCATTTTCAAATCTTCTTGGGCATGTAGTCAATAATAATATCACTAATATCGGAATTTGCAACCAGTTTGAGTAATCCACTGATTGACTGCAAGCTAATGACCTTTACTACATAGTTATCGTATGTATTAATATGTTCAAATCTTGGATAATTTGAAATTTATATTCTAATGGTTTTACCTTAGACATTTTTGACATTTCAGATACAACACAAAAATCACATAGAATACATATTTTACATGTTTTACAAATGAAAACCGGGTCGCATCCAAAATATTGCTTCTAGTCCTGTCCCGGGCCATATACCTGATTTCATGCCAAGTGGCTCTACAGCGGGTCTCGGCTTGGATTGTCCTTAACCATATTTGGCGTGGGCGGCCAGGTTGTCGGCTGCCTTGAGGATTCCATTGAAATGCCATTTTTACCAATCCAGGTCCATTTGCGCCTTCTGATTTCTGTGCTTATTGCGACGCTGTTAGTAAGTTGCAACAACTCTGCATTTGTGATGGTGCGAGGCCAGAGAACTCTACAAACAATTCTGAGGCATTTATTTATAAATGTCTGTAGATACCCGCAAATTCGTTCAGTGACCACCCAAGTTTCAGAGCCGTATAGTAATACCGGCTTCATGCTGATGTTAAAGATGCATAATTTAGACTTCAGAGACAGGAACCGCGAGCGCCATACTTTATCTAATTTATGAAAGGCGACTACATCCGACGTGGCGCCTCCATTTTTCGTAAATTGACTATCAAAATAGCAAAATTCGTCCACGTCCTGGATGGTGACAGTTTCGCCATTGAGTTCTACGATTAGCAGTCTGAAGACACAGTAAAATTCATTGTATCACTAACCTCGATCATCAAATACTCATAGTGAGAATATGAAGGTGTCAATCGTGGCAAGAAAAAAATAATAATTAAAATATAACTATGATTGAGTACTAGAAATTCAGAATACAAAGAATTGGGAATTGTTTCACACATAATTCAAAATTCACCCTTGATGAAGAAGCAATATCCATTTGACGGTACCAAACTACTTTTTGTGAGGCTACTTCAAAGTAGAAATTCACGTAAGTAAACTTAGATATTAATAAATTTCGAACCTTAAACCTTATGTAATATTGTAATGTTTGAAAGTGACACCTATGGAGTGCTAAATTGTTGCCTAAAATAAACAATTTAATGCAAACAAAGGAATGCATTTAGATCGCAGACTTACTTGGGTAAATCATATAAGCGCAAAAGTTACTCAGATAAAACTCAAAATAAACGAGTTAAACTGACTTTTGAACAGGCAGTCCAAGCTCAAACTAGACTACAAAGTTCTACTCTATAAAGTCATTATCAAGCCTATAAGGACCTATGGTATTCAACTCTGGGATACTGCTTCACCCTCGAACGTCGAAAAGAGATCAAACGAAAATCCTGCGAATTATTACCAATGCTCCTTGGTATATCAAAAACGTTAACCTCCATAGAGATTTACATAGCTCTACATAGCAAACCATCAAACCATCTCTTATAACAATTTTCCCAATCTTTGGAAGATAGCACATAAACAAGCCGTTTGGTACTCTTCAGCTTCGTAATCCACGCTGCATACTATTTCGGTGAATTGACTTCATTTTCAAATACCCGTTTTTTGAATAATAAGTTTTTACTTTCGGAGCAAATGCCTACGAGGGCGGTCCTAGAACTACCCCGCCTAACAAAGAAAACACAAAAAATTTGGGAACATTTTTCTTTATTCCTCAACATAATCTCCTTTTAGCTATATACACTTTTCCCAGCGATATTCCCTATAGCTTCGATACCCTGTTTATAGTATGAACTGTCTAGCTCATTAAAATAACCATCTACCGCAGACTCCACATCTTCATTGTTTGCAAATCTTCTATCACCAAGCAATTTTTTCAAATTCAAATTCAAAAAAATTGGTCACCGTTATGTAATTCAATATTTTCATTTGAATGTTCTCAGTCCAATGAATATTACAGGTCGGGGAGATCTGGGATCGTCCTCGTATATGAGCGCACCTATTTCACAACATAACAAGTAATAGAATAGTTGTTTAGATATAAAATTCACCTCAATGGAAGGTATGCAGTTTAGACTCCCTGAAGTTGGATTATTTGTCTAATAGTCGAAATGAGATGAAGATCGATTTTTATTTTTTGGCTGATGGCTAATGACTTTTGCCTGAACAAGAAAGAGAAGGAATCTTCTTTTTGCTTTCTTAATGACTTTCTATCATTGTCTACTCACACAGAGACAATAACTCTTTTCGTTATCTATTATCAGAATGGTTTTAACACCAATTAGAGAAGGTGTGTTTCTCCATTCCATTCTCTTCTTAAGAGTTCTTGAAATTGCCTCTAGTTTTCTGTTTGTTTTGCTTTTTCTGTTAGAATCTATTTAACTGGATGTCCATTTAAGAATTACAGCGTCAAAATTTATTTGTCTTGGATTTCATCTTGTGAGTAGCCATATAGTCTATGGATTTCTCTTAGAATTTTTACTGTGTGCATAGGGAATATATGCCGTTTTTTTATATAAAGGATCAGTAAATTTCACTTATATATTTTAGATATTAATCGACTTTAAGATAATCTAAGTGGGTGCCGTAGCTTTGGTTAGTGTTAGTGCTTTGGCCTTCTGACCTGTAGTTCGTAGGTTAATACCGAATTATTTTTTTTTTTTAATGGTACCCACTTGCCAGCAAGAATGGAAATTTTTCCGACAATAATAATTTGCCAAAAATACTTCTTAAAAGAGCTGTGTGACAAAACTAAGTTAAAGTGACGTCACAAGGGTTCTGCCGTTCCGAACCGGCTAATATAAGTATGTCCCTTCTAATGCTGTCCAAATTTAACACGTACAACAGTATTGGAAGAGAAGCTCGGTGGTATCACAATGGGCCTTTCTGGCCTAAGTGTGTCCTCTCAGAGAGAGAGAGAGAGAGAGGGCAGCCGTATAATCTAAACCTAAACCTAAAAAAATCTAAGCACAATATTATTTATAATACTTTCATAGCAAATAAATTACTTTTCACCTTTATAAATGTGTATTATCATTATTAGGCTCAACACTTTCGGTATGGTCTTTCACAAAAATTAGTATATTTATTGTATTTGCTAATGGATAAATGTACATACATATGTTTGTATCTGCTTTCATGTATGTTATTTGTTTTAGGTGATTGTATGGTGTGTTTTTTTTTTACATATTTCCTTCTTACTTCATTTTATTTTTTTTATTTTTTTATTTTAATTATAATCAAAGCAAATTATATAGTCCAGTCGGGTCCTGTTCGAAAATGATCAACAAGAAGAAAGATTGTCGATGATGTGTGTGTGTGTGTGTGAGAACACTTGAATGCTGAGTGGGACTTAGTGAGTGATACAAATATGTGTAGTAAGTAGTTTAGTATGTGTAGTGCTGCCAATGGCATGTCAAGTGTGAGCGTTCGAGTAAGCGAGCAAGTGACCGAACAAAACTTCATTCAAGTGGTGTCGAAAATAATGGCACACCAAAGGTGCACTTAAGTGTGTTTTTGTATGTGTGCGTGCGTGTGTGTGCGTGTGTGTGTTTCTACACATAAATGCTATAGTACAAATATGTGTGTATTGTACTTATGTAGTTGTGTGTCTATGTGTAAAAGCAATAATAATAAAAACAACAAAGAACAAAGCACTCTTATGTGTTTTTTTTTTGTATACGTGCAAATGCGTGTGAAACAAAAACTAACAGTAACAGCAACAAAAAAATAAATAAATGAAAAAAAAAAAACACAACAACAACGACAATAAAAGTCATAGTCGTACTGTCAATAACAATACATTGTAAGTGTATAATCGTAGAAATAGTTGAAGCAGTAGTAGTAGCAGTGTGGTAGCATCATTTCAATTTTATTCAAAAAACGTGCTCAACACACACAAAATGAAATTCATATATATGTATATGTTCATATATACATAGAATATATGTATGTATATAGATCAACAACTTTATGTACGATAGCTTTATATCACACCCGCCCATATACTAATATTGAAAATATTTGTGTGGAGGTATTTCATGTACCTACATATGTATGTATATTTGTATATACCGTAACGTAAGCAAACATAATTGATATCGTAATCAATTCAAACTCGAAAATCTAAATCTTAAGCTGCATGGCTGAAGCCAGTAAATTTCCAACTTATGTAGTCTACCTACCTATCTAAAATGATATTAAACAATATAGTAGCTACCAAACAACCCACAACAGCTCAGCACAACAACTAATACAAATACTTGCCGTCGTCAATCGTCCGCCATACGCTTTGTATGTATATAACTACATAGTATCGTATGTAGACCATGATATGTATACCATTCCACAAATATATATAATCAGAATATGTCATACCGTGCCATGTCCGACCCAACGACCTAAACCGAATGAGCACAATCGACCACATTACCAATATCACCATCACCACCAGCACCACCACCACCACTACTACCACGACAATGCAAGCAAGCAAGCAAGCATTGAATCGAATCTGCCTTGTCATTTTACCCCAATATCACGCGCAACAACAACAACAAGAACAACAACAACAACACAACCAAAATAACAATAACAACTATGGCAGCAGCAGCAGCAACAACAAACAATAAAGTATACAAATATTAGCCTTAATACCATTGAGACCGAAAGGAAAATAAAATAAAAACACAATAACAACAGTAGCAGCAAATACATACGTGAAAAAAAATAAAATAAAATAAAATAATATAAAAATGTATTGGTAAAATAAAATACAACAACAACAATGAGAATGAGAAAAAAAATTAAAATCACAACAACAACAACAACAACAAGAGCATTACACATAACAATCAACCGACAAACAAACAAACTGAGATGTTGATTCTGATCCTGATGATGAAACTAACGATGATGATGACAATAATGATGACGATGATAATGACGATATTAGTTGAGTAGTAGTAGTAGTAGTAGTAGTAGTAGTAGTAGTAGTAGTAATAATAATACTATTACTAATAGTACTAGTAGTAGTAGTATTAGTATTAGTAGTAGTTTTCCACTAGTATGTACTAATGATGATGCTTGATTGCATTAGCGTGGGAAAAAAAGAAACATTTTCTTTTTTTTTACAGAATATAAAATAAATATCTTCAGGAGAAGGGGAAATCATCAATATTAGCAATAATCAAATGAAATGGCAAAGAAAGCAACTGTAAATTTCATCAGTTTACAAATATTCACTTAATATCAAGTAAATACATACAATCACATACTCGTATGTGTGTGTATTTGTGTACGTATATATATATTTATTCTTTCCGATTACATTTATGTTACGTTCTTTTCAATTGCATTTTGTTGTTGTTAGTGTGTTGCTGTTGTTGTTATTTTTATTGTTATTATTATTATTACTATTTCCGTACTTATTGTTGTTCTTGTTGTTTTTATAGTTGTTTGGTATATACACTCATTACGATGAATGGAACAAGAGAAGAAAATGACGACGACGACGATGACGACGATAACAACAACAAAGAAGAAGACTAAGAAAAACAACAATCATTTTCAAGATTAATGATGAGAATATGCGAATTGTATTCTCTTAGGAGAACGGAGAAAAATATAGACAGAGTTGAAATGGAGAAGTGTGAATTAAATATACATATCAGAGAGAACGGGAGAAAGATTGAGTGCATGAGAGAGAGAGAGAGTCATATATACACGATAAAATAAAATGCACATTTCATGAGCATGAGAGTTCAATCGAAATTGGAACATAGCAAAACAAGAGAGAGTAAGAGTGGAAAAGAGCGAGAAAGAGAGAATGTACGAATGGATGTACCTACATATGTATGTCAGTATACATTTTCGAGTGTATACATACATATGTCCGAGCACCTATGTAGCTACATGTTACATGCTCGTTATATCAAGGATGCCAAATTGACTTTTTAAAATTTCCCTATATTCCTTATGGATTTCTTTGATTTTTAATGAAATTATTTACATCAATATCATTCTTTCTATAACACAAAGTAATATGTATCTTCATTTTGATGAAATTTCATCAGCAACATCAATTACTTTTCCACAAAAATTGACATTTATCTTCACGCAAACATTTGTAAATACAACTTTTATTTTATTTATCGTCAATCATGCATTAATGAACTGTCACTTTTCACGATGTCATACATAGTAGCATTTACAATTTAAATTTCTATGTTGCCAACATTTTCTTAGGTACATGTTGCGACACATTCATATGATGATAAAACCAGAGTGTACCTATTCTGCTACAATAGGAATCTTGTGAAATTGTATGTATAGAATTTGACTAAAGATGAATGTAACTTAAAGAAACTTAAAATAAATATTCTACATTGGTGTTACAAACAAATTTAATATACTTTTCACGTGACCTAGTGGAGGTCGAGTACTACACGAAATCGGGTATTTTAAGTATCGAAGTTCTTCAAATGATCGATTTAGCTTAAAAATCTATATAGAATTACGTGCAATCATATTTACCAATCAATAATTCAGTCATTTTCCAATCGTAATCGAAACAATGGTACTTCCTCGCGACTGAAAGTGGTCCAAAATGTGCAATTTTCAGAAATAACCGATGATGATAATGTGTATTATCTGACATTATAATGCAATCAATTTTAAAGAAGAGATGAAAGAAGAGAGCTCTATTTGTTACTTTTACAATAATATATAAAATTGTCAAATTAAAAAGTATTGGAAAAAAAAACAATTTTGCTGATCTACACAGTGCCTCTCGAGTTACGAGTGCGAAAACAACTGCATTGTTGTTGTTGTTGTGAAACGGCATAATATTTACACAACATTTTCATAAATATGAGCCAGTTCTTCTCACGAAAAAATTTCATAATTCCAAATATTTGCATTTAATTCCAATAAATAAATCGTTGTTCACATGGACTTTTATTATATTGGTGCAAATCATTGTCGATTTAATGAAAAAGTTGCAACAAATTGTTGTGAAAGCAGAAAAAAAACTGGCCAATTTAAAACATTCTTTTTAAAAGTTCAAAATATGTTCTTTTAACGAACAAAATCAAATATTCCATTTGAAAATTATATATTTTTTCTTAATAGAGTCATTAAATAATCGGAAATAATGTGAAAAATGTCCCCGTTATTGTCTCTTAAAAAACGCAAGTAAGTTTTCATATTAAAATTTTATTTTAAAGGTGTTAGAAGTGTTCTAAATCCGATCTCGTAGAGCCTCTATCAGACGAATATACATAATAACTGTGACACCGTTTTTTTATAATAAGTCGTATAAGTAACATATTCCAATTTAGTTGAAGTAAAAAAAAAGAGCGAAAAACAACAAACCAGTAAACATTATTATATAGTCATTTGTACATGAGATTCTAGGCAATATAGTGTTTTTTTTCAGAAAGTCTACTATTTATCGGTACTCATCGGTTCCAAGTAAATTGGCAATTCTTGCAATGGAAAATATTTTCCATAGAGAAGCTACTGGGAGAGGTCTATGATAAAGAAAATAATTTAACCGTTCCCATCGGCTAAGATAAATAAGCACCTTCCTTATTTAAATGATATTACAAATTTACGCATACAACAGGACTGGAAAGTAATCTTGAGCGAGAACCTTCTAAACTATTAATGACAAATGTGTGTGTATGCATACACAGAGTAGGTTGTGATTTCTAAAAAATTGGGTTTGTATTAATTGTTCTCTAATTCCAGTCTATTTCATTCAATCGTTGAAATTGAAAAGTTGCTTATGGAAAATGAACATTCGCATGAAAAGGAAGGTGAAGTGTCAAAATTTGATTCAAAAATGTTCTTTTTTTGTAACATATTATTTAAAATCTAAGCTATGTTTAAAAAATTCTAAATTCTTGGATATTGGTATTAAAAATTGATATTTTCGTATAAAAAGGTAAAATAGATGACAATGAAGTATCTCCCTAAATATTCAATATTATTCTAAATATTAAATATCCATACATATTCCTAGGGTTCCAGGCTGGAACATAGGGCCACAAATTAATTATAAATTACATATATTGCATAAGAGCAATGACTTGACAAAATATGATAAGTAATCGTGAGACCTACTCTAGAACTACAAAAAAATAAAATGTGATTACTTGCTAAAATTACGAGTCACAAGGTGTTAAATGTTTTTCTCAATTTGCTAACAATTTGTGAAATGAATTTATCATGTTTTTTAAAGTACAAAAATTTAGTACATACATAATTAAAAATCATATTCCTGGTTATTATTAAGGTGAAAGGGAAAAAGTTAAATTACCAAAAGCAATTGTTGACGGTATATGTGTGTATATACCGACAATATTATGCACTTCTAGGCTATCTTTGGTCGAGCTTCTCTTCCAGGAGTGTTATCCATGTTAAATAATATGGTTTCCTTCACTTTCTCTGAGTTCTTATAGAAGCTTTTTTCATGTTAAATTGTTTACTTCCTGCAGAATTGCCAATTGCTTGCCTGATGCTGGAAGAAAATATCTATTTTAATATTAAATTCATCTCGGCCGGGAACTAATTGACGATCTACGACTTATGGACAGATGAATCAATTGAGCTATGGCACGTATGTCTGTATAATGAACGTGTGAGAAACACTGTACTACATAAAAAATAAATTATTTTCAAGAGTAAAAATTCAATTCAACACATACATACATAAAATAAAATAAAAACAAATAAATATAAAAATTCCAATAAATCGAAATGATAAGAATTGCACTATGTTTTTTCTTATGGTCATTTTCACAGTAGCAAGTTAACTCATAGAATAGAGTTTTCAGTAGGAAAACTTATTACATTTTTTAGAGAAATTGGTCATTTAATATTAATTTGACATATATTAATCGGCATTCAGCTTGCACAGCTCATGGTTGAGACTGATTAGTTTTTCAACAAGAACAGAAAAAGGTACAAAAGTTTTGCCCAGCACTATTCCCTAGATATGTAACTCCAAACAACAATAACGGTATGCGAAAACTTCATCTGCTTCTTCTTCTTCCTCCTCTTCTTCTTCTTCCTCTTCTTCTTCTCCTGCTTATGTGGCCATAACAACCGATGATCGATTTAGGCCGCGGCGCCAGTCTTCTCTGTTCTTCGCTTGATGTCTCCAAGCGCTTCACTGGAGCGTCTTCTTCCATTCGTTCGACATGTCCCAGACAGCGCAGCCGTTGGATTTTGATTCGCCTGTCTATGTCAATGTCAGCATACAGCTCATCGTTGTACCTCATTCGATACTCGCCATCAACGCAAATAGGTGCGAAAATCCTGTGCAGAACCTTTCTCTCGAAAACTCCAAGCTTTCTCTCATCCGTGGTGGAAATTGTTCCGGCTTCTGCGCCATATGTTACGACAGGACTAATGGGGTCTCAGAAAAACAGCTCGTATTATTTTCTCCATACTCAAAATTAATGAGGCTACACGATAAAGAATGACATTTTCTAAAGACTCGTTCGGTATTAAGCATGGAACCCTTCCCAATTTGCATTGCGAAAGATAATCTGCAAAGTTGAATGAGTTGAGAGTAAAGAGAAATATCGAACTCAGACATTGCTGCCTAAAGGTAATTCCTTTCCGAATTGCATAAAAGGGATTACCTGGCGTTCTAATCGAAAAATACCATGTGTGTGTCACTATATTTTTCTGGGATTTTCTTCGGAATTTTGCGTAGTATGAAAATCTGATCGATCGGGGATTTAGCATATCTACGTTCAAACTGATAAGATCCAATCAGATTGTTGAGCATAGGAAATAATCTTGCACAGGCTACAAAGCGAAAGAAATACACACAACTACAATAAAAGGAAATAGCAGCACATTGTAAGACAAATAAAGAAATCGTATTATGACGAAATAATGGTGCAAAAAGCCTTCAAACTGATGATAGTTTGAACTAACTTCTGCAGTCCCGCATAATTTAACAATCGCTCAAAAAAAAAGGCTCTTATCGATTGGTGCAAAGAAATGATGAAAAAATTCGATCGCTATCTTTCGAAAGACGTTTATAAGATCGTGACAGGTGACGAATCATAGATAAATGCGTATGAGTCCGAAACAAAACAGCAATCGACCGTGTGGGTCTTCCAAGACGAGCCAAAACCCAATAAAAACCATATTTTGGGGTTGTCTCAGTCGAAGTGACAAAAGTGCTTCGACAGTTGATTTGAGCGCATTGCAAAAGTATATAAACCTTCATGGAGAATACTTTGAAATAAATATAAAATGCAACCCTCGTACAAAAAACTTGATTGTTCCTTGTTATTGTTCCAGTATAGTATCTGAATAGGATTTTTATTACCAGCTCGCACCCAAACAGTTATTTTCAAAAGTTTTATCCCACAGGAGAGCCACCTGCTTCTAATTCTCTTATTCTCTTTTTCTAAACAATCTTCGGTCGTTTTTTACATATTCAATTGTTTTGATGTTTTCAATTGAAGCTTCTGATCTCATCAAATGGCATACCAATGTGAAAGCATCAATTCACTCTTATAGCGGAGTGTGATGGAACATTTTAGATTAGTAATTCCTCAATGTATTTCTCGACTTCAGTAACAGTTTCCCTATGATGGCGATTGAGTTTTTTTTTTTGTACATGAGGCTGACGACGATGACGATGACGATGACGATGACGAAGATACTGCTTTACTGACTATTGATGATGACTGCACAATTTTGTTTGGGGTAATGCAAAATAAATAAATGTGTGTTTGAGTGATGGGAATGGTGCGATGGTAATTTTTCTTATGGCGCTACTGATGCTCTAACATTGAAGGCGTTATTATTGTTGTTATTACTGTTACTGTTACTGTTACAGTTGCTGTTGCTGCCTCAGTTCTTCCTTCCTTCCTACAAATACATCCAGATACACTTTCAAAATCCATCTCACATCTCACACACCCATTCATTCACATACTCAGTCAATCGTTCGCTCGAATGCACGTACATACTTAGATTTGTTCATCTGTACGTATTTCGCACAACACCCTGTCCATATATTCACTATGCTCCCTACGAGATTGCTATGAAATTATACTGTAAATTCCTGTAGTCATTCAAACCCATCTTGCGGCTAGATTTTACCCATCCACCTCGCTTACATAATCTTTCGTTTGGTTTGGTTTGATTTGCCTGTCTGCCTGCCTGGGTGAACTACTATTTGTGTGCATGTATGTGTGTGTGTGTGTGTCTGTATGCCACATTTAGGGATTGAGACATTTCTGTGGATGTTCTTCTGTTATGGAATGTTGTTGCATTTGTATGTGTGTGTGTGTATGTGTGTGTGTGTGCGTTTATACATTTGTCTGTATGTTTGTAGTTGTAATGAAATTCTTCGAGGTTACCTCAGATTTCTTATTTACTTATACTATGTTTGCCAAACAGAAAAGAACATTTGTTTTCTATTTCGTTAACGTTGCCTTGCCTTGCGCCCTCTAACCAACCAATTTGCGCTCCCTTTTATCCAACGACATATCGTGTCGTACATACACCTTTTTTTGTGCGTATCATTCGTTATGGCGTTTCTGTAGCTATGCACAAGTATGTATGGATCTATCGTTGTTGTTGTTGTTGTTTATTTTTGCCACTGATGTTATTATTTTCTTGTGGTTGTCCTTCCGATTGTTGTTGCCGCCGTATTTCGTTTTCGTCACCTCCCTTCTTCGCGTAATCACATTCCACATGATGCTGCTGCTGCTGCTGTCTCATTTGGAAAATCTTAATTAGCACACAAAAGTCATTAAAATTTTGAAATGTTAATTTTTTGTTTTTTTTGTACGAATATTTTACATTTGGTTTAAAAGCGTGTCAATGTGTTCATTTATGTGTATGAGTGTGTGTAAATGAATATGGAGCTCATTCGTTTATTGGGTTGTTCTCGTCGCGTGTTCTTGTGATTCTTGGTTTTTTTTTTTTTTGCTGCTGCTACTTGCTTGATCAAAAAGTTCCCGGAATAACCAACGTGTGGCGCTTCCATCGTTCCAATTTGAGTTGTGTTTTTTTGTTCGTTAAATTGGTACATCTGTTGTTGATATTCCCTCTAAATCTTAGCATTATAGCTTGACATTTGCAAAAGAACTCAAATTGGAACGATAGGAGCGCCATACGTTGGTTATTACGGGAACTTTTTGATCAAGGTGCATTATGAATGAGTATTGCCTCTAGTCACAGCTGAATGGATTTAGTCTTGAAATAATAATTAACGCTTTTTAAGTGTTATTTCAATTGCACTTCTCTACACACACACACACACGCACACACATACACTACATATACTATTATCAATATGGGTTAATAGTGTGCAATAGCATATTAGATGATATGAAACAGTGTTTTCCACACAGCCTGAGGTATATAAATATCTACATATATACATACAATGGAATGTTATACGAGTATGATGGCATATACCAACATACATACATATTGTATGTAGGAATATGGTTAAGCAAGTACGTAATTTATACCGCACAAATTAATGCAATTAATTGAACACGAATACATAGACAAATGTGGAAATTTGAATTTATGTAAATCGACACTTATATTACATACATATACAACCATACTCAACTAATACACGTATGGGTAAGGGAATTTAAATTTCATTAAGATGTATGCGTGCGGTTTAGGTGTGAGCATTGGTATGCATACGTACAAGCACATACATATAGCACTATATGTACAGAAATGTATATAATTCTATAATGAAAGCTTCTATGGTATTAGGGTCATTCAAACAAAAAAAGAAAAATAAAATAAAAAAAATATAAAATAAAAAATGAAAAAGATTTAAAATAACTACAATAAAAAAAAACAAAAAACTTCCTTTCTCGTTATTTCGGTGATTAAAGCGCATATGAAAGGATTAAATACATACATACAGATAGACAGATACATAAAGAGACACAGTGTGATACAAGTAAGTAAATAAGCGCATATGCACAACTACATACATACATACATATATCTCTATGCACGAGTATACGAGATAACATACATATATTGTAATACTATCGCATTATGATGATGACGGACGCAAATTGCAAATAATTTGAGGATAAATTAGAATAAGTAGAGTATTAAAAAAAATGCATATATATTGTTTAATTGCATTTAGTGTATAAGAATATTTTATATAATAATTTGAAAAGATTTTATTTTATTTTTAATTATGTTTTTCTTTTTCGCTGACTTACTAAGTTACTTATTGTGGACGCCAGGTATTAATAAGTCCCCAAAAATAATTATTTATAATTATTTTTTTTTCGCTGAAGTACTAAGTTATTTATTGTAGACGTCATCTGACATCAGCTATTAATAAGTCCCCCAAAAATTGTTAGAGATAAATATAAGTGCACATTTTGTATAGAGACCAGTCTGCTTGTACCCCCACCCGTTCAAGAACCAGCATTTGGGGTCAGAAATGCCCAAAAATGTTGATCCAGCTTCTTTTATACTCTTAATTTGATTGCAAATTTCTGTGATAGATTAATGAATTCTTTCTTTAGATAGAAGTTTTGTTATAGGAAGAATTGCTAATGTTGAAATTATTATTTTTTTCGGTAAACATACAGTTCAGCCGGTCGATAATGATCCATAATGATTTCGAAACTTTTGAATTATGTATATAGTCAAGTCAAAAATATTAGTACACATCTAAAGGCATTCATTACGAATGCAATATTGGGCGCATTCATTTCATATTGACTGCGATTTGACAGTTGACATTTATGCTTCATTGCCACGTAAAAAGTTTTTGGTATCAATCATGGTTTACAATCATAGGATGGGGTCGACATCGAAAATCGTATTGTTGTAGTTGGCCTACTACAATGTAACATGGGAAAGAGCGATATCTTTCGGACGTTGCGACCGTTTGGAATCACTCGCAATTTTGTGTATCGTGCTGTGAAGTTCTTTGAGGATACTGGTGGAGTATGAGTCAAAAATCCAGAACTCCGAAAGCGATCAATACTGTGAAGAAACGAATCGATCGAAAACCGATGCGAAAACAGAAAATCTTGTGGCGAGAAATGCAAATTTCGCAAAAATCCATGTCTATGAAGATTTGGGACTTAGCGCGTATAAGCGACACACTGAACATCTGCTCACAGCCGCATTGGAGGGAAAACGCAAGTGAAAATCGAAGAAAAAAAAACAACTAAACTGTGGCTAAAAAAACAACATTCCGGACTTCATATCAACGGATAATTGGCCAGCTGGTAGTCCAGACCTCAACGTCGAATTACAAGTTGTGATTCGTATTAGAGGGCGTGGCTTGCTATACTCAACGCCTAAATATTGAGTCGTTGAAGCAAGCCCTTGTCCGTGCAGTGGACAATTTCTCCATGCATGAAGTCTCAAGTCGTGCTGGAAGGCAAATGGAAGTTATTTCGAATAAGTTGTTATAAGATTTGTAGCCATTGAATAATCCAATAAAAAGAAAAAAAATTGTTTTGAAAAATATCAATTCGTTTTCATTTGGCGTCAATTTTTCTGTGTACCAATATTTATGATTTGGTACTTTTCGGTTTGATTGAAAAGGAAAATATTGCAAATATGTATATGCAAAAAGTTCGTGCCGAGACTGTGCAACTCAATCTATGTGTATTGGCTCGAAATCAAGTTCAACGTTACAATGGACTATCATTCGGTAATCGTGTTACCAGTCGTTTTGGTAATATCGAATGCCCCCTTAGAGCGTTGATTTTACCCGTAAGAACAATCCAGAAACATCCAAGCAATTCATGATATAGAACCCGAAACTGTCTACGAAGTCTTGCAAAATTGATTAGAGAGATTGCGATAGTGTAAAGCCAACCGAAGCAGTTACATGAATGACATAGTGTTGCATGAATAATGGGAATCTTCGATCTTTCTAGTAAACCAATAATAATAAACCAAAATATTAAAATAATAAACCAAACTCAGTACGAAAAGATTTCCTATTTCCATATGATTGATGGCTGACTGGAGGGCTTGAAAGAAACCAAAAAAATTTATTTTTACAACTTTCTGGGAATGTATTGGTTTATGCTTAGCTGGAGCTTATTATGATTTGCATAGAGTTCGTTATTTTTTTTTTTTTTACAAAAGAAATGAAGTAACGATTTAGAAGAGCTATGAATATATATCTAAATAATGAAAAATTATGTGAAAATACCGAAATTACCTCTCACATGTATTGTATCTTGCGCGTCATAGCATTCATATAATGACAGTAGATATTGTGAATTTTTTACCAAGGACCATGGAAATATTCCCAGGTATTCGTGCATAGAAACTGCGTATTCCATAACACTCACTGCTTACTAACTAAGTCTAGCGGAAATTTTATTTTTTGAATGTCCAGCTATGTCGATCGAAAACAGTCAATCTGAAGAATATTATAGAATAACTAAACTCTATCAAAGGGATTTATTGAAAAACTACAAGTAGATCAGATTTCGCAGAGGAAGACCACAACCAACCAACCAACCAACCAATAATAATAATAATAATTTATTGTCATAGTTTGTCCAAAGGCCGACACTGCGACCTAAAAGATCTTTTATAGGTATATAGTAATGTCCTGGAAGGAAACCTACTATTTTTCTGATATTTGTCTTGCACATATTGCGCAGTTCGTTATTGTAAGTGTATGGCCTAAGCAATCTTTTTGACTTGGCGAAGTTTTTGTATCCCTTCCCAGTGGGATACTCTGAGACTATGCTCCCATTTGTTCATCTTCGTTTTAGTCTCCGCCCAGTTGATACCACAGTATGGCTCTGAGCCTGAAAGATTTGCTGCGGAACCGGCGCTGGCCAGCTCATTAGCAATTTCATTTTCCTCAATCTCAGAATGGCTCGGGACCCAAGAGAGTACAACCGTATTCGTTGTATCTAGGGATTGGATGTTATTAAAGCATTCTTCAAATAGCTTCAAATATTCTAAAGTTGACTATCTGAATAGATAACTATGTGTGCGCCTTTGATGTCTTTTTCCAGCTTGAATTTCGACTTAAAAGACGCTAGACCACTCGCCCATTGGCTCTGAAATTTTGGTGTTGGGTCCATAGACCCCTGTACCAACTCCAGTATCTGTTTTTGCCCCATCAGTGAACCAACCAATACGACTGTACAATTTATTTCGTTTGGTTGTAACTGAAAATGAGATCTTGAACTCAAACAAAGATCACAAAATGTTTATTTAAATGGTTTTGGTCCAATTCAATCATAAATATTATACTTCAAACATTTGCAAAATTTTTCTCTAAAATTAATTAAAATTAATATATTTTTTACTTGAGTCGATTTTAATTTTAAAGTTTAACTATTGTCGATGTGGGTGCCATAGCTCAGTGGTTAGTGTGTTGGCCTTCTGATCTACAGGTCGTGGGTTCTATCACCGGCTGAAGCATAACCAAATTTAATATCGAAAAGATTTTTCTTTCGAACGGTACCCACCTATCGGCAAGAATTGGCAATTTTTCCGGCAGTAACAATTTGCCAAAAAAATGCTTCTTAAAAGAGCTCTGTGACAAAAACTAAGTTAAAGTGATGTCGCAAGGGTTCTGCCTTTCGGAACGACTAATATAAATAGGTCCCTTCTAATGCGGTCCAAATTTAACAAGCACAACAGTATTGGAAGAGAAGCTCGGTAGTATCACAATGGGCCTTTGTGGCCTAAGTGTGTGCTCTCGGAGAGAGAGAGAGAGAGAGAGAGGGCAGCCATATAAATTAACTTAACCTAATTATTGTTGATTAAAATTTTAAAGAATTATTATTAAATTTTTATTCCCAAAATAAATGCTTATATACAATCAAATATATTCGTAATTTGAAAAATATGCAATTATGTATTGTATGTACTAGTGTCAAGTCGAATTTCAATAATTTCAACATTTTAAATATATATACATATATAAATACTATACAAATATATATATGTATATGTATACAATTCACATGAGAGAGCAACTTATGTATCTGATTAACATGACCAATTAAGATTTGCAATACATTTTATAATTTCCCAATAGACCATGTACAACATACAATTTGAATATAATTTGGTTATGGAAATGGGATGCAATACAATTTGACATCTTATGAATGTGTATTGGCAAATTTTTTTTTTTTCTCTTTACTAACACAGTACGCTACATATTAATAATTAGTAAAACAATTTGATTGATAATTTGATGTGTGTCTCACTTAAAGTACTAGAATTTCAACTAACTATACTTTTGGTAATTTTAAATTCCTTCAAATTTAAACATCAACTCATTGTTAGTGTCTGAATGGCGTTTGTAATTTATTGAAACATGCCATTAACTCTAGTAGTCTCCATTGAGGTAATTATCATTTGTTAGCTGTTTGTTGGTGTTGTTAACTAACGACAAAGAAATTTCTCAACAAAAATCAAAGTCATCGTCGCGACATGCCTTCTATAAATGTGTCTCTCTTTGTGTGTGTGTGTGTGTATATGTGTATGTTTCTTAATACTTTAATTAAAATGTAAATATACACACACATACATACACACACACACACACACATCTCAACAGATTCACAGATTTTAAAGTTTTCTTTTTGGTAGTTGGCTGTTGGTAGTGAAACTTTCCGATTAGCTCACGACAAACTCAAACATAAGTTATAGCATATTATTCTGTATCAGAGTAGGTAGTAGAGCTGGTTGTCGCCATTATAGCGTAAATTCATTGAAGCATATAAAATTAAGAAATGCTGAAACAGGACACCATAGAAAATATACTCGTACCATCTTATGGTTATCAAAACGTATATACACACATACATACATACATACTATTGTATGTAGGTATAGACTGAGACAAGCTAATGAATAACACATTAAATTGCGAATGCGAATAGTTGTTGTGTGGCAAGATAGCGTGACCGTAGAGAAGTGATGGAGTAAATTTTCTATTTTTTGTTGTTTTTTTTTTTTTTTGTTTTTGGTGAAATAATAGCAAATGTATAAGAGAGCACCTATATTTATGTACGAGTACATTGTACCATTGTACCAAATGTCAAGGTATGGGTCATAATAATTTATTGACACCATTAATAAAAATGTTTTAGCTATGAATAAGAGGTGGGCGTGGCATTGTATAATACCTTCTTATATATTTATATTGTATATTCTTATTATATATTTATATATATATATATATATATATATATCTATATAAATGTAAGCTATATGAAATTTGCACAACTTATCATAGCACAGCATACACCTGTATGTATGTGTGTGTATTCGTGTGTACAAAAGAGCATAGATCAACTGAAACACTTGTCCTTTTACCATTTTTCGATTGTACAAAATACAATAAGTATGTTTTTATGTATGTCTCCGCTTGTATGAAGGTATTTCATTTGTGTTTTTCTTATTCTGCATTTCTTCTTTTATTTTTTTTTTCTTTATTTTCTTTCTTGTTCAAGTGGCAAAAAGATTTACTACCTTTTTTATGTAGTAAAAGGACTCGACTCGACTCAATTCGACTGACTCTACTATATACTTACTATCCATCGTATCCAAATGTTACTAGCTAAGAAAATACAAAAGGTACCCCTGCGTTCAGTAAAAAAATATAATGGTATGATGATGATGATGATGATGATGATGTTGAGAGAGGGTGTAAAGGCAACAAAACATAAATTTTAGCTGACAGTCTTTCACAAAAATATCACAAAAAGAAGAAAATAAAAAGAAAAGTGAAAAGTGAGAGAGCGGTGGAGCAGCAAGCAGTACAACACACAATCGTAAGGGTACATTTTTCATTGCTTACCGCGAAAAAGGGCATAAAAATTATGTATGTAAATGCCACAATGGCCATTCTTAACATGATGGAGAGATGGAATGATGCAGCAGCAGCAGTAGCAACCGAAATATTTCTTTTATTTAGAGATTTTTTTTTTTTATTTTTAATTTTTTTTTTTTTTTTGCATTCTCTCTCTTCTTCAAAATAAGCATAATAATAAATGCAAACTCAAACATTCAGTATGAATGCATATGTTTTCACATTCATGCATTCAATGCAATACTCATATCATCTTGATCAAAAAGTTTCCGGAATAAACACCGTGCGGTGCTCTCATAGTTCCAATTTGAATTCTGTGTTTTTTTTTTGTTGCTGTCAAGTTGGTACATCTGTTGTTGATATTCTCTCTAAATCTTAGCATCATAGGTTGACATTTGCAAAAGTTACGTAGCCAAAAGTACATCAATCTCTGTGTGTGTTGGCGATTTTTTACAATTTTCAATAAATTTCAGGCAAAAAAAGAGACCAAGTTGCCGTCGCAAAAGACATGATTTGCAAGGCTGAAGCCGATACTACATTAATCAAAAAGCAAATGAATGGCGTTCACCAAATGAGCCGAGACCAAAAAACCACATCGTTTTCAATCAAAAAAGAAGGCAATGCTCACAGTTTTCATGGATTTCAACGGTATAGTTCATCATTAATTTTAGCCAGAAGGCCAGATAGTAAACAATGAGTATTATTTGGGCGTTATGAGACGTTTGCATGAAGCAATTCGCCGAAAGAGACCAGAATTGTGGGCAGAAAACTCGTGGATTTTGTACCATGATGATGTTTTTTGACGAAAAATGCAACAAATACCATCCAAGAGCCACAGAATGAGGTATCTAGGTGTAATGATTGATGCGAGGCTCAACTTCAAGGCGCATATGGAAAAAGCCTGCGGTAAGGCGGCAACAATGACAGCGGCTCTGACGAGAATCATGGCCAACACTGGTGGCCCCAGCCAGAGTAGGAGAGCGCTCCTGGCTAAAGTTAGTCAATCAATACTGATGTAAGCGGCGCCTATATGGGAGACAGCCCTGCGGCGAAGATAGTTTTCAGGTTAAGCGCTATTAGAGTTGCATGTGCATTTAGGACAGTGTCACAAGAAGGTGTCGGTATTATATCTGGCATTATGCCGCCGGACATAATGGCCTCGGAGTTGGGCAGAGTATATAACAGAACCAAAAGCCTGAATAGGCGGTTAACGGCAACCGAACGGAAAGAGGAGAGACATACGAGTCTAGACGAATAGCAAAGTCAATGGGACGCCGCAGGAAAAGAGAGGTGGACCCACAGGCTCATCAGGAACGTGCAAGCTTGGGTCGAAAGAGGACACGGAGAGACAGACTATTACCTTACGCAGTTTTTGACGGGCCATGGTTGTTTCAGAGAGGACCTCCACAGATTCGGTCATGATGACGCGACAGAATGTTCATTCTGCAACACTGTTGGCGAAAATGCTCATCATATCTTTTTCTTCTGCCTAAGATTTGAGACGCAGAGAATGACCATAAAGAAGATAATATATATGCTGCGATCGAGTTTGGTGTAGTTTAAGATGAAAGAATGGGCTGCGATAGCTCTCAAGGAGCTCAGGAAGAAGGAGTGGCAGCGGAGCAATATAACTGCAGCTGTGTGAGCGCCATGTATGGGATGTTTGAAGAGGCATATTAGCTCAGCTTAGTCCTGCGAAGTAGTGCTTATCGGCGGTCCCGCAGGACACAAACAAGCTATAGAGGTCGGAGTTATGGGTTTAGTACGTAGGAGTCCAGCATAGTAAGATAATACTGACTGGGCGTGGTCCCGAACGGTATCTAAGAAAGATGCCCCATTCGAATAAAAAAAAAAAGCCACGGAATTCACTTGATTTGGCTCCCTGTGACTTTTTTCTATTCAATCGAGTTAAAAAACCATTACGAAGAACATGTTTCAGCAGCCGAGAGGAAGTAATGGAAAAATCGCAGGAAGCACTGAGATAGATCTTTTGCAAATGTGAAGCTATGATGCTAAGATTTAGAGGGAATATCAACAACAGATGTATCAACTTAACAAAGAAACAGAACTGAAATTATAAAGATGGGAGCGCCACACTGTGGTTATTCCGGAAACTTTTTGATCATGGTGGTATATACTAGTAGATATGAAGCATACGTTCAGTTTTCTGTTTGTTTGTTTGGTTTTTTTTGTTACTCATACGCCACCATCACCACTATCGCCAACATCAACACCAACACCACCACTATACACACTATATATTCGCCATTTTTAATTGGAACTTTAATTAATAATTTTTAATAATTCCCCATTCGACTTGTTTTATTCGTTTTTGGTTTTTGTTACGTTCTCATTTAGTTTTTAATATTTGCTGTAATGAATTTACAGTTTTTCTTTTTGTTTTTTGTTTGTTATTGTTGTTGAGTTTCTTTTTTTTTTGTTTTGCTAGATGTGTTGTTGTTGTTGTTGAAACATTTTCAATGCAATTCATCCACAACCTACTTCATTTCTGTTTCTTTCTTTACTTTATCTTTCTGGTTTTCTTCTCATTTCCAACATACACAACAAAATATTATTGATGAGCATCTATACGCACACACACACACACAATTATTTGTATGCACCAGAGTATGTATGCTGCTTGTGATTGCCGCTGCTGCTAACATATCGATGAAGATGATGATGATAATGATAATATGGTATGCTATACTATGCTATGCAATCAAAATCACAATCGAATCGAATAGCGATGATGTTGCGATGTCGACGTCGAAGCCGACTACATTTGCAACCACGTCATGATAATGATGATGATGATGATAATGATAATGATGATGGTGACTACGAAGACTATACCAACTACATCAATGTCGATGACGCACACTCTGTCTCTGTCTCTCCCTCTCTCACTCTCGCTCTCTCTTTCTCTTTCTCTTCAATACACGAAAATTTCAAATACGCAAACAATAGAAATCGGATTGATAAATATATCCATACACACACACACACACACACACACACTTATACATACAGAAACACTTAAACCACCACTAAAGAAAAATAATAAATAAAGCAACGAAAATAAATAAAGTTGGTATATATATATGTGTGTATGTCTGTCTGTGTGTATATCACAAAGTGAAAGAATAAGAAGAAAAAAAAAAAAAAATGAATCTGAAGCAGTATACAATAATAACAATAATAACATCACCTAGGTATGAAAACTGTTTGATATGGGTGGGTAGTAGTGAAAATCCAAAGAACGTTAGCGATTTAAGTAGCTTGTAGGTGGAGAGAATAACAAGAAAATAAAGAAAGAAAAAGCGCACAACACTATGTCACACAGCGTTACGGCTAACCAACAGTGCGTAGACTAAGTCACACACACACACACACATACACGTTCGAACATAAAACGAAACCAAAAGAGTCGAGATGAGACAATCGGAATAATTGCAGGAGCAATGACAGCAACAGCCAGGCAAACATCAAACGGTGCCCAGACAAGACTTCAAAGTATCAAGAAGAAGAAGAAAAAGAACAACAACAACAACAACTACACATACGTACCATATAATATGTACAATCACCAAAACGATTGCATTGCGATGATGACAATCAACGCAACACCAACGTCGTCGTCGTCGCCGTCGCCGTCGTTGTCGTTGTCGTTGTCATCGTTTGCATCGCATCGCAACGCAAGAGAAAAATGTGCGAAAACAACTTTGTTAACATTCACATATACATACATAGCTATTTGTATATGTATGTATGTGTACCTATATACATATTCCACTACTTACTTACTAAATCCAACTACATCCCTCTCATTCATTGTCCCTCGTAATCGCATTTATTCGCATCGTTCAGTTATTCGTTGATTTGTTCGTTCGTTCGTTTGGTTTGTTTGTTCGTTTGTTTGTTTGTTTATTTGTTTGAATTGTATGCTCCTTGAAAGTTCTATTTGCTCGCTCGCTTGCTTGCTTGCGTACCGTTGGCGGCGATTCGCGTTTAAATTGCGACTCCGTTTAAAGTTGAATTCATGTGAATAAGCATGCCAGTGTTACCAGATAAACACCAGATTTCTTTCTAATCTTGGTGTTTAGTAATCTCTTGAAGCTATAAGAATAGATTCCAATAGATTCTGAACCGACAAGAACCGAGAAAAGCGACTTCCGTACATGATTGGACAAGCGACATATTTACATTAGGATAGCTATTGAAGCGTCTCTCTTCAGTTGTAAGAATATTGCAACAACGATCCGTTGGGTGAATTAATACCAACGAGTGCTCTTTTGAAGCAGATCCATCTACGGTGTGCGACAATAAGAGTAATTCTTGCCCTAAAGTGAACCCAGATACGGGTGCTTCGGGTTGTCAACTGCGAGCCTTCTGCTCTGCCTAAGTAGTCACTTTGACCACTTAATATCCAGGAGCAACCAGCTCGAGCGCTGGCTTCTCCTCTTGCTTGCGTAGGATACGAATAGGGTAGTTTAATTAATTTGTAGTCTCAATTGAATAATTCCATTATAACGAATAGGGGATTTTCATTAATTTGTAATTTCAATTAAATAATTCGGATGTACTTCAAATCTTCTTTTTCTTTTGCTTTTATTGTAAATCTTCATTTTGTAATAAAAAAAAAAAAAAAAAAGAATAATAAAAAGTAGGAATTGTACGCGAAAGGTATATCATCCGAGCAGAACATTCTAGTTTCCGTAATAATATTGTCAATTTGACAGTAAGTGTGTAATTCGGTCTTCCTTCTACAACAAGAGCTTTTTACTGCCCTCTTTTTTTATCCTGGCTGGCTGAGTGTTACCCTAGCTGGAAAACAAAGGCACGCGTTACAAGTGTTAATAGCAGAAATGCACTTTGACAACATTAATAAAGTTAATCGCAGCATAAGTAGTATGACTTTGTTATAGACATTTGCTTACAAATATTCATAAAATTGCTTTAGTGCAAGTTTAGGGTCAAATTTGATTCCTATAATGACTAATGCGATGTGACATCACAGATGCAATAAGAATAACTTGTCACTCAAGTCTTCATATCTTTATTTATCCCCTTAATGTTTGAACAACTAAGCTGTTTTAGCATTGTAAACAGAAAGTTTTGATTTATTCATCATTCCATGCATCCAAGGCCGAAAGTATATTTTAATCTGCTAATGCAGATGTAGGATAATATATGTAATATATATTTTTTCTCATCGTCAACTCCTAAGTCATCTTAAACACATCTGTGTCTACCACCTGGTTGACGAGCCCAAGGTACCAAGAGTGTAATCGTTCATATGATATTGAAAATGGGATTGATCCTGATCCTATATCCTGATGGAGGTGGAATCAATGGGAATACATTTTCTATTTGGGTTAACAGCACTAACAACCACTTTTGAGATTCGTTTCAATACAATAAATAATCATAAAATATATTTTTCGTGATACAGCCTTGAGATTCAAGCTCAGTTTTTGCGTCAATAATTGATCGTTGTCAATTTAATCCAAATACATCAAATAAATACAAGTAGTAATGACTTTGTGGTTGCAGTAGCTTAGTGGTTAGTGTATTGGGCTTCTGATCTGTATGTCGTGGGTTCTATCCCGGGCTGAAGCATAAAAAATTTAATATCGAAACGAATTTTTCTTTCCTACAGTACCCACCCCTCCAGGCAAGCAATTGGTAATTCTTCCAGCAGTAACAACTTGCCATGAAAAAGCTTCTAAAAGAACTCTGTGCCAGAGCTCAGAAAAAAAAGTGATGTCGCAAGAGTTCTGCCGTTCGAAACCGGCTAAAATAAGTGGGTCCCTTCTAATACTGTCCAAAATTGAACACGCACAACAGTAATGGAACAAAAGCTAGGCCACAGAGCCCTTCGGGGATAAATAAGTGACACATATTTTTTTTTTGTATTTATAGAAAAGAATTTTTTATCCTGTACAACCTTTGGGAAATTTCCACTAGTTTTAGTTGAAATTGAAATATGAAAATAAATTCAAAAACACTAGGGTTCATGAACGTAGTTACAGAGCTTTGTTGCATTATGGCAACATGACCTCCTGTGTGAATATTCATACATGTATATTTCTTCTTCTTCTTCTTCTTCTTCTTCTTCTTATGTGGCTACAATAACCGATGATCGATTTAGGCTGATCATATTAGCGCCAATTGGATATTCCAAGCGCCGCCAGGTTACCCAATACTTGGTCAAACAAACGGAGGTTTGGTCTTCCTCTTCTTCTGCGTCCTCCAGCGGGTGCCGAATTAAATACCCTCTTCACTGGAGCATCTTCTTCCATTCGCTCGACGCTCGACATGACCTAGTCAGCGCAGCTGCTGGATTTTGATTCGCTTGGCTATGTCAATGTCAGCGTACAGCTCGTTGTAGCTTATTCGATACTCGCCATCAACGCAAATAGGTCCGAAGATCCTGTGTAGAACATTTGACTCTTGAAAACTCCAAACATCCTTTCATCCGTAGTGGAAATTGTCCAGGCTTCTGTGCCATATGTTAGGACAGGAATAATGAGGGACTTGTAGAGTATGAATTTTGATCTTCGAGAGAGGGCTCGAATACTCACTTGCTTACTCAGCCCAAACTAACACCTATTGGCCAGAGTATATTTTGTACGAATAATTCCCGAAACTAAACTTTTATTTTTTAGTCCTGTCGTGCGTATTAAACATTTTAGAATATTAGTTCGAATAGCAAAATTTTTGTAGCGTAATTTTCAAGAGCTCTAGTTGAAGCTTTTTCATGACAATTTCAATATTTCTATCGAAAATATGTCAATTACATTCCAAAACAGATAAATACCAATTGAAATAATATTTTTTTGGTGGCAATGTCAAAAAGTTTTCTAGAGTCGAGGTTCAAAATGCCGCTTTACTGCAAAACAATTGCAAAAATTTTGCTCTGTGTTTTTCATTTTTCATTTCAATTTCAAACAATCTGGCAACAATCTGGTGTTATCAGTATATGGCTTTGAGCTTTCGCGCATCAATGCCAAAAGCAGCAAGCAGCAGCAATAGCAGTCGGTTGCTGCAGCAGTAATACCAGCAACAATACTCTAATAGTAGAATTGCTGTTGCTGTTGTTGTTGTTGTTGTTGTTGTTGCAGTGATGCTTGCGGCTAACAGCAACTGCGACAATAAATATAATTGTATATAGTGCAATATTGTTGTTGTTGAAGTAGTATCATTTTAGGTGGCAGCCTCCTCCGTCCATTGCTCGCTAAAACGATAGCAACCGAAGCATAAACAACAGAAAGCAATGACAGTGCAATGAGAGTGTCGGAAATATGTACTGCGTCAGAGACTGAGGCGGCAAATATCAACTCACAATCAAACTCCGAGAAGGCATGGGAGGTGTATGGGCGATGTGATGTGATGGCGCACGTCGCATTCTCGCATTATTCACATTCGCATTAAAAATACAACAATGTTTCAAGTTTTCATTGTTGTTGATGTTGCTGCTCTGCTGTATATGCAGTTGTTTGTGATGATATGGTCGCTTGGTTGGTCGTTTGGTTGGTCGGTCGTTGGTTTGACTACTTAGTTGGCTGGATGGCAGGTTGGCTGGTTGCTTGCTTCAAGTCGGCATCCTTTGAGTTTGCATTTTTGATCCTGTATGCATGTACATATTCCGATGTGCAGTTGTGAAATGCCTTACTTCGTGAAGCCTTCGCGCTCTTTTGACTACACGCAGCTAGCAGCACTGCTGCATATAAATACATAGTACCATACGAGTAGCAGAGAATTATATGATGCGATACGAAATGGAAAGAAAACTTTTCTTCTTTCTGTCTTACATGTATTTTATGATATCGTTGTTGTTGTTGTTCTTGTTTGTTGTTAGTTTTTGGTACGTTGTTCATACGTTGTTATGCATGCATGTTGTGCCTTGTGCTTATTGTTATTGTGTATTTGTTCGTTTGTTTATTTGCTAGTTGTGAATATCGAATACTATTTTCAACTACAGACGTACACACACAGGCACACATACATAGATAAATGCCAACTTCGACAACATCAACAACATTGACAGCACAAACAAACTAATAGACACGAACATACACAAAGACACACACACACACACCCAAAGCAAACGAATATAAGTTCGTATGTATGTATATGGTAACAAACTCACGTAGAATCATTTTACCACCCAAGTAAACTTGCCTAATACATTTAAACTTCTTATAACTTGAGCACACACGCACCCGAACACATTTGAGCATGCTTTTGGGGAAAAAGTAAGGTAAAAGTGTATTTTTTTCATTTTTATTTTGGTTGCTGTCGATCCATTTTTGAAGCGGATGGTTACTGGTGATGAAAAGGGGAACACTTACGACAACGTCAAGTGAAAACGGTCGTGGTCGAATAGCGGTTAGCCGGCGCAAACGGTAGCCAAGCCAGGATTGACGCTCAGGAATTTTTTGCTATGTGTTTGGTGGGATTGGCAGGGAATCATCGACTATGAGCTGCTCCCCCACGGCCAAACTCTTAATTCGGACCTATACCGTCAACAATGGGATCGTCTGAAGGAAGCAATCGCCCAGAAGCGGCCAGCTACGGCCAATAGGAGAAGCATTGTGTTCCATCAGGACAACGCTAGGCCACACACATCGATAGTGACTCGCCAGAAGCTCCGGGAGCTTGGTTAGGTGATTTTTACGCATCCACTTTAAAGTCCGGACCTGGCACCAAGTGATTACTATCTGTTCCTGTCTATGGCGAATGATTTTGCTGGTGAAAAATTGGTCTCAAGGGAAGCAAAGGTTTCTATAAGAGTGGCATTATGAAAATATCATCAAAATGGCAACAAGTTATTGGTGCACATTTGACCTAAATTGGATCATTCTAACTATGCTAAATAAAACCTAAATAATGGATTTCTTTTTACTGCCCCTGGTATTTTCGTGGGCAAAGTGTGAAAACATATATATTGAAGCATGCTTTTGTATGGGAGATAGGCGCAATTTCCATCTAATTCCGCCCATTTTCGGATATATATAAGTTCTTTGCTAAAGAAAATATGTGAAATAATTTTTTTTTTCAAGTCAATGGAACGACTGAAAATGAGTAATTTGATTCATTTTTTTCGAATTTCATCGCATACCCACTCAGTCAAATTTAATCCAGTCAACAGAGGCGGCACATTGTCTGAACGAAAAGATCATGGCCTACGATTGGTGTGCAAATCATATTATATGGTTGGCCAGACTTCGCCTCAAACACTTTCAGCTGAGTTTCCCAACACCAGCTTCAATTATCAAAAGTTCGACAAGATCAATTCTATCTTTCATTAAAAGGGTAGAGGAGATTCGATCTAGTGTCGTAGACGGGCTTGGGTACAAAAGATCTCGTTTGGTTGCACTGTTTGGTTTATGTCCTTGCTCCAAGTTACTCGCAAAAGAGGCAAAATTTATCGAGTAGTGTAATAGCTTATGTGTCAATTATCAAATGAGTATATCATTGGAATTTGCTGAGAATATTATTTACCGATATTTTTTCTCCATTCGAATAGATATAGCATATAATTTGAACATACTTATACAATACAATAAGTATAGCAAAAAAAAAAGAACACACGAATGCAACAGCAAAAGTAGCAGAACACAAAATTCAAGCAGAACAGATGAGGAAAAAATAGAGGGGGGGGGGGGGTGGGTTGGTTAGGCTGGTGTGGCGATAGTTTGAGTAAGTAAGATATGCGCTTACATGTTTGTATATGCTGCTGCCAAGTACCACATATAGTGGTGTGACTCTACTTGTATTGCTACGGCGGCGGTATCACTATGTTAAGGATGATGCCAAAGGATAAATAAGGATTGAGGCTGCAGCTGCTACAGTTTTTGTTTTTCACTGATATATATTTTTTATTTGTTTTTTTAGGTTATTTTGTTTCTGTTCGTTTTTTTTTTTTCATCGTCAGTTAGTCGATTCGTTGGTTAGTTCGTTGATTTGGTTTAGTTTGGTTTTGCTTCTTTCAATTCATAGTGAATTTCTTCTTCGACTATATATTTATTTATGTGTATGTGTGCAGTTCTTCTACTATTTTTTCGTTTTTGTTCAGGGTGTTTCTTCTCAACTTTTGAGTTTGAGTACGACATCATTTTACTTTAAGCACTTAAATATTCTTATTTTGTTACTCTTGCTGCTATTTGTTAGTTGTTTTCCCAAATCTATTGTAGTTTTTACTGCTATTCTTCTGTTGTTGTTGTTGTTGTTGTTTTTGTTGTTGTTGTTTATCGCTTTTCATTTTTATTTTGTTCATCTTTTTGTTGTGTGCCTAAATTTTCTTCCTACTTGATGTTGTTTTTCTTTTTTTTTTTTTTTGTATTTCGCATACATATTTATGCCATTTCATCTACACCCTGATTGCTCCTCGTCGTCATTGTCATTTATGACCATCGCAATGGTATATCGAACAATAATAACAGCAGCAACAACAACAATCCCAATAACAATAGAATGAAAATAAGCAAAGAAGAATAGAGCAAAAAAGTCACATTTGAATTTGCTACACATAGTGTCTGAAGGAATGGATTCATGGGCAGTGCAAGTTTCACAAACCTCTATATACATATATGGACATGCTCGTTATTCTGTGTGTATGCGTGTGTGTGTGTGTTTCCTTATACCCACATACGTCTGTAGGTATATGTTTAAGCATATAAAATAATGTTTGTGTGCGTATGCACATCTCTACATAGATATGCGAATATATTATGAGTGTGTTTAGGTGAAGACGTGTTCGCCACAGACATACTCGTATATTCAGTTTTTTTTTCATATGTACATATGGTGAATACCCCAAGAATAACAACAACTACAACAACAACAACAACAACAACGACGACAACCAAATTCAAATGGACGAGCAAAGGATGATTACGAGTCCGTGCGTCCATCCATTCATTCATTCATCCAAACCGAAGAACAAACGACTACAACGACAACGATAACAACAACGATATGAAGACGATGAAGACAATCTTTTATGCAGTGCATATAAATTTGGGGTATTAAAGAAATTCGGGTTTAATTGAAAATAAAAATTCTTTATGGCCTTTGACCCGAAATTGTGGCTTTGTATTATTCTATTTTCCAACAGCACATACACACACAAAAGCTAACGCACACGCACATGCACTTACATATATGCTTGCTTGCTGGCTGGCTCTTCATCATTCTCATATTCTTGATGGTAGCAGCATTTACGAGGACGGTCCCAGAACTACCCGTCCTGATATATGCAGATGGCGGCAGTAAATTAAAAAAAAAAATTACTTTGATGAAAAGTGGCAACCTTATAAAACATATGTTTTAAGTTTCAAGGCGCCATGTTGTTTAGTATTTTTTTGGAACCATCGAAAGTTAACGACCTCTGTGAATTGGTAAACATGGTAAAAGATTGGTCACCGTTATACAATTCAATACCTTCATTCGAAAGATCTCAATCGAACTAGATTCTACTCCGAAGGGAAGTCTGCCCCTTCCTTTACGACCATAAAATATTGGGTGGCAGAGTTTAAACAAGGTCGTGTACGAGCTGTCAAGACGAACATCGTAGTGGTCGACCAATTGAGGTGACCATGCCAGAAACGTTTAAGAAAATTCACAAAATGTTATTGGATGATTAATGGCATTTCAAAATTTGGAGATGAAGAATCTGTGAGCAAGATGGGTGCCGCGTTTGCTCGCAATAGAACAAAAACGACGTCATGAAGATGTTTCTATAGAATGTTTGGCGATGTTTCACAGTAATAATGCCTAGTTTTTGCGTCGATTCGTAACCATGGATGAGACATGGGTCCATCACTTGACACCTGAGACAAAGGAGCAGTCAAAACAGTGGACTGAAAGTGGGGAGAATTGTGTCCAAAGAAGGCGAAGACAGTTCCATCTGCAGGCAAGGTAAAATAATAATGTGCGTGCTGAAGCAATTCGAGCTTTAACTCATTGATTTTCGGTAGATGGCTATTTTAATGAGCTAGACAGTTCATACTATACACAGGGTATCGAAGCTATAGAATATCGCTGGGTGGAAATTGCATATAGCTAAAAAGAGATTATGTTGAGAAATAAAGAAAATTTTACGCAAATTTTTTGTGTTTTCTTTGTTAGGTTGGGTAGTTCTGGGACCGAACTTGTAGCTTCATTTTTCTCTTTTTTTTTTTGGTTTTTATCAAATCATTTTTCCATCTACTCGTACTCCAATTCGCTTCAATTGGACTAAACCAAATAAGAATATGAAAAATATGCTAGTGATATTGGTGGCATTTTAAGAAAAGACACACCAATCACCACATAAAAGTGTTAGCTACTAAAAATGAAAAAAAAAAAACGATATTTGTACCCTTTCATTATTATTTTCGCTTTGCTTTTTGTCTTTGGACTATGAATGTTGGTCGCAAGGGCCATCTAAAATGTTTATGTTATTTTTGTTTTGCCATTTCTTTATTATGTTGGTACGTACATACCTATATGTATGGAGTGATTTGTTTTTCTCTGTTGTTTTTCCCCTCAATCTTTTCTGTCATTTACAATATTGTTGTTATTTGCTTATTTTCCACCATAGACCAACAACAAACTTGTAGGCCAAGCTAGACCAACAATTTAGGCATACAGTATATATACTGTGTACCTACATACATACATACATACATACACACAGACATTATAAACCAACCGTGCCGAATTGAATCGAACCGACCAACCGACCGGGTTTGATCATAAAATAAAAATAACATAGGTAATGTGTAAAGTATACATATGTGTGGGTGTGTGTGTGTGTGTGGCATTGTATTGTCATTCTTTTGTTGTTTACGTAATATAACTACACTACTATACACACGCCAATATATTGTGTATGTGGTGTTACCTACCGGATATATTCGTATATGCACGCACGCATACAACGTAATTGCTTAAGTGCTCCTAAATTACACATAAATCAAAAATTCTAAAACAATTTGGAATTTTGAGGTGTTACGCACACACCACACACACACACACACACACACACACACACACACACACATACAAATACGCACACAAACTCTTAAGGCTTATAGAAATTGATGGTAGAAGAAGGTAAGTAAATGGCAAGTAAGGTAATGCAAGAACAATACGAAAAATTCCCAAACGTATTGTCACCTGTATGTGAGACTACCAATGTGGTTTTCCTTTTCTACTTTAATCTATTCTCTCTCCATCTCTCACCTACAATATGACTATTACTGTTTTTTTGCCACTTTTATCGTTTTCTTATGTTTTGTGTCACCATCAACACCATTACCAATTACCACCACCACTAACACCGTTAAGACTTCGTATACACTATGGGCCAAGATTTTAAATTTTTTTTAGTTAGGTACAATTTATTTGACGGTTTTATCCAACGCACTGCTGGTCCGTTGCTGGAGATGGGTGCTGTATTATGTTGGTGTATGAGTATGGATATTTGTTAATACATGTTCATACAATTATTTGGATGCTGTTGGTGCTATTGAACCCTGCTCAATTTTGCATAAAAGCGTACAACATTATTAATAAAGGTCTACATATGTTTTCACCAAGACACCAAAACAATTGAGACGCGATATAAGGGAAAAGACATGCTCGACTCAGCGATACAAATTCTGAATCCTTTAATTGTCATAGAATGCGTTCAAAATTTATAACAAAATAAAAGGGTTATATTATAATATATTTCTATTAATTTTATTTAACAATACATTTGGATTCAGAAGGCAATTTTATAGTAGAATATTTACATTTTTGACTCAGTCGTATGAGTAATATTAATTCACAGCAATATAATCATAAATTAGAAACGTAAACGAATTGATATAGCAAACGGCCAGACATGGGTATCCTTTTTTAGCCCTACTTTTAGAATGTATAAGTGTTGCTCATGTGTGCACACAAAAATTGAATTTTTAAGATGATGTAATTGAAAACCTTTCTATTTCAAATATCTCTTCTTGCAACATCCAACCCAAAATTCAACCCAATTGTGCTAGTTTTCAATATTCTCGTAAGAATGCTTCTCTCATATGATTTAATTCTACATTTCAAACATTTTCGCTATAGCGACTTTTTTGATTTAATAATACAGAGTGTTCCATTAAGATGTGTGCTCCATTGATTTTGAATGAAACGCAAACGGTTTGGAATTTTTCTAAATATTTTATTTCGTTCGTTGGAAAATTATTTCCCAGATATGTTCACCGTGACTATTCCATAGATATCTCACTCTTTCGGCCATATTCTTGATGACACTTTGCACTATGACCTCCGGAATGGCCCTAATCATCATGTAATATTGCTTTTCAAGTCTGAAATCGTCTTAGGATCATTCACATAGACTTTAGTATTCGTGTACGGCATCAAATCGCATGATCTGGGTGGCAAATTCACATCACTGCGACGAGAAATTACACGGTTTGGGAATTCGCGACGCGCCGTCCTGTTGAAACCACATTTCGTTCAGAACCTAAGCTTCAATCTCCGACATAGTGTGGTACCACTCACGATTGACAGTTTCGGTGTTTCCGTCCACATCTTCGAAATAATACCTCCGCCCCTTAAATCGCACCAAACGGTGGCTCGCGGTGGATGCATTGGCTTCTCAACAATGAAATAAATAAAAATAAATATATGGCACTTAAAACCCCGAAGGGTTCTTTGACAGAGCTTCTCTTCCATTATTGTTGTGCGTGTTAAATTTTGGACAGTATCAGAAGGGACCTATTTATATTAGCCGGTTCCAAACGGAAGAACTCTTTGAGACATCACTTTTTTGAGTTTTGTCACAGAGTTCTTTTAGAAGCTTTTTCATGGCAAATTGTTACTGCCAGAAGAATTGCCCATTGCTTGCCGACATGCGGGTACCGTTCGAAAGAAAATTTTTTTCGATATTAAATTTTTTATGCTTCAGCCGGGGATTGAATCCACGACCTACAGATCAGAAGGTCTACACACTAACCACTGTGCTACGGCACCCACTTCTCAACAATGATTTGTGGATTTTCCAAGCACCAGGTATGACAGTTTTGCTTGTTGACATAGCCACCGAGGTGGAAATGAGCTTTGTCCGAAAAGATGATTTTTTGGAAAAAATTATTATCTTCAGCAAATCATTTCCAGGGCCTAAACAACGAATGTACATCGTTATGCATGGTCTCGAGGCAACAACTGCTGCATCAATTGGACTTTATATGGGTGTAACTTAAAGTTCAAGCGCAAAATTCAATACATGGAGGTCGTGAAAATGAAAATAGACATTCCGGACTGGACGACACTCTCACTTACGGCAGCAATATCGTCAGCACTGCGTGCATTCTGCACTCTGGTTCGCTTCGGAACATCAAATACGGACCCAGTTTGATAAAACTTCTTTACAATGTTTTGCAATAATGATAAAAAATGGGATGAAAATGTTTCGATATTGTTGTAAAGATCGTTAGACATTCATTCAGTAACACCGGTCTAACCCGGTTCTTTTTGAGCATTACTTTTTCGATATTGTTTAGAAAATTAATTCGATCTTAAATCATGTAGTCTTGAAGCCAATGTAGTATAAAGTTGTTGTTGCTTTCAATACATGATGAAAGTTGGGTAGGCGCTTCACAGAGCCCCTATAGTTTTGTAGCCTTATTGCTACTGTTTCATTTCAAGCATAAAACCTAAAAATATTCATCAGCTTAATGCAGAGACTTAAATATTGCAATATAAATTGAATGTGCAAAATGTAATGACTGCTTGTAAAACAAAGCAGTTAACTTTAGCTTCTCTCTTTAAACAGCATTGGTGCATTTAAACGATATTAAAGAAGATTAAAGGAATAAAATATTTGATGAACTGAAAGCAGTATTACTTTGTACAACAATTGGGTCGTATCCAATCGCTTTAGTGTAGCCATAATTGATTCTTTATACTTTCTTCTATTATATTTCTTAATTACAGTTAGATCATATAGTGCACTATGGTACAATTAAGCTGCTTATTTTATTTATTTTTTTGCAAAATAAAATAATTTGAGAACATTAGCTCACGAAGCACCTACGTCTTCAAAAAGTGCAAAGGACATGGTTTAATTGTCACATGCTAACAGATGCGATAAACTGCAACATTGTAACCTTTTTCAATACCTAGATATCATGGGTTTCTGATGATGAAGAAATTGACGGAGGCGGAGGCATTTGTTGACGAAAGTTTGTAGCTTTTGTGTGCTGATGTTGGGGATCGAGCCATGTTTCACTTCCGTACCACATTACTAACTTCACACATGAGCTGAATATTTGCAGGTTTGAGTGTTTTGACATTCGCGGGTTCGCCCAAACTGCACGCAGTCGCCCGATCGCCGCCCTTGCTTTGTTTCATTGCACGAACCCTATACATGTACACATGCGATTACCAAAATATTCTGGCGATCTAATTGTCATGATCTCTTTAAATAAATTTAATAATTCACAAAATAGTGTAGTCGAGTAATGAAATTTCGTACATATTTCTTTAAATAACCAGCAGCAAATTTGTCAATACCTTGCCAACATAAGACATTATAGAACAGCTTTGAATCAAATGAAATCCACATCTCAATATCTCTGTATGCATTCACTGCTTCCAAAAGTCCTTCTCGAGAAGCGAGCAGGTAATGTTTTAAGCAAATAAACTGAAATGAGCTACACAAATACAAACACTCATAATTTTCCATTGATTT
The DNA here is from genome assembly GCA_963854835.1 of Megamerina dolium. Classification (NCBI taxonomy): domain Eukaryota; kingdom Metazoa; phylum Arthropoda; class Insecta; order Diptera; family Megamerinidae; genus Megamerina; species Megamerina dolium. The sequence goes on from OY978526.1 coordinate 90,183,818, forward strand.
GATATTAGTACACATCTAGATAGCAGTCGAGTCAATTAATTGCTGGAGCGATGGTGCAACCGTTGGTCTGGGAATCGGCAGCTCGTGAGTTTAAATTCAGTCGGGGATATCTTTTTTATTTAAATATATATATTTTTTTTTCATTTTGGAAATAATATAATTGACAAAAAATTCAAAAAAAAAGTCTTTAACAATATTTTCGAGAAAATTATTTATATAATCACATTCATCAACAATATTGTACGAGGGCTGTCCCAGAACTATCCGACCTGACATGTAGATGGCGGCAGTAGTTTGAAAAAAATTACTTTGGTGAAAAGTGGCAACCTAATAAAATATATGTTTCAAGTTTCAAAGAGCCACGTTGTTAAATATTTTTTGTGGAGCCATCGAAAGTTAACGACCTCAGTGAATTTATAAACATGGAAAAAATTGGTCACCATTATGTAATTCAATACTTTCATTTGAAAGGTCGCACTCGAACCAGATTCTACTCTGGGAGAGTCTGTTTCTTCATTTACGACCATAAAATATTGGGTGGCAGAGTTTAAACGAGGTCGTGTACGAGCTGTCAAGACGAACACCGTAGTGGTCGACCAATTGTGGTGGTCACGCCAGAAACGATTAAGAAAATCCATGGATGATCGCCGGCTGAATTTGTGTGAGCTAGGTGAAATTACAGGCATTTCAAAAAGTGCTATACATCGTAGATTAAAATTGGATTGGATATTAAAAAACTGTGTGCAAGATGGTGTCTGACGATGATTCACAGTAATAAAGCCGAGAGTTTTTGCTCTTCAGACCTGAGACAAAGGAGTAGTCAATATAGTGGACTGAAAGTGGGGAGAATCGTGTCCAAGAAAGGCAAAGACAGTTCCATCTGCAGGCGAGGTTATGGCGTCTGTTGTTTGGGATGCACGTCGGATAATTTTTATTGATTATCTTCAAATTTAATATCGATAAGATTTTTCTTTCGAATGGTACCGACCTGTCGTCAAGCAATTGGCAATTCTTCCGACAGTAACAACTTGCCATGAAAAAGCTTCTAAACGAACTCTGTGACAAAGCTCAGAAAAAGTGATGTCACAAGTGTTCTGCCGTTCGGAACCGGCTAAAATAAATAGGTCCCTTCTAATACTGTCCAAAATTAATACGCACAACAGTAATGGAAGAGAAGCTCTGCCAATGAGCCAATTTTATTTTTTATCTTCAAAACAGGAAAAACAATGAACGGTGACTATTATGCTAATTTGTTGCAGCGTTTAAGTGATGAAATTAAAGAAAAATGGCCGCATTTGGTGAAAAAGAAAATGCACCAGTTCACACATCCGCTATTGCGATGGCCAAAATCAATGAGTTAAAGTTCGAATTGCTTCAGCATGCATCTTTTTCGACAGATTTAGCTCCTTCGGATTATTTTCTATTTCCAAATTTGAAAAAATGGCTTGGTGGTAGAAGATTTGCAAACAATAAAGAGGTGGAGTCAGCGGTATTTTAATGAGCTATATAGTTCATACTATAAACAGGGTATCAAAGCTATAGAATATCGCTGGGAAAAGTGTATAGAGCTAAAAGCAGATTATGTTGAGACATAAAGAAAAATTTTCCCAAATTTTGCATTCAAATGCGACCCGTTTCATATAAAAAAGAAATTGATATGGAATCCAGATGGTAAGAGCTTCTGGATCCCAAAAAAGGGATTCTGTAATTGCCTTTTTCTATTTTCGACTGAATTTATAAATATTTTTGAGTAAAAAATTCCATCGCCCATGAAAGCTAAAAAATGATCATAATTTAAATCGGACTACTTTTTCAAAGGGTTCGATAATTTCGATGATGGAAAGAGATGATGTTCATGAAAACCAGATATATGTAGTAAAAATTCATAAATACACCTGCACATATAATATGATGATAGTAGCAAAGCTGTTATAAGGTGCGGCTAACCGCATCTATGGCGGTTGGAGTACCATCTATCTATTTCGCATAGCTTGTAATGCATTTAAATAGATGCATATGCACATACCTATGCATAGATGCTCCTATAAGGTGAACATACACACACTCACACACAGTTACAAGTATATCAACCGAACACATCAACACAGTCGCACACTTGCAATAAGTTCACTCTATATAGTTGATGATAGGCACAAAGAAGATATTTTCAAAAGATTTTGTCCGTCCATTCATTCATTCGTCTATATAAATAGACGAATATATATCAGCGTGAATGCCAGCAAATTAAAACTACAACAACTATAACCATGAAGAATAAGACTAAGACGACGACAACGACGACGATGCTGTGCATTTACCAACATACGCAATACGCAAGCAAACGTATGTAGTAGTATAATAGCTACTATAGAAATGCCAGAACAAGAGTAATGAAATCAGTCAGTTCTCAATACTCTTACTACGAATAGTTAGGTTTTGTAGAATACATATGTACAATATGTATGTGCATATACAATTTTCTACTATTCATTTATTTACTCATTCAGTCAATTGCTGTATGTGGTAAATCTTTTATTTTTCCTCTTGTTGTTCTTGGTACTTTGTTCCATGTTTGGTTAGTTGGTTGTTTGTTGATGGATGGATGGATGGATGGATTGCTGGCAATACTAAGGATAGAGTTTAAAACATGGGTATGTGGGTGTATGCATATGTAACTCCAAAGCATGAATGTCTATTTTCGTAAAGAGTTTGATGGAAATTAACACAGAAATTTATGTAAATAGTTTGAATGTATATGGCCTTCTGCAAGTACCCATTGCTTATATATATGTATCATATATACAATACATAAGCGAATTATTCTATAAACCAAAACACCAGAAACACAGAGACAGAAACACTCTAAGCAAGCACTTTAATGAGTGTCAGAGAGTTTCTAAGGTAAAAGTATGTAAACGGTTTTCCATTAGGGACATAACAATTTTATCTATTAATAAAATACAGAAATATTTGAGATATTGAGTTCAAATTTATTGTGGATATATTGCAAGCATTACATTTTATGAATGAAATTCGATTTCGGTCATATGACCACCACGAGCCCGTTTACATCGGTCGATTCTTTGGACCCAATTTTCCACCACTCTATCACATATTTCGAACGGAACGTTGGCAATTTCGAGTTGGATGTTATCTTTGAGCTCGTCTAAAGTTGCTGGCCTATTGGCATAGACCAGTGACTTGATAAAGCCCCATAAAAAGAAATCCAGTGGTGTTAGATCGCATGAACGAGGAGGCCATTCGACCGGACCATTTCTCGAGATAACACGTTCACCAAATTTGCCTTGCAATAAATCGATTGTGACGTATGCTGTGTGGCTAGTAGCACCGTCTTGTTGAAACCACATATCGCTGATGTCAAGTTCATCCAATTCTGGCCACAAATAATCTTCCAACATAGCACGATAGCGCTCTCCATTGACGGTAACATGACGGTCGTTTTCATCCACGAAAAAATACGGCCCAATCACACCTCCGGCATGAAAACCGCACCAAACAGTAACAATTTTCGGGTGCAACGGTGTCTCAAGAAGCACTTGTCGGTTTGTTGCTGACCAATAACGCATATTTTGCTTATTGACAAAGCCATTGATCCAGAAATGAGCTTCATCGTGATGAAAATGTTGACTTTAACTAACGTTTTGACATTGACAGATTAAACAGATTAAAAAAGTTTAAGGGTGCGTTCATATAAAAATACGAAATTGTTATGTCCCTAGTGGAGAACCCTTTAGATAGAGACATCATATATTTACATGTATGTTACATAGTTGTTAGAAGTTCACATCAAGTATTATAACTCTATTGGGTTATTATATCTTAATTATATCAATTTAATGGTAGATGGATGGATGACTATATGATTGTGAATCGGTAATGGTATGGTGGTAAATAGTCGCAAGTAATTTGAATGTCTTATGTCTTACTTATATACAAATTAGTACATAATACATTTGAATATTGTTTTAGGCATTGTATTGTAAATGTCATAAGAATTTGTATAGAATTTTCCTTGTTGTTGTTGTTGGTGTTAATGTTTTTGCTGATTTTCCTTGCTGTAAAGACACTAGGTAGTCGTCATGTGTATTAATCTGCTCATAAGTAGGTTAAATATGAAAACCAGCATACGTAATTGTCGTCGTTGTCGTCGTCGTCGTCGTCGTCGTCGTCGTCGTCGTCGTCGTCGTCTCATCTCGACACACTTGTTTCAATAATCAGCTTAATACCTACGTACACACTTATACATATGCATATACAAATACATTGGCATACAGTAAAAATATTGTACCCAAGCACTTTCACTATTGAATATTATTATAGAAATAATCAAGTATTTAAAATTTCTACATTTTTGCATGTGACATTAATATTTAGGTAAATAGAAATCAATTATATATATATATTATAATGAGGCCTTAACAAAACAAAAAAAAAAACATATACTCTAGTTAATATTATTGATATGTAAAATGTGTATCACCATCTATTAGACTGATACTGGCTTGTAATTATTTTATTTATTTTTCTATCTAACCAAGTTTTTTATTTCTCTCCTTTTTACTCCTAATTCGAGCATAGGGCCTCCACAAGGCTTCTCCATTGCACACGATTCTGGGCTGGGCTGTTGTTCTAGCTCCATCCCATGTGATGTTGACATTAGCTAGTTCCCACAGGGTTGACATTCTCCAAGTGTTTTTTTGCCGTCCGCGGCTTCTGCTCCCTTGCGGGTTCCATTCAAGCGACATTCTCATAATGCTTTCTGGCTGCTTTCTTAGCGTGTGGCCCATCCAGCGCCACTTCCTATGCCTAATCTGGTTCTGGTATAGGCTCCTCGTTCGTTAGACGCCATAGTGCCTCGTGGGAAATAGTGTTAGGCCAGAATATTCTATATATGATCCTCAAACCCTTGTTGATGAAAGCTTGAAGTCTCTGCTTGATGGGGTTCGAGATCAGCCATGTTTCGCTTCCGTACCGTACAGTAGCGTCGATTTCACGCATGCGGAAAATATTCGCAACTTTGTGCTCCTGGAGATTTGGGAATTTGCCCATACTAATTTTAGCCGACCAAATGCTGTTCTTGCTTTGCTCAACCTACAGTTAGCATCCGCGCATTCGACGAAATCAATCACGCGCAGCCATCAATCATTATATGGCTTGTATTGAAGTGATTGTTTACCTCTAAGTTACCGACTAAGTGGTTCGCCACTTCATGATGTTCATGACATCATCCAGCAGCAATAAAGTAACTTATCAAAACGTCCCGAAAATGCTGTCTTTTTAGCAAATTTTAAAATTTTCCATGGTGAAAAAAATACGTTGAGCACAGCAAGTGAATAGACATTTAAAATGACATTTAGCGTGGCGCCATGTAACATAACAGGCCGGTTACTACTTCATAAACCCAATATAAAAAAAAAAATTAATATGTGGCACTTGAAGCCCCGAAGGGACCTACTTATTTTTCGAGCTTTGTAACAGAGTTCTTTTAGAAGCTTTTTCATGGCAAATTGTTACTGCCGGAAGAATTGCCAATTGCTTGCCGTCAGGTGGGTACCGTTCGAAAGAAAAATTTTTTCGATATCAAATTTGTTATGCTTCAGCCAGGGATTGAAGAAGGTCAACACACTAACCACTGAGCTACGACACCCACTATATTGGAATTATATATTGAAATTAAAATGGCTGTTTTTGTACAATACAATTTTTTAAAGGGCTTTAAAAAGATATACTTATCTACCGAGTTTCTGCTTTAGGAACAAAAATCAATTAAATATCCTCAACATACAACTATCACGTTATAGAATGTAAAATTCATCTACCGTTTACACTTTTGGAATATTTTGTGAAGTTGATTTTTGTGAATTTTTGTAAATTCTAAAAAATATTTGTTGAAATTTGATACGGCGCTTGTGAATGACTCTTGTGTTGACTCTTAATTTAGAAATCGGAACAACATCAAAACCAGCCTATCACTGATGGAGGTATAAAATGATGTACATACTAATATCAAAGATAAGAAAACAGTTAGATGCAAACATTAAATTAGCAAATGCATATCTTTTAATATATCGGCAACTATGGCTTTGCTATCTAATTTGATTTCATTTTCTATATGTGTCGCGCATATCGTCGGTTTGCCGGAGCGTATATGGACTCTTTATTTATTTAATAAGTAGGTAATATGTACATGTATGTATGTGTCAAAGATAACTAACATACTACTACTAATACTACTACTATTACATATATATCACTTAATTTTTTTTATATTGTGGTTAAGTTTATATAAATTCAAATGACCTACATATTTATATGAATGTGCCATGATAGTTTCTTCATATTCTTATCTTAACAAAGGACACGAATGCAATGTACGGGTATCTATGTCTACGTACATTATTATATGGTAAGCATACATATAAGTATATACCTGTCTTGATATTAGTAGCTGATAGAAATGAATGTGGCCAAGTGAAAGATACTGCCATCATTAACAAATAATTTGAATTCTCTACATACGAGTATCATTTGTGATATGATTATTAAGCTTTTTATTTTTCAAAGGTAAACGAATTTGCCGTGCAAAATCCTAAAGTCTTTAAGCGCTTGCACATATATCTAGTATGTGTCTTTCTAATGATTTAAGCAATCTGAAACTAAATAAAACATTCAGAAACTCGAAGTCTAAATTAGAACGTTTTTTGTACTTTCAATTTGGCAACTCTGCCAAAATTTAACTGTTTTTAATTTACCTATTTTTCAATAATAAATATGTCAGCAGCAAATAATGCTTTAGGGGAAGATTAAATATTGTACATTAGAATGAGCTTACAGTTCAAAGTATCATGTAACTATTCGTTTATTATGCATCACAATGGGCCGCCTCAACCTAAAGTCACCATGCTTGCATGTATACGTAAATTAAAAAGCCGAACGTCGCCTAACGAATTATATGTACTTTTAAGAATAACTCTTCAAAATATAATATTTGAATAAAATATTTTCAAAATATAATATTTTAGCAGATACTGATTGATTTTGATTTGATTGATTGCTTCAAAGTCAACATTTTCATCATGGTAAAGTTCACGAACCAGCAACGTTTGGAAATTATTAAAAATTACTACCAAAATTCTGAGTCGGTATTCGCAACTTTAAGAGCGAAAAATCATCTTCAGCGATGAAGCTCATTTCTGGCTCAATGGCTTTGTCAATAAGCAAAATATGCGTTATTGGTCAGCAACAAACCGACAAGTGCTTCTTGAGACACCGTTGCACCCGGAAAATGTTACTGTTTGGTGCGATTTTCATGCCGGAGGTGTGATTGGGCCGAATTTTTTCGTGGATGAAAACTACCGTCATGTTACCATCAATGGAGAGCGCTATCGTGCTATGTTGGAAGATTATTTGTGGCCAGAATTGGATGAACTTCACATCAGCGATATGTGGTTTCTACAAGATGGTGCCACTAGCCACACAGCACACGTCACAATCGATCTCGAGAAATGGTCCGGTCGAATGGCCGCCTCGTTTATGCGATCTAACACCATTGGATTTCTTTTTATTGGGCTTTATCAAGTCACTGCTCTATGCCAAGAAGCCAGCAACTTTGGACGAACTCAAAGACAACATCCAACGCGAAATTGCCAACATTCCGGTCGAAATGTGTGCTAGAGTGGTGGAAAATTGGGTCCAAAGAATCGATCGCTGTAAACGGGCTCGTGATGGTCATATGACCGAAATCGAATTTCTTTCATAAAAAGTATTGCTTGCAATATATTCAAAATAAATTTGAACTCAATATCTCAAATATTTCTGTGTTTTATTAATAGATAAAATTATTATGTCCCTAATAGAAAACTCTTTACAAAACAAAGCCGATCAATAGAATATGTTTGGAGTGCTTAAAAACTCTACTCATTTGTATATAATCACGAATTTTTTAGCTGTAAATAACTTATATTGTAGGAGCAGAATTTACATATTTGATACATTGGACTTGAAATGAATAATCGCTCTGAAAAAGTAATATCACAATAATTAATCCATATTCAAACGATTAATTAATATAATTAGGTTGTCTTCTTGAACTTCAGGAAAGACGATGGTGTAAAGTAATGGTTCAAGTTGGATTTTCTACGACGTGCGAGTACCGAACATTGGCATAAAAAGTATTAAATATATTTTGATCGTTCCGATAAATCAATGCACTGTGGTAATCAAGATGCACACAAAATATCTGTTGAAGCGTAGTAAGTCATTTATTCATTTAAGTTCCAATTTGGGCCAAATATGTCGGCTAATTGCACACGAAGATTCCACCATCCACATCTAGAGTTAATTTTTTGTTTTCCAAACAAACCTGAGGATTCATCCCTACAGTTAGGCCCAATTTATGAAGGTAATACTGAAGGATGTGGAGGCAAGCAATTTGAAACCAGCTTCATTAAGTTAAGATCAGGGATGTTCTTTCAGGAAGAGTTTTAAATCTTATTTACGGATGGACGATCATGGGTTTTGGAAATCGTTATTGTGGAACTAATCCATATTGTATATATTTTATAGCATTTGCTGTATATAATGTGTATTATAATGTGTACATATAAGTATTAGTCTACGTCATTTTATGAAAGCTCTCAAAAGTAGGAATAATAATATGCAAAAATAGTTTATATATATTTTTGATTATTATTATTTGACAGATGTATCTATATACATATGTACGTATGTGGATATTTAACTGAATTATATCTATTTTATATATATCTTTCCCATCGTTGGGCGGAGAGATGCCCACTCTCGTATAAATGCCCCAAATCTAAGGTGAAACAGCATATGCCGATAGATGCATGGCCGTGGAGGTGCACGGTTCTTAATATGCGAACTCAGAATACCCGCCAACCTTCTATTTTAAGCTATGCTTCCTTTGGTAATCTGGCTCTACCAAGGGTGAGTTTTACTTCCAGACTACTCGCACGTCCCTTACATGCCAAAGGGCTCAAAAGAGTACGCATTTTTATCCACTCAGAGAGCCAAGCTGCCATCAAATCTGTCTCCTCATGGAAGTTCTCTTCCCAATTAGTCACCGAATGCTTCCTTTTCCCACAAAAATTTCCATGTGAAATATTGTCACAATATGTTGGGTGCCGGAGCACAACGTAATTGAGAGCAATGAAGTGGCGGACGAAAGAATAGAACCTACTAACGAGAGCTGGCTCGTCTTCTCCACTGACAGGCCCAGAACCTTTCTGCGGTATAAGCTGGGCATCGGCCAAAGCTGTGATAGAAAAACATTACCACGACAAAAACCAAATACAATGGACAAATTTGAGAGGTATCTGCCAAGCGAAAACCCTCATCAGCTTTGATACAGCTTTTGATAGAATTAGTCTTAGTAGAACAAATCTACAGCTAATAACCCACTATCTCTCAGGACATAACTGATTAAAGTAACACCTCCACCAAATAGGATTATCCTCTGACACGAAGTGTAGACTCTGTCTGGTGGAGGATGAAACATCGATGCATATCTTTTGCGAATGCCCATCCTTGGCCAGGTTTCGCCTCAAACACTTTCAACTGAGTTTCCCAACATCAGCTTGAATCATCAAAAAATTCGACAAGATCAATTCTATCTTTCATTAAAAAGGTAGAGGAGATTCTAGTGTCGTAGACGGGCTTGGTGGTTACAAAAGACCTCGTATGGTCGCAGTGTCTGTAACACTTGTGGTTGGCCCTCATAGGTATCAGCCGTAGGGCTCATATCCGATAACAGACTTCAGTCTCGTTTCGCATGGTCCACTTGATGAACAACGATTTTGTCCTTGCGCCAACGTCACACTCTTTTTTGATTGATTGATTGATCTCTCATCATTCATGTCCTTACATATGGTGCCGTAGGTTGGACAATTTCCACCTCAGATAAGAGAATACTTGGGACATTCGAGAGAAAAGTTCTGCGCAAAATCTTTGAACCTATTTTCGTAGGTGGCAAGTATTGAATAGGGTACAACCATAAGCTGTATGAGCTGTATGAGCTGTATGCCGACACCGATATAGTAAGGCGCATTAAAATTCAGCGACTAGGTCATGTCGAGCGAATGGAAGAATACGCTCTGGCTAACAAGACACAAAAGAGGCAAACCTAACCTCGAGTCGAAAGACCAAGTACTGGAAAACTTCTTAGCGCTTAGAACCTCTAACTGGCGCCAGCTAGCAAAGAAAAGAGTTGTCTAGCGAAGTATGCTAGATTCTGCCTAAATCGATTTTCGGTTGCAAGCAGACTTCAAAAAGGGCATAGCTCAATTTCTTTGATAATATGTCGTTATTTTTACTATTTTATTATCTTCAAAGAAAGGCAAACACTGTATACTAAGTGCCCGGACAGACTTTGCTAATCCATTGATTAGCGTAAATATCTTCAAATGAAATTATTTAAAAACTTCTAACGTTTTGATTCATTTTTATATCATTCCATTGATAACTTATATCTACCTTGTATACCAAAGTATGTGGGTATTCGATCACAATAGCAAATCATAAAATTAATGAAAATTAGTAAGAAGAGAAGAAAAATCATCATAATAATAAAATAAAACATGATGCAGATCATTTTATATAATTTTATTTATGCATAAATCTTCTCAAAAAGGAGGGCGACTAAAGCAGACCGAATATCAAATAAGCATATAAAGTAACTGAAAAGCCAACCAGATGATGATGAAGAAGAAGACGAAAAAACAACAACAGCAACAATAAAACACGAGACTAAACTAAAGAAAAAAATAGAAACAACAGTAAAATAACGAATAGAATAAAATCATATATGCAGACAAAGAAACAAATAAACAAACAAACACAACACATAAAATGCAAATATTTCAAATGTTGCCAAGTTGCTAGTAAAAATATTCTCGCCTTTCGGTTATTTGTGTGTATGTGTGTGTGTGTGTGTGTGTGTGGGTTTTTCGTTTTGTTTTTCTTATTTTTTATTATTTTTCCTTTTTATTTTTGATGATTATTTTTATACATTTCCCTTTGCATTTATTACCAACAACCCCCACCTGCACATCAAAAAAAAACAAAAAATGAATAAAATGAAGAAAAAAGTTTCTAGTTAATATATAGGGATTCCACTGGGAGTTAAGTAGAAAAGTAAAAATTATACTTTATTTTAAATTTGGAGCAAATAATGTGCAAATGACCAAGTTACTTGCTTCTCCTTTTTCATCATCAGTATTCGTATAAGAGCGTAATAACATGTAAGTGTTATGTGTATTCACTTGTATACGAGTATATGTATGTATATCTACATACATACATATATTTATAATAGTATATACGATATGCATGTGTATGAGCCATCATCATCATCAGTAGGAGAAAACCCCTTTCATATTCATACTACTTAGTCTGCCTCCTTTTTATCTATCTTTCAGTCTAACTGTGTGCAATCCCAGTTAAGGATATTATTAACTTTGATGTGTTGCTATGAACATTATTTCAGGATAATTCAAAAGTATAACTTTATAGTGTTTCCTTGCGTTGGTTGCGTTTATGATGAAGATGAAGAATTCATAAAAATGATAATAACGAGTTGTGATCATAATGAGATTAATTTATTAAAATAATTTCATTATTAGATTTTGAGCCAAAAAGATTATAGGGCATAGAATCACGAACAAGTTGTAAGTAATAAGTCATTATACTCATACATGTATGTACGTAGGTATTTATAAGTAGCGAAATTCTGAATATTAAAAATAGTAATAATTATAAAATTAATTATTATTATTATTACCATCATTATCATCATCATCATCATCAACATTATGATCATCAGTCTTGTTTTGTTACGAGAATCAATTTTGACATACGAGGGCGGTCCCAAAACTACCCGACCTGACATATACGTATATGGCGGCTGAAGTAGTGGCAACCTTATGAAACATATGTTTTAAGTTTGAAGGCACCACGTTGTTTAGTATTTTTTTTTTTTTTTTGAGCCATCGAAAGTTAACGACCTCAGTGAATTTGTGAATATCGAAAAATTGGTCACCGTTATGTAATTCAATACTTTCATTTGAAATGTCTCCATGTCCAACGAATATTAAAGCCGAACTGCTCCTTCGTTTACGACCATAAAATATTGGGTGGCAGAGTAGTGGTCGACCAATTGAGGTGACCACGTCAGAAACGGTTAAGAAAATCCACAAAATGGTATTGGATCATCGCCGGCTGAAGGTGCGTGAGCTACAGGCATTTCAAAAAGTGCTGTACATCGTATATTGACCGAAAATTTGGAGATGAAAAAGCTGTGTGCAAGATGGGTGCCGCGTTTGCTCACAATAGAACAAAAACAACGTCGTGAAGATGTTTCTATAGTGTGTTTGGCGATGTTTCACAGTAATAAATTCGAGCTTTTGCATCGATTCCTTAACCATGGATGAGACATGGGTCCACGTCCACCACTTCACATCTGAGACAAAGGAGAAGTCAGAACAGTTGACTGAAAAGGGAGAATCATGTCCAAAGAAGGCGAAGACAATTCCATCAACGGCGAGTATTATGCTAATTTGTTGCAGCATTCAAGTGATGAAATTAAAGAAAGAAGTCCGCATTCGGCGAAAAGGAAAGTGTTTTTTCTTCAAGATAATGCACCTGTTCCCACATCCTCTATTGCGATGGCCAAAATCAATGAGTTAAATTTCGAATTGCTTCAGCACGCACCTTATTCGCACCAGATTTAGCTCCTTCGGATTATTTTCTATTTCCAAATTTGAAAAAAAAAATTGCTTGGTGGTAGAAGATTTGCAAACAATGAAGAGGTGGAGCCGGCGGTAGATGGCTATTTTAATGAACTAGACAGTTCATACTATAAAAAGGGTATCGAAGCTATAGAATATCGCTGGGGAAAGTGTATAGAGCTAAAAGGAATTATATTGAGAAATAAAGAAAAATTTTCCCAAATTTGTTGTGTTTTCCTTGTTAGGTCGGGTAGTTCTGGAACCACCCTCGTATGTATGCACATATGTATCGGTAGCTAGTTACTTATAAGCATTATACATATATACATATAATCGGATTACAACGGTATAAATAAGGTATAAGAAACTTCATTTTACCATTTTGGACAACTACGCATTACCACCAACTATTTACAGAAGAAAATACCTCAACTATAACTATGAGTGTATGTGTAAAATAAATTGAAGAAATTTTTATGAGAACTCTATAACGTAATCAGTGGGTATGCGTGTGTGTGTGTTTGTTGTTTATTTTGTTTCGATCTTCATTTCAATAAATTTCGATTTTTGTGACTCATTCAAATGTATTATAAAGTATAAATCTGCCATTGAGACGATGCTACGTTGTGAAAGAAAAAAAGAAAACCAAATTACATGGGTTAAATTATTTCCAAAGGAATCATATTTGAAAGTAACTGCAAATTTGAGATAACTACTTTATGATATGTATAGCTTTAAACTACATAATATTATATTATATGCTATATTACTCTATTATACAATAGTTAGAATATGTTTTGCACAATTTTTTGACCCTTACATTAATCTGTAGAATAGGTGATGATTTCTAAAGATATTCCTAATCCATGTTAATTCGAAAATTATTAATAAAAGCATAATTTGCAATATAGAAGAAAAAATATCTAACTAGCTTACTATGTTGCTTGGGTGATATCCAAACGTACCCACCATCCATACAAAATGAATAGCCGCCATAGTCAGTTCTTTACTCCAAGAGGTTCATTCCACCTGATTAAAAGCAAATATTCGCTTGCCATAATTGTCATTAGCTTAGAATTTATACAAGGCGAGTATAATTAATACATATATCAAGGATGAATTGAACAAAAATATGGATTATTTAGCCATATAACACTGTAGCACACTGTAGAAGCACAATACTTAAATAGCCATTGAGATCAAGGTTTATAGCCCTGACAGACGTCAGCGTTAATCCGGATTAACGATTTAATTCGAATTAACTGCAGCTAATTCGCATTAACTATAATAGCCTAGACAGACGGCAGCCTAATTCCGGATTACCGATTTAATTCGAATTAACACGGGCATTCCCTTCAGCTAATCCGAATTAACTCTACGAGCTAATTCCCATAATTAAAGAGGATTAGAGCAATTTTCGATGGCAACACTGCTGAAAAATGTCTATTGTGAATTTTTCTCGATCCATTTTACAAAATATTAGGTGTGTTCGCTAACAAAAAACTTTCAAGAATTGTTAACATTTTTCGACATGAAAAGCGTTGGCGAAAAAATAAATCCAGCTGTCAATTATGAACTGTGAATGTCAATTTATAAGTTTCTGATAGTTTTCAGTTCACGTACTTCTTGTAGATTTTCTCATATGGAGAGTGACAGATGACAGAAATTGATAGTAATATAAGTGAGCAGACCTAATAAAACAGCAATCAGCCGTATAGTTAATCCGCAATACTGCCGTCTGTCAGATTAATATTTTATTCGGATTAAGCGCGCCGTTAATCCGGATTAACTCTGCCATTTGTCTAGGCTATTAGTGATACTTTCAATGTCGTCTTGTAAATACCACTTCATATGCTAATGTCAAAAACACTGAAACACACTTTCCAAATAGTCACAATAGGAGAATTTATATGCAGGTGCGGTGAAGACTTAGAGGTTTCTTTGACTTTATTCATCAACATAGTCTCCTTCAAGAGCGATAAAATTATTCCAATGCTTCTCTCACATTTCGATAACTTTCTTGTAGAACAATTCATCTTTGACCTCAAAATACGCCTCTGTTTCGGTGATCACCTCTTTATTAGATCCAAATCTCTTTTCCCTGCAAGCGGTATGTGAACAAGTAAAAGTCGTTGGCACCCAAATCTGACAAATACAATGGTGCTGAAGCAATTCAAAGTGTAATTCGTGCAATTTAGCCATTTTAGCTATCGATTTGTGGCACGGTGAAAAAGCACTTATTTTCTTCTTCATACAGAGGGCCGATTTTTCACGATTTCCTCCTTCAAATGCAAAAATTGAACCATATAGCGTTCGCAACTGATGTTCGATGAACAAAATTGCATGCTCATCCCAAAATATGAACGTCATAACGTTGCCAGCCGATTTTTGGTCACTTGAAGTTTTCCAGCTTCTGTTCACTCAGCTGACTGTCGCTTTAACTCTGGTGTGTAATGGTGGATTCACGTTTCGTCCATTATTACGTACCGATGCAAAAAGTTCTACATCTCCCCGAAATAGCTCCAATCCAATAGTTCTCAGAATTGTTGCTTTTTGTTGTTATTGTTGTTTGTTCTTTTTAGTCAGCTGTGAGCAAAGGAGGCACCCGTTTCTAAAATAGCTTCCTCATGAACAAAATTGTATGCAAAATAAAGCCGATATGTTCCTTCGCTTTCCTTTCACTGTACGGTTAGTGTCTGCGCCAGAGTACGTAACGTACACTACCTGCGTACATGTTTAAATTATTTTTACATATTAAGAGAGTTGGCAACTCAATTTTTGTTGACGGTCATTCTTCTTCTTCTCTGATTAATTTTAATTATTCTTCTCACGTATCCAGCATGCGACGAAATTTTGTTTTTCCGAATATCTCTATTCTATGACGTGTTTTTATAATAATAAATAAAAAGTGTTAATTTTTCAACTTTA
The DNA here is from genome assembly GCA_963854835.1 of Megamerina dolium. NCBI lineage: Eukaryota > Metazoa > Arthropoda > Insecta > Diptera > Megamerinidae > Megamerina > Megamerina dolium. Next base: position 90,199,513 of record OY978526.1, read on the forward strand.
ATTAAAATCACGAAGTTTTATTGGTGAACTTCAACGATCTCGCAGCCCTCTCGTATCTCACAACAGCAACCTCATTCATCACCAGGCAGCCAACACCACCGTAGCAGCTCACCGGCATTTCCGCTCCGTCTCTTCAGTTAGCGAAAACGATTTTGTCGAATTTTTTGTGTCACCACTTCACCACTTCACCACTTCACCACTTCAAAGTCCCTATAAAACACTTATCAAGCCAAATCACAAAAGGTTCATTACTAAAACCACTGTAATTGTGAAATGAATTTTGTCATTCTGACAGAAGATTGGCTCTCCCTAAAAATCATATGGATTTTTGATTACTAGCGCCAACTTCAACCGATGTATTATTGTTACGGAATTTATGTGAGATTTTAGTACAAACATATCTGGGATTTTCAAACATTTTGCTGTCTTTTAATAATTCTATTCTATTATGGTCACGTGTCTTATATAATTTTAAGACTTGCATGATTATTGTAGAAATGACACAAAAGTAAATTTCTATACTTCTATACGATGCTTTTAGCAGGTATTAGATGCTTCCTACATTTAATTCGAACTTCAAGATGTTTTTTTTTTGTACAAAATAGTATGGCAAGTGAGTCAATGTTAACTTCAACAAAAAGAAAGCAAAGCAAAGTTCAATTAAGTCAAATCATCGGTACACCACTACCATGCTGGTTATTTTAAGCAAGCAAATAAGCAACTACCTACCTGCCTGCCTACCTGCCTGCATTTTTCGTTTCACAAACTTTATTCCTATGAGTTTTTGCAAAATGTAAAGATTTCCTTTTGCCTTCAAATCTATTAAGATTTTTGTGCTATCTAGTTCTACTCAATGTTATGTTTCGTAAGAAAATTTCAATATGCATAAATCCATTTACATATATGTACATATGTATTAGAAATAGTTGAATACACATTTGTTTCTTATAAAATAACAACTTTTCTACTTTTATTCGTCCACATATATATCGTACATATATGTGTATATACAATGTACCTTATATAACTAAGGACATATACTCGTATATTGAGAGCAAAAAAAGAAAAATAAGACGATCAAAATAAAGAAAATCTTATTCATATTCAATTTCACAAGAAAATGCATAAATTTGTTTTATACAAAAGTTATAACTATATCTATGTATGTATATATATTATAACCTACAAATAAATTTATGTAGATTCACATATAGGAGGAATATATATACACGTACATATACATGTATACATACATATAATAGATAAAATAGTTGGTACATACCCAGGTGCAATAAATCGATTATTTTGTTAATATTGTACAACATACACATACACACACACACACATACACATGCTAATATACATGTGCATATATATTTAAGTAGATATATGCATATGCATATATGTATGTACATTTATGTATGGGTAGTTGTAAATTGTATAGTGTCGAATGATGATGATATACGCGAAACGAAAGTCATTATGCGCGACTGGCTGCTTTTGTTCTTTTTGCGAATGCACACACACACACTAAAATATATATATATATATGCCGACATAGATGTATGTGTACAAATAAACCGACACAAAACACACTTCACTCATACTCGTAGGTATGTACGAATAGAAAGATACATAGATAGACACGGTTGCGCGCAAATTATATTATTGTATTTGCATCATTACATATTTGCTTGAACATCATCATCATCATCATCTCCAGATTTTCCAGTAGCAGTAGCAACATCATCATCATCATAATTATTATCATTATGAGTATTATTATAATAATAATAATAATTATTATTATTATTATTGTCGTTGTCGTTGATGTTGTCAACAGTAGCAGCATCACCGCCACCACCATCACCATCACCATGAATTACACTAATAAAAACATCAAATAAATTCCACAAATTTTCATACAAATATATTTATGTACGAGTATGTGTGTATATGTGCAACTTGTAACAAATAAATAAATGACAAAATGAATGACTGACAGACTGAGTAACAACCGAATATAAAGGAATGCATTGTATTCATATTATGTATATAAACATACATATGTATATAAACATGTATATGAGTAATTGCATGAATGAATCAAATTGAGAAGTAAAGTTGTTAACGCAATTTTCATATGCGTATATATACAAATGTTGTGTACAAAAAAAAAAAAAATATATCACACATACAACACAACACACAACACATAAATACATTTTATCCGGTTACATTTTTATGATTATTGTTTTCTTTTGTTGCCGCCGCCACTGCGGCTGCTACTGCTGTCGCTGTTGCTGTTGTTGGTGCTGTTTTATTACATGAGTGCACATATTCATAAATATATTTGTCGCGTAACGAGTATATGTAAAGTAAATGCATGCATATATATCATAATACTTATATCCGTAACACAATACGGAAACATTATGAGAGTATTTATTTGTAATGCACTTTAAATTAAATTTCAAACATAACAGAGTACCTTCTATTCATTTTGCGACAATGATGCTTGTAGTAGTAACACCATCATCATCATCATCATCATCATCATTATCATCATACACATACATACCTGTACATGTAGTGAAAGTATAATGAAATGAAAAAAAAAAAAACGAAGAAGTAGAAGAAAATATCTGTAAAACTCCAATAAACTTGCATACTCATACTAAAACTTCTTTGCACATATCACATACATTTATAAATATACCACAGTATGTACACACACTAATGGACTTTTCTTTCATGCTAACAGCGCTTTAATTCACTTTTCATACATTTCACACTACCCTAAACACATGTAGTATGTATGATACTATACATATGTACATGCACAACACATACACGTACATATACTGATATTTTTATATATTTTTCTTTGTTTTTTTACCATTGCTGGTGCTGCTTTTTGTCGCAGTTTGTTAACGGTGGTGATGGCAATGGTGCTGATGATGTTGTTGTTGTTATTGTTGTTGTAATTAAATTAAAATATTATTACAGTGTGAACGTGTCGCACAAAAACAAAACTTTAGCTGATGAAAAGATAAAAATACCCAGCGCACATATACACGCACACACACAGAATGAACGGTATCCGTATCCGTGGTAGTGGTAGTAGTAGTAGTAGAACCGCAGGATAAAATAGTCGTTACAACAACAACAACAACAGCAAGTACACATAAAAACACCAAATAGCAGCAGTAGCAGCATTGAATATAATAAGACGATTGTGGAATAGGTGGTGGTGTCGGTGGTGGTGCTACTGTTGATGATGATGTGGCGTATCGTTAATGACAACGACGACGACGATGACGATGACGACGATGACGACGATGTTGTCGGAATTATCAACAGAAATGTAAATAATTATCTCATGAAATAAAACAACAACAACAACAACAGCAACAGGAAGAGCAACAGAGGTATCATCAAAAGCACACATATTCACATCATATCCACAAGCGCATACACACTCACACATAAATACAATTATAAAAGAGGAAAAATTAAAGAACAAAATATATATGATAGCAAGAGCAAGAGCAAATCAACAACAACAACAACAACAACAACAACAATAAATGAATAAAACCAGAGAAAAAAATAAAACAATTTTTAATTGACGATATTGTACTACATATGCATAATACTACTATTATAGTACATATGAATATGGATTGGACGAGCACGCATCGATATGTACATTCACTTACTCGCTCGTATATATTAACGTATTCACATCAATTTGCCCAAACTTCGTTTTGAACTCATAAACACTCAGTCACTCACACATACACACACACACACACATATACATGCATCGTGTCTAGGGAATTGCCCTAGTATCCTTAAATGCAAGCAAAATGTTGCTGTTGTTGTTGTTGTTGTTGTTGATATTGTAACTATATTGATGCTACTACTGTTGATGATGCTACTACTACTGCTGCTGCTGCTACTACTCTTGCAATTGTGTCGTGCTGTTGTGGCTACTGTTGATGACGATGATGTTGCCGTTGCTTTTGCTTGCTATTATTGTTGTTGTTGTTGTTGTTGCTACTGCTGCACTGCACTGTATGTGTGCAAGATAACAAGTCAACAACAACTACGACAACAATATTATTTCATTATAAAAAGAACAAAACCAACAAAAGAAACAAGAACAACACAAGGAGACGAGAAAAAAAAAACAGTTACAAATAATGACCAGAAAAAAAAAATTGAATGTAATAATAAACGTAAAACTATTACGAAATCTGATAATGGTCCACCGCTGGCTACGACGTTCCGAACAAACTGATTGTAAACGTTTTTATGCCGTACAGGATATACCCACAAAACATACTCTAACGGATATGGAATGCACATATATATATATGTATGTTTATGACGAGTAAAAAAAAATAGAAAACGAGCGAATAAATATCGACGAGCGTACCACCGAGCAGGCAAAACAAGCGAACGCGTACGAATGAGCGTTGGGAATGAACACATGTAACGAGCGCACAGTGCTATATTGTAACACTGCTACTGCAACTGTTCCAGCCAAAATCTTGTCGTCGGATCGAGTCGAGTCGTTGTCGACTCGAATCAAGTCGAGTGGGGTATGATAACAAATAAGCACATACATACACACACACACATACACATGCGTATCAAATATAAAATAACAATCACAACAACGACGAGACGACAACGACAACAACAACAACAACGACAACGACGATGTATTCCTAGATACCTAACTTTATGGCCAACATGCCTCCCGATATTAATTTCACGAATGAACAACCCTTGAACAACCGTTACTATAATACGTGACTCGATAATATTGTATTATGTGTGTATACATGTGTATGCGTATGTATGTGTATGTGTAGTTATATGCTTTATACTATTGCACAGCATCCGCGTGAGAGCCATCAATGATTCCAATGAGTAAATGAATGCGTACGTGTATGTAGGATGTGTGTGTGTGCGTGAGTGTGTGTGTGTGCCAAAAAATCTTGTAATCAAATCTACAACAGCAACAACAACAACAACATTACGACGAGTCACATAGCATTTTGGAGAAATTACAAAATTCACTCTCTCTCTCTCTCGCCCTAACTCTCTCTCTCTGCTCCTTATCATTACAATACTATAGAATTCACATCACTTTCTCTTACAAATATACATTTCCGTTCGCTCTAACTCTCTCTCTCTCTCATTTACTCTCTCGAAATATGTAAAGATGTGTGCATGTGTGTGTGTGTGTGTGTGTGTGCATTCCATAAAATGTTTTTCTAGTGGTTTTTCAATGTTGTCGCTATAGTAAGTAGTACGAGCGTATGTATGTATATGTTGTCGTTATTACCTTCGTGAATCGTTTGCAATACCTCTGCTCTCACACTTTCAATTTCTCTTTCTCTCTCTCTCACGGAATGCTCACTCTCACAAATATTGACGCCCCCCCATGGCGATTCTAAATCCATACAAATTTCTATGCGGTTTATGTATGTATGTGTGTCCATGAGATTTTCCCTTTTGCTGATGCTGATGCTGCTGTTGCTGCTGCTACTTTGGCTTCTTATTCATCTTCTCGATTTCCTCTATATTTCCCAAAGGTGCATTTTATTGTTATTGTTGTTGTTGTTGTTGTTGTTGTTGTTGTTGTTGTTATTGTTTACGCCGCTTGATTCAGTCTTTTTCTCCTTCCCCTCTATTCATTCTTCTTTTTCTATCGATGCTGTTGTTGTTGTTGTTCTTCTTTTGTTGTTGTTGTTGTTGCTATTGTACTGTGAAAATCTAATTTGAGAAGAGATTTGGTTTTTGCCGTACTCAAGATTTTTTTTTTTTCAAACATACATACATACATATGTATGTACATGGATGGATGTATGTATATGTAGGTATGTAGTTACATACATGTAAAGGTATACATACACTCTCTGTTATGCGCAAGTACTTTAATTGAGAGCATTTTGATGTCATAATTCTGAAGTATAGCTTTAGGATGCTTAAATTACTTCAATCAACAATGGACAGTGTCTGGCAAACTTTTTCTATAGCCATTCTACTGATTAGAAGGTCATAAATGGCAATTTTAAGCAGCACATGTAAATAGGAGTTATTCTAAATGTTTCTTATAAAATGAAAGTTACAAACATGTCACATGAGCTTTTTCCTAGTCCAATTTGTTAACTTTTTTTAAACAAAAAATCGTTTCATACATATTCCCAATACTCATACGAAGTACCTCATTTTATTCTTCCAAAATACAAAGTTGAGAAGAGGACCTAATTCTATTTATTGAAGATTGACAATTTCAGTTGTTTTTTATTTATTTTTTTTTTTTTTTTATTCTATTATCTTCAAATAATAGTATGATCATCTGGCAATGCCATTTGTTTTAAGATACGTAGTATACTTGTATGTCTGGCAATACTATTCTGAAGAAGAATGGGAAAAAGCACGTCATTCAGTAAACGACAGTAATAGAGCGAAATTTCAGTGTTAAAAAATTGAAAATATACAAATATTCCATTAAAGCAACATTTAAGAAATAATATTCATTAAATAGAAATATAATAACTTATGTTTAGTATACGCTCTGTTGTCCAAAAGGAATAGTATACCATGCTAAGTACATGAAATGTAAAAGTTTGGCAATACCCTACCTGTCATATTTTGTGATGAGAAATATAAAAAAAAAAAAACAAAAGGAAAAAGAAAATAATATGGGCATTAAGTTCCTTGCGTCTCATGGAAAAGAGGCTTAAAAATAAGTGCGTTAGGATTTGAAATAAATTTATTGCGCCAAATCTATGAGAGTATTTACCTTTAGAGTAATGCCAAGCGATTCTTAAACATTTTCAAACATATATGGATGTGAGAATGTAAACGAATTGAAAGTATATTTATATGTAAATGTATATTCGTAAATAGTTTATTCATTAATGGAATTTCATCAAGTTGTAGCACACATTATCTACTAGAGTAAATTAAGAAAGTATGTGTCGATGACGAAAAATTTCGTGAATTCAAATATTTGTATATTTGTATAAGTACAACTATTGGAAATATTTAATAATGTAGCATCAATATATATTAGTTAGTTATTTAGCGAAGGTACTTCCAAAGTGAATAAGAGTGCAAATGGCCCAACCTCTAGATATGCGATAGACTACTAATCACAATATATTCCAAGCACAACAAGAAACGTAGACAATTTATGTAACACAGTGTTGTATCTGATAATATATATTAGACATTATAACTGAAAGTCCACACCACGCAGTTTTGCGTCACCACGATCTACGCGTGTCACACGCATTCTACGCATTCTGTAGTACACTTTTTTGCATTTCAAATTATATCCGATGCATTTACGTGGAAAATTGTTTGTTTTTTCTTTGATTAAAAAGAATTTTAACACAAAAATAGAAATAAAATCATTTACGAAAGAACGCATTTATCGTTAACATTGAAAATAAAATATAATTTAATACCCCTGGCTATGAAAATCAACTGACCTCTTTGTACCATGCATTCTATGCATTTCAGGTATACTACGCTTTGCGTATTTATCGATAACATTGAAAATAAAATATAATTTAACACCCCTGGCTCTCGAAATCAACTGATCTCTTAGTATGACGAATTGTGCGCCATCTCAGGCATCCTACGCTTTGCGCTGTGTAACTTACCCCATATAACTACGCTGGTTCTACGTTTTTCACCTACGCGTAGGATGCGAAAAAGCGTATAAAGTGTGGTGTGTACTTTCAGTTTAACAATTTGTCATTTAAGGGCTCTCTGACAATGCTGAGGAAAATATGATTTCACATATTTAAGTAATATAAAAAGCCACAGCTCAATATTCATTTTAACCCAGAACTGTGGGTTGACCTCTTCTAGCCGAAAATCATGGAGATTTTCTTTATAATTATGAGTTCTAACCACGTCAGATTTTATTTTGTAAATATTATGCGTGGTGATTCAGAGATCAGTCATTGAGCCAAATACCAAATACCGCACCACTTTTATGATATCATTTTTTCAAAATTTTTTTACAGAAATTATTCAGAGGCTTTTTACTAAAATACTTCAAAGAAACTGTTAAATTGAAATATGAACTAAGATATGAGGAAGTGACCATTAAACCACTGGCATCCAATCATTTAATTGTAATACTGTATGAAAATTAAAATCATTTCTGTGCAAAAGGCTATGAAGTTTGTTTCTGATAGATGGTCGAAAGTAGCTGTATCGGAGTTTTAATGGTTTATATTTAAAAACTGTTTTTACAGTGTATTGAAATTTATTGAAGTTATTCAAAACAATGAGGGCGTGTAAATTTATATTAACTCGTGTTTTAATGTACTGATAGTGGACTTTAAGGAGGAATCAACTTTTAGAGAGTCCAAAAAGATTTTCTTAAAACTGATTTTCTAGAATTAAAATGATTTTTTTTTTAGAAATATTTTATATCTTTATATATGTTGCAACATTTGCTGTTTATTGTCAGAGCCTCAAAAAGTGCAATTAAAAACTGGCGGACATATTCTAAAGAATATTTTTTAAGAGCCTTCGGATTTGATTAAAAAAAAATACATAAAATTTAGAGAAATGTATGAAATCTTTATTTGAGTCGATAGAACGATCTATATAATTTAATATTTGCACGTGCAAATAGTGCATTTTTCTGGATGCATTGGCAGTTCTTGCGATGCTTCTGGCTGCTCTTCACACCAAATACGGCAATTTTAATTGTGCACGTATCCATTCAACCAGAAATGAGCTTCGTCGCTGAACACAAGAAAGTGCACGATTCACTTTCTTAACCGACCATGAATTTTGATAATAAAATTCAATAATCAGCAAGCGTTGTTCGTTTGTAAGGCGATTCATGGTTAAATTATAGACCAAACTGAATATGTTTGACAGTAATATGTTATACGAAAATAGCTGAGCTGCCGAAAACAGTGTAGCCAAAAAGAAAGTTGCTAAAAAATCACCCTGTATTACTTATGTCATTGTACAATAAGTTATCAGAAATAGAAATAAATCAAAACACATATGTATGTATAAGTACTAAATCTGTATTTTTCAATATGCTTTTTTATGAGTTGATCGCTTGCTAATATCAAATATTTTTTCCAACATATTCCACTACTCGCATACTAAATTTCTTTAACCTTCCTAAAACAATCACTAGTTCATGAATCACCGAAAAAACTGATCTACGTTTTGAACTTTTCCAATATATTCATTTAGCTTTCGATTTACTAATTTTCCATTAATATCTTTCAAGGAATTTTGACCACTGAGTAAGTATTCTGAGTATTCAAAAACGGTGTATCATGAGAATGATGCAGTTAACGTAAATAGTCAATGTTACACTAACTTGTACAATATAAGAGTTTGTTTGTTTTGTTTTTTTTTTTTTCTTCTATAATTACCCAAAAAGAAAAAGAACTACTTTATTAGTACATACATTCATTTACATACAAATTTGTTTAAATAATAGAAACGAAACACAAAGAAATATGTATTGTATACAAAATAATATCGTAAATATGTAACTACTAACAACTAGATTACTTTTATACTTTTGGTCGATAAATATACATATGTAGAGATTACAAAGTAGGCATATACATACATACATACATATGTACAATATTTATAATTTACAATCATAATAATAATAATAATAATAATAATAGTAATAATAATAATATTACTGAATACATATCTTCTCATACATGATGATACATACAATACAATTACAAAAAGATACACTTTAACATTTGATAGAGCGCGACAAGAGTCAATGTGTAAACAATAAAGAGTGTTGTATAGTGAAGCATCTTTAAGCTGTAATCACAATAGAATTATCATATATTAAATGTGTATGAAAACATAGGAATATGCAAAAATAGTCAACATTACCGTTCATAACGCTTAACCGATTCCGGTATACTTCTGGGATCATCTTTAACCACATACAAACGCAAACCAACCAGACTAACACGAAACAGTTCTTTCCAATCTAAATGTCGCATATCAAAACCAAATAGTTGCTTGTCGTTCGACTCTAATTTTGCTGATAGTGTACGCACATTGTGATTATCAAATTTGAAATCATTTGAACTAAAGTATTCCATCACAGAGCAAAATTTATGTATTTTACGATAAATTTTTAACATTCTGAAAAGGTAAATGTTCTTGTTTTTATTTTTCTCTTAATCACTTTATCAATATATGTAAGTAACCAATTAGTGTAATCAAGTAACACTCATGTACATCGTAATGCATATGAATGTCGTACATACCTTGGCTTCTTGCCAATGATTATCATTAGTAGATCCATAAATAACGCTGGTAATGTATGATATAGAAATGATAATATTTGATACTGCCATACGGTTGGTACTATTGTGAATGTTGGATACCAAATCGATTTACGTAACGGTATATCACTGCCATATTGAAAGCCATATTGCATATATTCTTTCCATGTAACCATATTATCAGTGTCAGGTACATAATTGTATATGGGCGGTGTATCGTACCTAAATATTTATATATTATATATATATATATATATGTAGATATGTATGTACGTACATGTATTAATTAATATAAGGCCTAGTAAAAAGAAATCCATTATTTTTGCATTCAATTTAAGGTTTCATTTCCGATTTAGGGCAAATATGCACCGATTTTGTTCGATAACTTGTTGCCATTTGAAGGTAATTTCATAATGCCACTCTCATAGAAACCCTCGTTTCCATTGGCAAAAAACTAGGACGGTCGACTTCCACAAGCTTCTCTTGAGGTGAATTTTTCACCAGCAAAATCATTCGCCATATACAGGAACGGGTAGTAATCACTTGGTGCCAGGTTCGGACTATAAGATGGATGCATAAGAACCTCCCAACCAAGCTACCGGAGCTTCTGACGAGTCACTATCGATGTGTGTGACCTGGCGTTGTCCTGATGGAACACAATTCCTCTTCTATTGGCCAAAGCTGGCCGTTTCTGGGCGATGGCTTCCTTTATACGGTCCAATTGTTGACAGTACAGATCCGAATTAAGAGTTTGGCCGTAGGGGAGTAACTCATAGTAGATAATTCCTTGCCAATCCCACCAAACACATAGCAAAACCTTCCTGACCGTCAATTCAGGCTTTGGCCGCGATTAGACCACGACCGTTTTCGCTTGACGTTGTCTTAAGTGAACCACTTTTCATCACCAGTAACCATCCGCTTCAGAAATGTATCGATTTTGTTACGATTCAGCAGATTCAGATTCAGATTTTGTTGCGTTTTCGCCTTTATCGAAGAAAAACTGTAAAATATGGCGTATTTTCTCTTCATTGGTGTCCATCTTTGACGCTTGCTCAAACAATACTGAGTCAAGCAATCACAAAAGTGCCTAAAAAGTTTAGTTAGTACGAAATCCTATATTTCTAACGCCATCTAGCATAACCCGATCGGAGTTATACAACGCGAGATACAGATTACTAAAACCATCTATTGGAAAAATAATGGATTTCTTTTTACTATAATGTATATGATTATTTAAAATAATAAATACACGTATGGATATTAGAATGGGTCGAAATGTTTCATATAACACAACAAAAGGAACCTAATGATGAGCCTATGCATTTGTTCAAACAACTATATGTCTAAAATTAACGTTTTTGTTTGGATAATAATTCTACGATACATTATTTGTCAAAATACGAGTGCCAAAATTGATTTTAAGTGCCTATAGTTTTTTAATCAAATATACATAGAATCATCGTAGGTTTCGTTTTCGTGCTACCAGTTTGACCCAACCAACCATAGCACTATATATACATAAATATGACTGTATTATTATGATTTAATTGAATTATTAGCTCTAACATGAATTTGATTAAAATTTAAATCAAAATCAATGAAAAATGTTTAATTTAGTAGTTTTTCATTACATTGTACAATTTGTATTGTACACATCACTTACGTATTTCGTGCAATATCCCATGCACTAGCCAATAGAGCATTCACACATAAATCAACTGGTACTATATTCGCTTTATTGTCCACTCGACCGCTAAATACACGTAAAACACCTGAAGCAATACCAACAATAATACCACATGGACCATACATATTATCAATCCAACCAGAGACAGGCTCTTTGTATGTTGTAATCACTGAAAATGTGCGAGAAAATGTGGTTGTTATTGTATGATATCGTATGTACAATATCAAAGGGTTTTTCTATACAGGGTACATGAAATACAAGAGAGATATACTTTTTTTATATTTTTACATATATTTGTACTCATTTTTATAATGAAATATTTTTACTTAACTTAACTTAAACTAACTTGTCTCTCACTTAGGTTTTCTGATTATGTCTTCTTTTGAAGAACTATCAAATTTTCCATTTAAAATAGATTTAATAAGGAAATTTTTTAGCATATTAAGGAGAAGTTTGTTTTGAGAATTGCTTAGTATAATTTCAGTCCATAAGTTCGTGCGTTATTTTTTCAATAGTTTCACAGTAGGAGCTTTTTGCGTTCAACAAATGATTCGTGGGAGATAAGGGACATATTTTTATTTTCTCTGATGTATTGTGCACTCAATAAGTGATTTTAATCGCGGATAGAGGTATGAGTTGTTAAAAAATAAAATGGAATCTTCGAACGAGTATAAGAAGCATATTTTGTATTTTTTTTTTATAAAAGTGGAAAAAATGCACCAACTGATGCTGCAAAAATAAACACAACCCATGGGGAGAATACCGTGAGTGTAAGGACTGCGCAAAAGTGGTTTTCCAAATTCCGAAGCGGTGATTGTGACGCTCTTGTCGTCCTGAGGTCTTTAACTCCAACACCTTCCTGGAACTCGTGGAAGTTGAGCCAAGTTTGACAGTCAGTATGATGGCTTGAAGGTTAAATTCATCATATGAAACAGTTTACAGGCACTTGATTCAATTGAGGAAGGTTCCAAAGCTGTGAAAATGGCTTCAACATCAACTTTCCGTCGCAAACCTTAAGCAGAGAGTGAATGTGTGTTCTCTCGGCTTGAAAATTAGAGTTTTTTGAACCGAATTGTTACTGGGGACGAAAAATGGGTCCTTTACAATAATCCTGTTTGCAAACGCCAGTGGTTAGATAAAGATGAAACATCAGAACCAACCCCCAGAGATGACCTCGTGTTGGTGGTATATGGCCGGTATCATTTATTTTGATCTGCTGGAACCAAACCAGACGATCACAGCTGATTATTATTGCTATCAACTATCCGAACTGAATGAAGCACTTAATGATGAAAAAAATCAATCGTCTTTATTCAATAGACACAAGGTTTTGTTTCACCATGACAACGCAAGACCGCATACCGCAAGACAGACCTTAGGCAAGCTGAAAGAGCTCGGATGGGAGCGAATGCCGCATCCACCATACTCTCCGGATATTGCACCTTGCGATTATCATCTTTTCCGCGGACTTCAATCCCATTTAAGTAATAAGAACTACACGTCAAAAGAACCTAAAAAATGGGATATCGACGCCTATTTTGGCTTCAAAGACAAACAATTTTTGAGCAGGGAATTACAAATTTTCCTAAACGTTGGAAAGACTTTGTATATAATGTAGGGAAATATATTATTGAATAATAAATACTAAAAACTGCTTTTTTATTTATTATAAATCCGCCTAAGAAAAATACACGAACTTATGGACTGACCTGATACATTGGTGTGCAGATCGTAGTCCACTACATTAGAATGCAGAGAGAAATCATGGTAACAACTGTATTTGGACGTTAATTTCAATAAATACCTTAGTTAATTTTTGCCCAATCATTTTATAATCCTCGTGCTAAAGTTTAGCCTTGGTCATGAGTTCAAAAAAATGCACAAAGGATTTCAATAAATTTGAAAGAATAAATCTCCACAGATCGCCGCTCGAGGATATCAAATATTGATATATTGAAATGATTTTAATGGTAAATGAAATACTATTTTTAAAAGATTATTGCTCAAATAAACAAAAATGTGTTAAAATACAACCATTAAAGTAGGTTGAGTGAAGGAAGGTGGCGCATATTGAATTGGTTCAATTTGTATAATTATTATCAAATATATTTTTTCCGAGATTTGAAAACCGACCTATATTGAAATGTTACCTAGCCTAAATGTTACCTAAAAAAAAACACCTTTAACAGTGTCCTAATTAATATGCGTCTTTCTTAATTGAATACTTACCAATTCCTGGTCGAAATATTGTTACCGGCAATTGATCGGCATAATTTTGTACTATATCTTCGGCCAAAACTTTGGTAAACGTATACGTATTCGGATATCCTTTGATAATGGTCGGTGTCAGCTCATTTAGTATGTGCTCATCGAGACACTCACCCAGCTTACAGGCATTATCACCACTTAGTGTACTCTTATAAAATCTCTCTTGTATGTATTTGTGATTACAATGTGCAAATGCTGTGGAAACATGTACAAATGCCTAGCCAAAAATATAATCAAATGTAATTTCTTTTTTACCAGATATGTATATGTAGGCATATTGATTACCTTTAAATGTACAATCTCTTTGGCCAATTTAATAATTTCTTTTGTACCATTTACATTAATGGCAATTGCCATTTTCAATTTCTCATCAAAACGCACTGTTGCCGCACCATGTATAACAATATTGACATTATCTTTAATGGTCTCACGTTCACTTTCCGTAATACCTAGACCAGGCAGTGAACAATCACCACTAATGATGGAGACTTTTTGACGATATTTTGGATGTAATTTTTTCAATTGTTCAAAAATCTATTATACGAGAAATGAGAGAGAGAGAAACAGAGATGAGAAATATATTAAATTAATTTTAAATATTTGCAATTTCTTTTCTCTTATCATACTTTTTGCATATGTGGTTAATATAGTTGTGTCATCATTTTTATCATCATTCTGTTATATTAAATTATGTAGGTATTTTTTTAATATTATTCTTTAACAATATCGTGGACTATCATTATGCAATAAGATCTAACGCAGCATCTTTAAAATTATCCATTCCTAAGGCGCCACTTTTATGGACTGATGCAATCCATCGTTAATTCATAGAGCCCACGAGCAAGTTTACGAAAGTTCCTGAAAGCAATGGAGTACAAATAATATTGCCCTCTACTTTGGACTGAACTACTAGTATATTTCGTACATCAATGCCATCAATACATATCTTGGGGTGTGTACTTGAGCGCATATATGCAATAGGACCAAGCTCATGGCATGGCATTTGTGAGGCAGTTGACGTAAATTCGGTGCTAATATTGGCATCCAGGATAATTTTGGTAGACCCTGGATAAAATCAAACTGCTATGTCAGAGAAACTGCCCCCAAAATGTAGTGCTACGTTCTTTACTCTGGTGTCTAGTAGTTGACCTCATGCTTTATGACCTTGATTATAGAAATTATCCTATGCTGATTACGTAGGTAGTTGACGCAGTCTTAGAGAAAACGTGTTCAAATATTTGTCACTTGGTGTAAGAGCTGACAGATAATCCTAACAAATTAATGGGTTTGAGTTCACTAAGAGGATAAAACGATTTGGTCTTTTTCTACCAACACTAAATGCAGTTGCTACACAAGTCTTGGATTAAGAAAAAAAACAGTTGAAAGAAAACAGTATGATGTTTGTTTTCCTGAGGTTCCATCATGGGATACCTCAGAGCAGCAGCTACTTTTACACTGATGGCGAATTTTTACGGATCGCAACAGAACGGATATCAATATATATGTTTAAGTCTTTTTAAGTTATTATTACACAGTCCGACAAAATTCCATTTTTGTGTGCGCACGTGAGCAATTAATTTGTTTACGCTTTTTAATAAATATTTTAAATAAATATTACTCATATGACTTTTTTTTTTTAATAAAAAACAAATTCTTCTGAGTTAGGTTAGGTTAGGTTTGAAGGGCGTGTGTGAATATATATTGACACTTCTACTCTGAGGCATCTATTGCCTATTGTGATTACCCTTGATTACCGGAGGAGGCACGCCTTCCCAGAGTAACCAGTGTTCATGTGTCATCCTTCTTGAACCATTTGGTTCTCCATATGAAGTTAAGAAGCTCTTTTAAGTCCACTTTCGCGATTTCGTCCTGTGCTATGAAGAGTCGAGACCCCAAATATTGAAGTCATTTTGTCTGTAGTCGTGGACAGAGTTCTTCTGAGTTAAAAATGTAACTATTTGCTTCGATCAGTTTTGGAAACATTGTTTTTAAAATGTTAGCTTAAAAGCTGTTATATTACAGTAGTTCTTAGTGATCGAGCGAAACTCCGAAAAAGATCAAGCTTAATGTGAATAGGCGGTATATTAATTTTACACGACACGGAAGAAAACCTTATGTTTGAAGAACATTGTGCCTCATATACGCAACACACATTTCATCAGTGCTTTTGCCAATGAGAATGAAAAGCATTCAAAAATTAATAAAAAAAAAAATTTTAATAAACTCGACTATTATTCGACTTTATTTCATAACAATCGAATATGCTCATAGATACTTACAGGATCGTTAAATATATCATCCATACGTGAAAAGACATCTTTACCCTTTTTTGTGCGTATGAGCAAATAAATGTGACCCACTTCAGTAACACGTAATAATTTCTCAATTATAACTACAATGAATGATTGGAAAAAAAAGTACAATATAAAGTAAAAAAAAAAAAATAAATAAAATGTATAATTTGATGAAATGAAAAAAAAATGTACTTACTTTTACCAAAGAAACCAGTGCCACCAGTTAAAAATATACCTTTATCCTTATAGAACGTCTGTATTGGTGATTCTTCTGAAAATATATAAATTCATATTATCATATATATGTATATTACTATATAGTATATAAAGATGTAAATAAAATGTGTAATAAAATATTATTAAAATTTAGTATTATTGTAAAAGTGTAAAAATATGCAAAATAATAATAATAATAATCATCATCATAATAATCATAATAATGATAATAATATAATAATAATAACAACAAAAGCAACAACAACAACAACAACAACAGCGGCAGCAGCAACAACAAATATTTACAAATGAATGCGCATAATTTGAAATTCAATTCAAACAACAACAACAACAACAATTTATTCCTTTTCTATCCATCCATCTACATATCTCTATCTATGATATATGTATCGCCCCTCTCTTATTTCTTTCTCATTTTATCTACAAATATGCCAGCATAAGTTGTATGTGCAACACTCGCTATACTTGTTGGGTGGTAGTAATGGTGGCGTTACTATTATATTTATGCATGTACATAATTTTCATTACAACAACAAGCCAATATATTTCCTATATTCAAGTACATACAATATTATACACTGCCGTGCAATTTTTTCGAATTTTCGAATTTGCAATTTTTTCGTCGTCGTTGTTGTTGTTGTTGTTGTTGTTGTTGTTGTGGCCTTTTGCTGCAGCATTTTTATCAAAAATCGGTATCACTTCTCTAGTATTCTAAAAAAGAAAAAGAACAACAACTTTTTCCCAACCCAACAACTGATATTCACCTACTGACAAACCCTTTGCTTATTCTACCCATTTGACACGGCTTCAAATACAATTTTGTTCTATTCTTTTTTTTTTTTTCTTTCTTTCTGATTCGTTTTCGTCAGTTTTGTTTACATATGAATACATTGCCTCAGTACTTAACTTTGCTGGGGTGTACTTCATGTACATGTGTCAGCTTATTTGTAGGCGTACTACACACACATGCTGTGGTGTGTGTGTGTGTGTGTTTGATTTTATGTAAGTGACATACGCGTTTATCTATATGTACATTTGAAGGGCGCCTGTATGAAAGTCTAGCATATCTGCATATAGTAAACTTGTGTACATATGTTATATACCTTCATATATGAATGTATGTGTGTGAATATATGCGCATATGTTTGTTCACTCTCTTGTGTCGTATATGTCAAGAAGTCAATTCAAGTCGCAAGTTGGTGGCAACTGGCAAATATTTGCAAGTTAACTGAACATCTTTAATAATTTTTCAATTTTTTTTTTTTTTTGTTATGCATACCTCATATTTTTTTTTTATACCTCATATTCATATATCTGTATTACATACTATATATTTACATATATTTTACGCAGCATCAGCCTCTTAAGTGGCATGCTTAATTGCCAATCAATAAGTGTCGCTGCTATAGATGTATGTACTACGTAACGTAAGTATATACATATAAATGTGTGTTTATATGCAAGTATGAATGTATGTATATGCGTACAAGTGTTATTAGAAACTCATTCATTCACACATCTCACTCATATTTATATGCATATTTACATAGTATAGTGTATATGTATACGAAAGCTAGCTATAAACGCAATGGCAGCAGCAGCACACTTGATAATTGCATAATAATAAGCAACGGCAGCAGTTATGGCGACAGCGATAACAGCCACAACATTTACAGCAGCAGCATGAATAGCATCATCAAGGCAATAATCAACACCACCATCACCACCACCACCACCACCACCACCGTGATCACTATTAATACCGCCGCCTCACAATATCAATGACAGTAACGCAACGGCGACAACGATATATTCAAGTACGTTTAGGCACGATGGTTAAATAAAAAAAATATAGGAGGATAGCAGAGAAGAAAAAAAATCACATTTATGCATATAGATATATTTTATAACCACATTGCTTGTTTGTATATGTTAATTGGCTTAATGCATTTCGAGTACACTTCTCACCCAATACACATATTAGTTAGTTAGATGGATGTATGGAGAGCGCGGTTTTCTATATGTGCTCGCGTCTACATGTATGTACATACATACTCGTATAAATATGTAGGAATGCTTTACAATATGTACATTTTTTTTTTAACCATCAATTTCAATTTCAATTTCAATTTCAATATTGTATGCCCATCCTGTGGTATACGTATATGTATATATGTATATTGCAACCTCTTGTGTGTGTACATACTCATATATGTAGTGTTTATGATTTTATTCTACTATTTTTTGTTACTATTTTTTATTATTTTTTTTTACAATGCCTTATATACGTTTTATTTTTATTATGTTGCTTTTCAATTATTTTATATTCTCTCGCTCTCTCTCACCATGAATACAAATGTATATATAGTGTATGTAAACAAATGTTGCAACAACAAAGTCGCTCAACAATAAACACGTTTGAAGAGTAATTTATCATCAAAATATTCTATATTTACTATTTTTTTTTTTTATCAATGGGATTCTATTTTTTGTTCATATTTTAGAATATACATATGCATGTGTGTAAAAATTTTGTTAGAAATTTTTGTTTGATAATAAAATATACGATTTTTTTCCATTTCATTAAAATCAATTTTTAACAAATTTTTTTCCATAAAATATCATAAATATTTACCAACATACAATGCATATACATAAATATATAGATAAATACAAAAGTTAAGCTGACCTATGATCAAGTGTTACCCACAAATAGCGTCTACATGCATACATAGTTGTGTGCAAATGTAAATAAACACAAATGTATGTATTTGATTTAGAGGGGATTTTGAAATAAATTGTATAAGTAATTTATATTTATCGTTATGTTGATGCAAAAATATTTTCCTATCTGATAGCTAAAAGCTTATCTGACTAAATTATGAATAAATGAGTAATCATTTTCAATATTAATTTCTTTAATTTAATCAATAATTAGATATCTTCATAATAGTATCACTAATAAAAAAAAATGTACATATCAACGTTTTAAATCATTCTCAAATTACACAATGTATTTACTATAATGTAACATAATTCAGAAAATGAATATACAACATAATAAAAGAGAAGACTCCTTAAGTGAGTATGAAATACTATAATATACATTCTTAAGATACATGTTTATGTATACTAATGTATAGAAACAAAAATCATATAAACATAGAAGAGCCGCTGTAATTTACATATATACATGTATATGATAATGTTTCCAATAAATTTTTGTAAATTGTTTATTATAGTACTAAACTTACCCTTTATTGAGGTTATAAATGGATCCTCCATTATGGAATATTCCTTAAAATGATTTTTCAACATTATTTCGCAGTTCGAAGAATATCTGTGTAATAGACGAAATGAAAAAGAATTATGTAATTTTATAATATCTAAAATAAAGAAGCAAATGGAAAATAATTATCAATTTATATTTAATATTGTATAATAAATAAATAGTAGCAAAGGGTACTCCAACGAAAAGCTTGTTTTTAGTTTAATTTCTATTGATTTTTGATGAACTGTGTGGAATGGTGTATAATTCTGCTGAAACTAAAGTTCCCTCAAGTCTATGTTGATCGAAAGACATTTCTAACAGCATTCTAAAATCTGCACCAAGTTGTCACTCTCTATGGAGAACTGCCAATGAACCACCCTACATGTATACTTTAGCACATCTTCCAGTTGTGTTGTTTGCCTTTGGGTGTCAAGGTGCTAATTTGGTACAGAAAAATAAGGGCACGTACTTATATTTGACATTACACTAACCGCTGTATTGCAGTAATCACTAATTTACGATAATATAACAGTACGCATATCATATTTCATTTTGACAACGTAATATCAAACATTAATGCTGAAAGTAAAAGCAAAGTGTCAAGGACGAAATAATATATATAAGGTCTAGTAAAAAGAAATTCATTATTTTTATATAGTTAAAATGATCCGATTTAGATCAAATATGCACCGTTTTGTTCGATAACTTGTTGCCATTTTGATGGTAATTTCATAATGTCACCCTCATAGAAACCCTCATCCCTATTGGCAAAAAACTGGGACAGTCGATTTTCACAAGCTTCTTTTGAGGCGAATTTTTCACCGGCAAAATCATTCGCCATAGACAAGAACAGGTAGTAATCACTTGGTGCCAGTTACGGACTATAAGATGGATGCATAAGAACCTCCCAACCAAGCTCCCGGAGTTTTGGAGAGTCTCTATCGATGTGTGTGGCCTGGCGTTTTCCTGATGGAACCCAATTCCTCTCCTCATAGTAGATGTTTCCCTGCCAATTACACCAAGCACATAGCAAAACCTTCCTGACATCAATCCTGGCTTGGCCACCGCGCCGGCTCACCGCTATTCAACCATGACCGTTTTCGCTTGACGTTGTCATAAGGGACGCACTTTTCATCACCAGTAACCATCCGCTTCAGAAATTTATCGATTTTGTTGCGATTTAGCAGCGATTCGCAGATGGAAATTCGGTCCATGAAGTTTTTTTGCGTTAACTCGTGTGGCACCCATACATCGAGCTTCTTTTTGTATCCAGCCTTATTTAAATGGTTCCAAACGGTTTTTTGTGCAATGTTTAGCTCCTGGGCAATAGAAACAGTGCTTACATGATGGCCAGACTTGACGATTTCCATTATTTTATCGATATTTTCGACAATTGGCCTTCCAGAGCGTAGTGCATCTTCGACAATAAAATTACCGGAACGGAATCGACGAAACCAAAATAGCACGTGATTGGCTGTTACAATATCAGGACCATAAACACTATTCAAATTTTCAGCCGTCTGGTTTGCGTTTTCGCCTTTATCGAAGAAAAACTGTAAAATATGGCGTAATTTCTCTTTACTGGTATCCATCATTGACGCGTGCTCAAACAATACTGAGTCAAGCAATCACAAAAGTGCCTGAAAAGTTTATTTAGTACGAAATCCTATCTTTCTAACGCCATCTAGCGTAACCCAATCGCACTTATACAACGCGAGATATAGATTACTAAAGCCATCTATTGGAAAAATAATGGATTCCTTTTTACTACTCCTTATACATATTAATTTTAAATACACACTGTATGTATGTAACTACATATTTCCAATTTGAAACAAATCAAAAAGCAAATATTTACAAATTTTCATACTATGTTCAATACAAAACTTCACAATTTAATACATATTTGCTCATTCAGCCTCATAATGTCATGAATGTATGTGTGCACACATTAGGAATGTTGATTTTTAACCGTAATGATGATCCCGAGATTTTCCTAATTTTCAAATCTCCAATATCGAAAACCCACGAAAGGTTATAAAACATTTCAAACGGGATCCTGGGATGAATATTAGTAGTATACAAATATATACAATATGAATACTACGTGTGAGTAGCAACATACAAATATTGCTTCATATTACATATTTATGTATTTACATTGGAGCTCTTTTGCTTATGCGATATGCCATATTCTCATTAATCTGAAAAAAAAATTGTTTTTTTTTTTCCAATAAACAATAACTAATGTGAGTGAGTAAAACATTGAAAATTAAATCGGAAAGTCGATCCAGCAATATGTATATGCATGCGAATATGTATAGAAACATGTATGCATATACATAAGAGCTCATGAACTAATGGCTATTATAAAAGTTGCAATATTGAGAGTTCTAAACTTTAAACAAAATAAAATCAAAATAAAAAGTTTCGGTTGTTTTTTTTTGTTTTTGTGCAAAAAGATATGTGAAATTGTAGCATTTGGTGCACACATAGAATGCACTATTTATTCTGATATGCTTATATGTATGCATATGTACGTGTACAACTATTTTTTTAAGACTAACAAATGGGTTGTAATCATATGACTACTTAAACTACTATATTTAAATATTCAATAAGTATGCTTAAAGTACATAATGGAAATATAATAATTCGAATTATATGACTTAATATTAGCTATTTCAAAATATTGTTAGTGGTTAATAGATTTAACTTCATTTATTTCCATATATTTACTTGCAATGTCCATTGTAAATATATTATGTCTACTTATTTATTTATTATATAGTCAATTTTTCACTTTAAATGTATTTGCATGCATGTATGTATGTGCATACATACAATACAACCATGTAATTAGTATTTAAATACTCAAAACTGACTAAAGAATGAAAGATGATTTACAAATGATGTGAAAACGAACATTCATTAAGCAATTAAATGAAAAAATATATTATATATATATAATATTATCAAATTAATTTCACACAGGGCTGTATTTAGAATCTGTTGACCCCTAAGCTGTAACAGATTAATTCACTAATGACATAATTATATCAGGATAAATTTATTTATCAAATTATTATAAATTATTATATTTATATTTTATTATATAAATTATATTAGTGATTCGCGATAAAATTTCTATCTAAGGACACCATTTACATATGTCATTTGCAAAACTTAGATTTCGTTCCTCCTATTTCTTCTTACTGTTGTCATTTTCCATTTCCTCAAATCGCAATTTATTGAATTAAGCATTTACAAAGTGGTAATTTAAGTTTGGGAAAAATCATCAGAACCAATATTTGGCAAATATGGTGGTTACTCCATAACTTTCGTTGTAATTTTTGGGAAAGTAAATTCATGAAACACATTTTAGAGGAACTAACAAAAAGAGCAGCTGTAAACAAACTTCTTAATAGATCGTGCTCAAACTGCACACCAATCCTGCCAACTCTTCCAACTAGATGGTGTGCCCCATGCAATTTAAAATTAACTTAAGGTACAATAGATATTCGATATTTTTGTGATGGAATCACCTGCGGCACATATAGCATGTCCATAAATACGACCCTGTATATACACATATACAAACACTTGTAATTAATACTCACTCCCTCCTATATTAAATATGTACAATATGAATTTTCCAACAGTTTTTATATATATAGACAAAATGATTGAGGAGATGAAAAATACAAAAAAAAAACCAACAACCAGCTACGTGTTATTATTGTATTTATCTGTATTGTGATTTAAGAATTCCATTTTTTTTTTCAATTATTATGATAATGAAAATAATGAATAAAAAACAAACATATACATATATATAAATATATATGCATATATTTGTATTAAAGAATGGTATGAATATCATTGAGCATCATATTATTATTATTATTCTACTACACTGACAGAGTGCAAGAGGATAATTCTATTATTTAAACGCCATCCAGTTAAATGGGATATATAAAAAAAAAACAACAAATATTAATAATTTTTTTAATATTATATAATAATAATATTACTAACAGTGCCAGTGCCACTTTTAAATACGCATATACGAGTATATATAGATAGCTACATATATGTATGGCACTGCTAATGCTGATAATGATGATTATTAATATCATATAAAATAAAATTTCATTTCCATACGCAATCATTAAATGAGTGTGGTAGTGAAAATAATAATAAAACATATACATATACATATATATATACATAAAATTTCAGCAAGTATGCCATGCCATGTCAGATAAAGAAGTTTTTGATTGAAGGGATTGATCATTAATTTTTTCAATATAATTCAACTTCCATATACATATACATATACATTTGACAGTAACAGTTGCAAATAACCTTGAACTGGGCTTGGTTGAGCACTATGTTAGAAGGACCTACTTATATGTATTTATAAACTAAGCAGCAAAACTTTTTTTCACATATTTTACCACAATTTTGTACTACCAGAAAAATTGCCTATCATTTGCAGATAATTTGGAACCTTGTAACAGGCTAAGAACTGAGCCTGTTACAACCTTTAAATATACAAACCATACCAAATATGTGTATAATAGAAAAGTTCATTTGATTCTTCTTCTTCTCCTTATTATAGTCATACAATAATATCAATAGGTGTATACACACATACACATACTCGTGTAGTCAGTCGCTATGACGACAGAGAAAGAAGAAACAATCAAATGAATTTTCACTCAACGTAAAATGCAGCGTTGCATAATTCCCAGATGCTTTATTCATAGATATGTACTAAAGGTGCATGACTTGCCAACGCGTGGCATGAAAAACCAATCGACGCTTGATCGAGTAAGTCGTAATCCGACCTACTATTTAACACGTTCTTGCTGAATTTTTGAATAGGCTCGTTCAAGGTAGCTTCCTATCCCAACGAGTGCTCTTATAGTCGCGCTGACTCGGCGCTCGCTCGGCGGCTATAAGTAATTCTTGCATTAATCGAGACTGTCTGTATTCGACCACCCGCTTAAAGTAGTCGCATGTGAGCCCTCGGCTCTGCCCAAGGTCATTTTGACCAACCGCATATACCAGGAGCAACCAGCCGCCACCCCGTTGGTTATTCCTATATATTGCTATAAAAGGTATTCCTCTTCTAGGTGTGAGGCCAGGGTGCTGGATACAGGAGACCCCTGTATCAGGCTGCCCGACACAACTATCAGTCGTTTGGAGACTTCTGCTGAGGCAGATCTACCAGACGACTGATTCGGTAGGTGCGACCAGTTGGCACTGGTTAATCCTATAAATCCTCATTATATAAGTAAGGTTAGCTAGGATTAGGTATTCCATTAGGTATAGGTATAGGTATATTTGGTATAGAGCAAGCAATTGAAATTGTATTCTTGAAAATTGTAAAAAGAAAGAAAGGAAAATTAAACATAGTAGTAGTAGTATCATCAGTATCGACTCGGTATTCGCATTGTATTCTTAAAGAAAATAATCTCAAATAAATTGTCTGGATGTATGAAAGTGGTATATTGAAGCTTCCGTAGATTCCATTCCAACTATAGAAAGGCAATTCAAGTAAAAATTCTTGAATAAATTGGCTCCTAGAAATGATAAAAATTTACACCAATAAATATACAATCCATCATTTTGATGCATTGGTACTTCTAGTGTTAATAAATTATTGTTCTTTTGGACTCGGGACACAAATTGAAGTTTACAAATGGGAGCCAGCTCAGCTCTATAGGAACAGCTACGACCATTACACAATTGATTACTAATGATTTTAAAAATAGTAATCGACAAAAATTATGACATTAAATTTCATACGATACCATCCAAAATACTTCGCATGAAAATGATGTATGAATATTTGCTGCACATCAACCACCCTCTCCAAGCATTTCATGTTGACAACTCTGTGTATACAATATACTTACTCATTCGCCATCGTACGGTTAAAAAGCCAACCATAAAAGAATTAATATAAGTAATTAAACAACAACAACAACAACAACAAGCAAAGAACCAAACCAAACCAAAAACACAAAAAAAACAGAGATTCTGCAGTAAATAAAATATAGTATATGATAAACAAGAAAAGCACAAAAAAAACGAAAATACGACGATGATGATAATCATGATGATGATGATGATGATGATGATGCCAACAACACAATAAGCACTAGTGAAAAATAATAACAACATTATACAGTCACACAATTAACCCATATTTGCAATGGAAATTGAAAATGAACTGCTGTGTGCTATGCTATGCAATATGTGGAAAAATGTATGGAAAACAACAACAACAACAACAACAAACGACGAAGACAGAAAAGTGAGAGAGAGAGAGAACGATAGAAAGAAGAAGAAGAAGAAGAAGAAGCTAAAAGCGAAAAAGATATACATACATGGATATGCACGTTGTGAATGATATGGTATTATGTACCTATGTGTGATGGTGTGTGTGGTATTAATATGTAAGTAGCATTTAATGTATACAGAGTGTAAGAGTTAACTACCGAAAAAAGTACACAACACAACAGACAGACATACTAACTACAACCATACTGATAATAATAATAATAATAATAATATTTTAATGCCACTAAAGACTTCACTCAACAACAACAACAACAACAACAACCAGTAGCAGTGGCAGTAGTACAACAGACTGACTGGCTCACTAAAATGGCCAACTGTTGGTGCATTGGTGAATTGGTGTGCAATACTCGCTGCATACTGGCTGCCAATATTCATACATATGTATATAAGTAATATATAAGTAGTGTATGCATTTATACACACACACACACATACATCAGCAGTGCTATACACGGGAGCTAATTGAATAGTATAAAGTGACTTAACAATGGGGCGAGCGCGAATATAATAATAATAATAATAATAATAATAATACCAACACAAAAATAACAGCTACATACACACATACAATCACTATTTTACATCGACACCAACACCGACACCGATGCATTTGTACGTAAATAGTGCAAATTGCAGCAATAGCTGCAGTAGTTGGCTCATACAGCACATACTTACTTATACTTATGTATATATGTATAAATGTATGCACCTATACCTAAGTAAAAACAATACGAATAAACGAATGAACACAACACACACAAATGCACTCACACCTAAGTACCATTATGTAGATGTAAAAATGTATATCAGGTGTAGTAAAAAGAAATACATTATTTTTCGAATAGATTTCTTTAGTAATCTGTATCTCGCGTTGTATAAGTGCAATCGGCTTACGCTAGATGACGTTAGAAAGATAGGATTTCGTACTAAATAAACATTTCAGACATATTTGCTGACTCAGTATTGTTTGAGCACCCGTCAAAGATGGACACCAGTAAAGAGAAAATACGCCATATTTTACAGTTTTTCTTCGACAAAGGCGAAAACGCAAGCCTGGTGGCTGAAAATGTGAATAGTGTTTATGGTCCTGCTAATGTAACAGCCAATCACGTGCAATTTTGGTTTCGTCGATTCCGTTCCGGTAATTTTGATGTCAAAAATGCACCATGCTGTGGAAGGTTAATTGTCGAAAATATCGATAACATAATGGAAATCGTCAAGTCTGACCGTCATGTAAGCACTGTTTCTATTGCCTAGGAGCTAAACATTGCACAAAAAACCGTTTGGAACCATTTAAATAAGGCTGCATACAAAAAGAAACCTCATGGACCGAATTTCCATCTGCGAATCACTGCTGAGTCCCAACAAAATCGATCCATTTCTGAAGCGGATGGTTACTGGTAATGAAAAGTGGGTCACTTACGACAATGTCAAGCGAAAACGGTCGTGGAGAAATCACGGTGAGCCGGCGCAAACCGTGGCCAAGTCAGGATTGACGATCAGGAAAGTTTTGCTCTGTGTTTGGTGGGATTGGTAGGGAATCATCTACTATGAGCTGCTTCCCTACGGCCAAACTCATCATTCGGATCTGTACTGTCAACAATTGGACCGTCTGAAGGAAGCAATCTTCCAGAAGCGGCCAGCTTTAGCAGAGGAATTGTGTTCCATCAGGACAACGCCAGGCCACACACATCGATAGTGGCTCGCCAGGAGCTTTAGGAGATTGGTTGGGAGGTTCTTATGCATCCACCTTATAGTCTGGACCAGGCACCAAGTGATTACTATGTGTACCTGTCTAGAGCGAATGATTTTGCTGGTGATAAATTCGCCTCAAGAAAAGCTTGTGAAAATCGACTGTCCCAGTTTTTTGCCAATAGGGACGAAGGTTTCAATGAGAGTGGCATTATGAAATACCTTTAAAATGGCAACAAGTTATCGAACAAAACGTTGCATATTTGATCTAAATCGGATCATTCTAACTATGCTAAATAAAACCTTCAATTTAATGCAAAAATGATGGATTTCTTTTTACTACACCTTATGTATATACGTACATTCATAGTTAAGCCTGCATATTGGCACCTTGTTGCATGCAGTTTTTGGTGAATTAATGGTGGCAACAGCATAAAATTTATTTAATACTTTTGTAATAAGTATAAAATGACCGTAACAAATGATGTTGGGGTTGGTGGTGGTGGTGAAAGTGTAAAAATAAAAGAACTCAATTTGTAAAGCCATTGGGTAAGGTTGGTAAGGTGAGACAAAATTAAGTACATACATATTTACTCGTATAGCAAATAGTGAAATGCTATGTGATGGTGACAAAGTGTTGGCATTAAATGCTATTGCACATACATACATACATATATATATTTATATTAGCTGTCGAAGAAGTAGAAGAAGGAGAGAAGCACAAAAATAAATGGATTTGAGGTAGAAGTAAAATACAACAAATAACCCAAAAAATAAAAACAAACGAAAGAAAAATAACACAAAAATAAATGCCAGAACAAAGTAAAGTATAAATTAAGTAAAAATAACAAAGAATTAAGAAAAGATGCAAACGAAAGTGGCAGAAAACAAAGAGAATAAAATAAAATAATGAAAATAATTAAAAATGTGCAACAGTTGGCTCGATTATTACAAGTAGGAACATTATACTATAGTATAGGAAAAGTATGAGATAGCTGTGTGTGTTCGTGTGTGGGAGCCATCACCTAACCAGTTAATATACATAATACATGCTGTAACTAGGTACTTAATGTATACTTATAAGTGTTGGTACATTTGTGTATGTGTGTGTGTTTGTTTGTGTACATAAATGTTTATGCTGGTGTGTGTGTGTGTGTCTGTGGTGTCTGTGAACAGAAATGAACAATGAAAACAAAGGCATACTCAAAATAATAAAGTAATAACAAGATAATAATTGTAGTGATGTATGTAATTAACATTAATTACTCTTGATATTGTAATATTGAAGTGTAAGTACTTGTATTCAATAAAATGCATGAAACAGAGACACAAAAAGACAGGAGGAGATGGGAGGTACCCATACGTGTACGTATAAGTATGTATTGCTCATCATTGAAAATAAGAATTTCAATAAATACAATATTTGATAGCTAAATTATTCTGGTATATTTGAAATACACGTATTTAATGGCAACAGTGAGATAAAAAATTTTCTGTTTTTATAAACCAAGAGAGGAATCGCAATTATCACACCTCTTTCAAAATATATTTAAAGATAAAATATATGATGAAATATGTCATTTTGCAAAGCGGAAAGTGACATTTGAAAAGAGACTACGAAAAGACAGTATGAAAAAGGGATGAAAAATTCAGAATGCTATTACTTATGATGTAAGTAATTACATAGATAATGACATAAATTTAGAAAATTGTTTCTTCTTAGTTTTGTCATTAATTCTAAAAGCAACAAAATTTATAATATAGAATATGATTAGTCATAATTTTTCTTTTGACTACATAAAATAACGTATTTGCGGCCAAAATAGTCAAAATAATAAAAATGTTCAAGATAAAAACATTTGATTAACACAAAAAACTATTTATGGATATACAAATAGCTACTCTCGAGGGAACTAAAATTACAGCTATATCAAACAGTAATTCGGCCAGTATTATCGTATGGCTACGAAAACTGGACCTTGACATCTAAAGGCGAAACGAAACTCAAGGTTTTCGAGGGAAAATTGCTCCGTAAAATATTTGGTTCAATACGCAATGAAGGTGGCTCTTACCGAATACGGTATAATGACGAATTGCTGGAATTATGCATAGGAGAAGATGTAGTAAAATTCGTTAAATCGCAAAGGCTAACATGGCTTCAACATATTAGGAGGATGGGAGATGGGCGCCACCAAAAATCCATCCTCGAATACAATACTCTAACACCGAGTGGAGCCAGAGGACGTCCGAGGCTGACTGGGCTTCAACAAGTTTTAGCCGACCTCAAAAAACTACAAATTACGCACTGGAGGACAGTTGCCGAAAACTACATCAAATGGAGGAGGATTATGGATGAAGCTAAAGCTCACCCCGTGCTGTAATAACTACCTGATGATTATGTTGACTATTTATAGATATATTAACGATCTGGCTATGGTCTACATGCTACACTTTTGTCTGCCATTTGAATGGTGGAATTCTTTGAAAACACTTTTTAAACTTTTTAACAGCCTATTTTTGATTATCGAAAGAAATATCAATTATTTCCAGAAGATTGAAATTAAAGGCCCGAATTTCAAATCGAGAAATATTGAAAAATCTCTTTTTGGATATTTATTTTTATTATTTTTAAAAGCAAATAAAGTGGAGAGAAAATTAAGGAAATTGAATTGATTATTTTTTTTTTTTGTCAAATTAGGCCGAGCCAGATAATATAGGGGCTCCCTCTATTCTCCTGGAAGAATGACATACGTAGATGACAACAATAACACAACTTACGGTCGGAAGTTTAAATAATTCTTGAATATTAAGAAAAAAAATTTGTAAAACAAAAGAGTCAAAGGGTCAAAGAGTCAAAGAGAAGATGTCGTAAAATTCGTTAAATCGCAAAGGCTACCATGGCTTCAACATATTAGGAGGATAGGAGATGGGCGCCACCAAAAATCCATCCTCGAATACAATACTCTAACACCGAGTGGAGCCAGAGGACGTCCGAGGCTGACTGGGCTTCAACAAGTTTTAGCCGACCTTAAAAAACTACAAATTACGCACTGGAGGACAGTTGCCGAAAACTATATCAAATGGAGGAGGATTATGGATGAAGCTAAAGCTCACCCCTTGCTGTAATGACTACCTGATGATTATGTTGACTATTTATAGATATATTAACGATCTGGCTATGGTCTACATGCTACACTTTTGTCTGCCATTTGAATGGTGGAATTCTTTGAAAACACTTTTTAAACTTTTTAACAGCTTATTTTTGATTATCGAAAGAAATATCAATTATTTCCAGAAGATTGAAATTGAAGGCCCGAATTTCAAATCGAGAAATATTGAAAAATCTCTTTTTGGATATTTATTTTTATTATTTTTAAAAGCAAATAAAGTGGAGAGAAAATTAAGGAAATTGAATTGATTATTTTTTTTTTTTGTCAAATTAGGCAGAGCCAGATAATATAGGGGCTACCTCTATTCTCCTGGAAGAATGACATACGTAGATGACAACAATAACACAACTTACGGTCGGAAGTTTAAATAATTCTTGAATATTAAGAAAAAAAAGTTGTAAAACAAAAGAGTCAAAGGCCAAGAAAGTTGTCTAATTGACAAATACCAATTTTATGCTTCAGAAGAAAGCCCGGAAATAAGTAATGGAACTGGAGCGAGTACTGGAATTAAATCACCAGACTTGTCAATTCGTACCTTTCGACGAAATTTAGTTTATTTTACAAAATTTGTGAAAAACATGCGATAGAACTGCAGTTGCGGAAATGCGAAAATAATTTGGAGTCCATTTTTAGTTGTTGGTCTAAATAAAATTCGTAGAATTAGAAACGCTGCCTAAAATGATATTTAGCACCTGTAATCACCCATGTAAGCACACAGAAACGGATAAGTTGTTTGAAATAATAAAAAAAACGATCGGCGCAGCTTCTAACTGAGTCGTTCTTCCAATAGACGAATTTTTTTTTTCATTTTTTTTAAATTTTATTTTAAAACATATTCTACTTAAATGATAAGAAAAATTTTTTAATAATATAATATATTTAACTTAAAGTACAATATTTAATATAATAAAAAAATTTTTTTTTTAATTGACTTATGCCCAAATTATGTAAAACTCCACGTGACGCAATGCGAAACGATGAACCACATTTTCGTGTGTCAATTTTCTATTAAATAAATTCGTTGAATCACGCTTACATCAAATCGTGAGTATCAGTGCGAAGGTTGCGTGTTTGGTATGCACGTATGCGCACTTTAGTTGTCAAATTTGTCACTTGTTTTCTCTGTTGTTGTTTTACTGTAAATGGTGCGAAATTGCGCGAAAATAAATGTTTGTCATTACACCTTTAATAATTTTTTACTTTTAATACTTTTAATAAAAATATTTTTACCCAAAAATTCCAAATGAAATTTTGTAACACAAAATATTGCAAGTAATTTCAATGTCTGTCTACCATATTAACGAACGATACCAATGCAATGTATGTCTCTGTCAGTCTTGTGTATTGATTGTGTCTGATCTCTTCTTTGTGTGTACGTATACCGATGTCAGCTGTTTAGTAAACTCTACACAGTGTAGCCAATATATAGCAATGAATAAATTAATAAACTTACAAGAAGAAAATGTTGCTGAATTATAATAAAAAAGAAAACGTGACAATGTAAAAGAGTGGGCGAAATAACATAAAAAGTTATATAATTCAAACTTTCGCCACTGAGTGACTGAACGTGACACTGACGAAATGAGGGACACTGACTGCGTTATATATCATATGTGCATTCATTCTCAAATAATCGAAAAATAATATTGTATAAATTAAATTATACTAAAAAAGTTCCTTAATGAAAAAAAAAATTATTAATTAAGAATATTTAAGTTTAAATGGCCTTTGAATTAAAGCAAAATGAAACAAAATAACTATTTAATATATAAAAGCATGGACATTACTAAAATATAGACTAATGGTGGTAAATTCCCAGAAGAAAAAATTGTCAAAACAAAGAAAATAAATTTTTAATATATAAAAACATGGACAATATCAAAATATAAATTAATGGTGGTAAATATCCAGAAGAAAAAACCAATCGTTTTTCGGAAACTGGTCCAATTATATTTGCTTTTACAACAATTTTCACAAATTACGACTACTTTTCCGTTATTAAAATTGAAAATTTAATTTTAGCATTTTAACATTTTTAACTAATAATAATATAGCTAAAACAAGCAATTGAATAATGAAGAAAAGTAGAAGAGGAAAGTGAAAGTATAATGTAAAATGTATTCACATGCATTACGGCGGAAGCTTTCATTTTTATCATATGTACATTACACGATATTGCATTTGTAACTTCATATTCGGTCGGGTAGTTCTGGGACCGCCCTCGTACCAAACGGAATGTATTGGTGAGTAAGACATACAAAACTATCAATTTTGATATATTGTCTCAATCACCAATACATTCCGTTTGGTACAAGGGCGGTCCCAGAACTACCCGACCTAGCAAAGAAAATATTACCAATTTGGAAAAATTTTTCTTTATTTATCAACAAGATCTCCTTTTAGGTCTATACACTTTTCCCAGCGATATTCTATAGCTTCGATACCCTGTTTTAGCTTCGAACTGTGTAGGTCATTAAAATAGTCATCTACCGCAGACTCCACCTTTTCTTTGTTTGCAAATCGTCTACCACCAAGCCATTGCTTAAAATTTGGAAATAGAAAATAATCCGAAGGAGCTAAATCTGGCGAATAGGATACGTGCTGAAGCAATTCGAACTTTAACTCATTGTATTTGGCCATCGCAATAGCGGATGTGTGAACTGATGCATTGTTTTGATGAAACAACACTTTCTTTTTCGCCAAAAGCATAATACTCGCTGTTGATACGCCGTTTTTCGTTTTTGAAGATAATCAATATCCCACGTGGATCCCAAAAAAAAACTTTTAAACCACTGTTTTGACTGCTCTTTTGTCTCAGGTATGAAGTGGTGGACCCATGTCTCATCCATGGTTACGAACCGACTCAAAAACTCGACTTTATTACTGTGAAATATCGCCAAACACTCTATAGAAACATCTTCACGACGTTGTTTTTGTTCTATGGTGAGCAAACGCGGCACCCATCTTGCACACAGCTTTTTCATCTCCAAATTTTCGGTCAATATACGATGTATACCACTTTTTGAAATGCCTGTAATTTCACCTAGTTCACGCACCTTCAGCCGGTGATCATCCAATAACGCCTTGACTCTTAAAACTCATGTTTTATAAGGTTGCCACTTTTCACCAAAGTAATTTTTTTCAAACTACTCCCGCCATCTATATGTCAGGTCGGTTAGTTCTGGGACCGCCCTCGTATATGTAATACAACAATTTCCTAAAGTTATTATCTTCGCCTTCGTCTTGTTTATTTAAATTTCGAGATACTGTCCTTAGTGTCAAATATTTTTCTTTTGGCTTTTAAAACAGACTTTTACGCATTCAAAATGTTAGTTCTTCAGTTCACTAACGAATTATTATCAGTAACACTTTTTGTTCCTACAAAGTTATAAAGTTACGTACAAAATTATAAATTTGTCTTGTTATGTTCTATATATCAATTTATTGCGAATATAAATTACTGATAATGACTTGTCAGCTTATCCTTATTTTTATTTTGTTGTTATATGTACATTTGTAATTATTTTGTACATTGTGTAATTAAATGCCTTTAATTTTGATAGCTTTTAAAGTACTTGTAAATTAAAGTGCATTAACCAGGGAGCAGCAATATGTTCAAAAATCCATTCCCTACAATTCCCCACAATATGTATTACTAAGCATAAGAATATATAATAATTGTTGTCAAAATAATCTTAGCATCAATAACTAATAGCCTAATAACGTAAGCACTTGATTCAACTTATCTTGAAGTATGTAAATATGTACCGTAGTATTAAGCATTTGTTGTATCAACTTATCTGTAGTAGTAATATTGTACATTCAATTACATACTTCTTTTTTTGAGATTGCTATTATTCGTTTAATTTGATTTTTGAAAAGATAATGCAAAAGTACATACTTATGTATGTACATTGATCATACATATGTATATACGAGTGCCATAAATATGTAGGATTTTTGTAAATGAACAAATAAAAAACATAATAAAATAATAATAATAATAATAATAATAATTATAATTGCAAAAAAAAACAGCGTCATTATCGGATCATCTTTAAAATTGGCAATTTATTGTGACCTAAGTGCATACATTTGTACCCATACATTATAAATTAGTGTGGCGCATGCGTGCGTGATGTGATGCGCCTTTAATAATAATTAAACACTTTTCATGAATTTCATACGTGCATCTATATATTGTATAATAAGTATATGTACTTGTATGTGAATAGAAATGTATAAGTTGTCGTTGCTGTTATTGTGACTGTGACTATTGTTCGTGTTATCATATGATTAAGTGGGCTGGTTTGACTTCATGTACAATGTATGTTATGTTTACGCTACTTTGTATTGTAGCAGCACTCATATGTATTGTTCGTTAATCGAGCATACATTGCACTTGAATGAATACGCATACATATCTACGAGTATATACTATATACATGTGTTAACACGTATACACGTGCAAGCACACATTATACGAATGTGCACATATACATGCACGTACTTAATATATATATATTTATATTATATTCAATTATTTGTATATTTTACACGTATATACATATATAAATTGCAGCATTTCACGTTCTCATTGGTTTTGGTTTTGTATGTATGCTTTTTGGTGTAAACTAAAGCTTATATTTTTGGCTTTAAAATGTATAATGTATTTAACAATGAAAATTTGTTCAATGGAAATACCTACATACTATATATATTATAAACAATAACAACAGAGCAACAACAGTAATAATCATAAAATCATATGAGCTTATGTATACGTGTATACTGAAACGCCTGTATGAGCGTGCCATATGATGTATGAGTTTCAGTAATAACGTAATAATTATAATTACAACGTGCATACTAAAAGTTAAGTCTTATTTGTAAATACTTCTGTGCTTTATAATAATGTATTGCATATGTGCAAATACAACCAGTGGGGGTGGGCCAAATAAACAATTAGACACGCAGTTATGTACCTGAAGAAATGTTAGTAATAATTGGGGATTTTTTCCCCCCCGCCTCCCGCTTCTTTTTAAAACAATTAAACATAGTACGAAGCACAGAAAATAAATAATTTGATATAAAAATGTCAAGTTCAGTTTTAATTATGTCTACATAAACTCGTATCTCTGTAGATATATTCGTATTCAAGGTATTCACAGTAATGACGCAAAGCAAGCAAATATTTTTATATTGATTCTAAAATATTTTCACTTTTGTGAGTAAGCAATATTGATGAAGCTTTTTCTTTTTGACCAAACAAATGTTCTTAAATAATACCAAATTCAAAAGATATTGAATCATATCTCCTAGACGGAAATGGTCTATTTCTTGGATGGTATATATAAACATAATGCAGATATTTAGTGGCTATATATTATAGTTGTGCTCAAACAAATGGTACGGGGGTGGTGCCAGAACTACCCGATCTGACATATAGATGGCGGCAGTAGTTTGATGAAAAAATTACTTTGGCGAAAAGTGGCAACCTTATAAAACATTGGTTTTAAGTTTCAAGGTGCCACGTCGTTTAGAATTTTTTTTTTTTTTTGGAGATAGTGATAGATGAGACATGGGTCCACCACTTCACACCTGAGACAAAGGAGCAGTCAAAACAATGGACTGAAAGGGGAGAATCGTGTCTAAAGAAGACAAAGACAGTTCCATCTGCAGGCAAGGTTATGGCGTCTGCTTTTTGGGATGCACGTATGAAAATTTTTATTGATTATCGTTTAAGTAATAAAATTATAGAAAAAGGCCGCATTTGGCGGAAAAGAAAGTGTTGTTTCACTTCAAGACAATGCACCAGTTCACACATCCGTTATTGCGATGGCCAAAATCAATGAGTTAAAGCTCGAATTGCTTTAGCACGCACCTTATTTTCCCAATATAGCTCCTTCGGATTATTTTCTATTTCGAAATTTCAATAAATGGCTTGGTGGTAGAAGATTTGCAAACAATGAAGAGGTGGAGTCTAAGGTAGACAGTTCATACTATGAACAGAATATCGAAGCTATAGAATATCGCTGAGAAAAGTATATAGAGCTTAAAGGAGATTATATTGAAAAATAAAGAAAAACTTTGCCAAATTTGTTGTTTTCTTTGTTAGGTCGGGTAGTTCTGGGACCGCCCTCGTACCTTTGTACATGCGAAATTAAAATCGTATAGAGGATGCAATGTGGAAGATGAAGTGTTGTCATAGAAGAAGTTACGAGAAAAGTACAGAAAAACAACTAAAGAAAACTAGGTAAAAAAAATTTTTAAGTTTTTGCAAATAAGAAAAGAAGTATAAAAAAAAATTGTTAAATCCCAACAAACAATTAAAAGAACTAAACATATTTTTACAAAAGAAAAAACAGTGCCAACTTTGAAGAAGATACTAAAAACCTAAGAAATAAAACAAACGAGACAAATAACCAACAATTTTATTAGTATGTGGTCAGTGGCGCCTTCTTACTGCATCGAAAAAATATATTTTTTTTTTATAATGATTGAACTTAACTCCACTATATTATACATTCTAACAAAGCCCACTGTAATCTATTATAGTATACCATCACGTCCTATCGAGTATATTATGTATTATATATTACTGTAATTATAATTTCCAAATAAACACGGCTATATATTTTTGCAAAATCAATACATATGTACGTACGTTATTCCATGTATTTAATCGCCACATTTATTTTAGTATTTCTTCATATAATTTTATATCGAATGTCTATTATTATTATTGTTATTATTATTATTTTTTCATTTTTTACTACCTAATGCGTGTTGTTGTTTTAATATTAGTATTTTGGTTATTTTTTTTTTCTGTTTGCGCTTAACCCATTTATTGCAAATTGATTTCATATTACATTTGATTGGATACAATTGAATTGGATTGTATTGGCTTTGCTCGATTTGTTCGATTTTTGATTACGTTATTAAAATAAAATTACACCAACACACGCACCATCAACACACGCAAATAATACGCATACAAAAAAGGCAACAAAACAAAACACAAAAACAAAAAAAAAGGAAAACATGAAAACTAAGTATGTAAGTAAGTAGAAAACAAGCGAATCAAATGGCATGCGTACTTGTATTTATTACACTAATTCTAATACACACTTATGTATGTATACGATATACTGCCACTTGCATATGTATGTGTACGTATAACCGTTTAATTGAGTATATCTATACTCGTGTATATATGTAAGTGATTGTGTATGTATGTTGACGAATCCTAAGTAAAAATAATAAACAATCTAAATACTCGTCATACTCATAAAAGTTATAAGCATTTGCACATTTGTTTAGCTACACTTCAACATGCAAAAACATACTCACGCTACACACATGCACACACACACACAAATCTAGTCATTTGGGTATACAAGCATATAGATATATGTATGTATATGCATGAACATATATAGATGTACTTGATGTACTCATTTATATATGTATGCAAGACCAGAGGGGTACATACATGCTCACATACATATGTACATGCTTACAAGTTTGTATACATATACATATCGACTTACGTAGAAACACTCT
This sequence comes from Megamerina dolium, assembly GCA_963854835.1. Lineage (NCBI taxonomy): Eukaryota > Metazoa > Arthropoda > Insecta > Diptera > Megamerinidae > Megamerina > Megamerina dolium. The sequence continues at coordinate 90,238,416 of OY978526.1, forward strand.
AAAGTAGTACTACTCTCATAACAACGAACTACACTAATAACACTAATAATGCCAACAACATCATTAAACAGCAACAACTACAACAACAACAACGACTGTAGTAGAAAAACAAACAAGCCAGCCTATTATAGATGAATGGATTATATTTTCATTTTAGCAGCTATTCATGCTATTGTTGTTGGTGTTGTTGTTGTTGATTTTATTGTTTGGATTTTTTTGTGTGTGTGTTTTTTCTTTTTGTTTTTTTTTTTTAGATATTTCTTGCTTTTCTTTTATAAGTTAGGATGTATTTTGTCTCCTCATCCGACCGCTCCTTCCTGCACCTAAAAGTGCCGCCCTCAGAAAACAGCCATTCAATGTTGTTGTCCGTCTTTGAAATACTATACGATGATATTGTATAGTATAGTAATATAAATGTAAGCTTTTTCTATGTCTCATACATACATACATACATACATACATACATACATATATGCGTATTTGTGTATTAGTATGCGTATATTTTTGGTCTCAGACAACACAATCAACCAACACAACTCAACACAACACACACACAGACTGCATGTGTCGTTTAGTGTTTTTCGTTGTTATTAGTATTATTGTTATTCTTGTTGTTGTTGCTGCTGTTGTTGTTGCTGTTATTACTCTTGTTTCATATTGTTGTTATTGCTGTTGTTGTTAATCTTGTTATTATTATTATTATTATTATTGTTATTTTTGTTGATGTTGTTGTTGTTGCCATTTGCTATTGTATTGCTGTAGTCGATATTTTTTGTTGTTGTTGTTGTTTGCAAAATTGTATATATACAATATATATATGTGTGTGTATGTTTGAGAATGCGTATGACTTTTTGTATGAGCTTTTGAATTAGTTTGAGCATGAATAGACGAGAGCATGAGTAAGTATATATACGAGTATATTATAGAAATACACATAATAGATGTTCGTATCTACTTCTATACATGATAGCATATATGGGTAGCATGTGTGTGTGTGTGTGTACTTGTGTGTGGCGTATGAGTGACTTATTTCATACAAGAAATCAGTTTTTAATTTCGGAATCTCAATTTTCGAAGTATTATTGTAACACTTTTACGCAAAAATGTGTTTATCAACAACACGTAAGTACATCATAACAATCATATACATATATTCATGTATGTATCGTATGTTCATTAGAATGGTCCTTAGCTCTATTGATGACAGTGTATGATTACATTTTTAGTAGGAGTCAGTGGTGTAGCCAAGAGGAGGTCTGATGGAGTAGAGGAAAATCTCGTGAATTTAAGAGTTATTATTTCTAGAATGAATAATAATACTCTGCTTAAGGAATGGAGTCTAATAAAATACTCTAACATTATGGTGGTGGTTAATATGAAAAGTATACTGCTTAGGAGGAAATTTAATCCACATATGAATCATCGACAACCTTGAAAAATGTGCTGTCTGGTGCGGTCTTTAGACTGTAAGTATAATTTGGCAATAATTGCTCAAAAACAAAGACCTTTGATTTTAAATGGACAGTACCTCATGACATATACATACTACCCTCGAAATCATCGATTTATTAATGAAAGTCTTCGGGCACAAAAATATCACCAGAAATGGATCCCTTCACTGGCCTTAAACTTCTTCTTCTTCTTCTTATGTGGCCATAACAACCGATGATCGATTTAGGCCGGGCATATAATGCGGCGTCAGTCTTCTCGGTTCTTTGCTTGCTGGTCCCAATTGGATATTCCAAGCGCCACCAGGTTACCCAACACTTGGTGCTTCCAATGGAGATTTGGTCCTCCTCTTCTTCTGCGTCCTCCAGCGGGTGCCGAATTAAATACCCCCTTCGCTGGAGCGTCTTCTTCCATTCGCTTGACATGACTTAGCCAGCGCAGCCACTGGATTTTGATTCGCCTGACTTTGTCAATGTTAGCGTACAGCTCACTTTCAACGCAAATAGGTCCGAAGATCCTGCGCAGAACGTTTCTCTCAAAAACTCCCAGAATCGTCTCATTCGTTATGGAAATTGTCCAGGCTTCTGCGCCATAAGTTAGGACAAGAATAATGAGGGACGTGTAGAGTGTGATTTTCTATCTTCGAGTCAAGAGCTCGACTACTCAATTGCTTACTCAGCCCAAAGTAACACCTGTTAGCAAGAGTTATCCTACGCATGATCTCCAGGCTGACGTTATGCAGTTGTTGATGCTGGTTCCAAGATAGACAAAGTCCATGACCACCACGAAAGTGTAATTGTCAACAATGACGTGCTATCCAAGACACCGGTACTCTTTGTACACTAGGTACTCGTTCACCGTAAGACCTCATTCTACGTGACTCTCGCCTGGCCTCAAACATTATGATATTTTAGGGGTCTGTTATTATTATAATTTTTTTAGGCCTACTGGATAAGTGCCATAGCTCAGTTAATTAGTGTGTTGGCCTTCTGATCTGTAGGTCGTAGTTTCAATCCCCGGCTGAAGCATAACTAATTTATTATCGAAAAGATATTTCTTTCGAACGATACCCACCTGTCGGCAAGCAATTGGCAATTCTTCCGGCAGTAACAATTTGCCATGGAAAAGCTTCTAAAAGAATTCTGCGACCAAACTCAGAAAAGGTGATGTCGCAAGATTTCTGCCATTCGGAACCCGTGAAAGTAAGTAGGTCCCTTCTAATACTGTCCAAAATTTAGCTAGTACAACAGTAATGGAAGAGAAGATCTGCCAAAAAGCCCTTCGGGGCTTTAAGTGCCACATATATATTAATTAATTGGTTTAATTACTGTCAAAGAGGGACCTATGCCTCTAATCCACTTTCCTTTGTTACGCCACTGGTAGGGTTATATGCCTCACTGTTTTTGGTTTTTTTTTTTCAAGCATCAAAGCGCAACTCTTAAATTTTCATCAACAAATATTGTAATTAAAAAGTGTCCCATTGGAAGTTGACAAAACCTTGGATTTTTATTTTTCATTATTTAAGGTGTTAATAAGACACTTCAAAATAGGTTTTATTTAAAACTTCCACATTTGCACACATAGTAAAATATAAATGTGAAAAATTTTCAAAAATTTGTCAAATTTAAATCAAAAGCGACACGTCTTAATTTGGCATCGGCGGCTCTTTGATGTGTTAAGTTAAGTGAGTTCGAAAGATGAGCATCAAGGACCACGGTAATGTATATAAGCATAAGTAATTGCATATGTATAATACATATGTATATGCATTTACACATCTATGAGTACATATAACGTCAGTAGATGAAACGGTTTGGCTGGTTTCGTTCTTTGTTGGGTCAAAGTAAAGGTCAGAATGATTATGTGTGCGCGTGTGTGTACATGTGTTTGTGCGTTTGCCTCAAAATACTTTCAAATTTTTTTCCTAAATATGTTTAATATGTTTTTCGATTTTATGTTACTCTATTTTAATGTATTTTTGATTATTTTGTATTTTTCGACATTTTATGTTTTCAATATTTTATTGAGTATATTTTGTGTTATTTGTATTTGTTTTTTTCTTTCTTTTTTTTGGGGGGGTTTTTGCAAAAGAAAAACCGAAGAATAAATAAAAACATAAAATTTTCTTCTCACACATTACTAAGTACTTATGTATGTTATTTGGAAATGTTATGGGTCTGGTATTGTAAAATCGTTCACACATCTGTTTTAATGTAAATGTGTGGGTTTGCACTAAATGAGCCGATATTCGGAAACGTACATTTAATATTACAACAATGGTGAGTACAAAATTGTGTAAAACGTAATGAAAATATGTGTGTGTGTGCATAAGTCAAGTTATTTGTTGTAAACTGAAGAATGTAAAAGGTTAAGTAAGAGAGAAAAAAAAAATGGATTAATACTAACTTTAAATCACATGTAATATATTGAAAATGAAGGTTTTTCACATTACATATTTTTGTCCTTAAATATGTACTATATACTTTGGAATATGTACATTAGGAGGTGCCAAATTTTTCAACGTGCAGCTTGTTATCGCATTTATAGTGGCCATTTGGAAAGGCAGTTCCCTTAAGAGGTGATGATAGTTGGTAATTTTATTGGAAGAAACAATTAAAAGGGTTCTATCATACATTTCACCACTCTAGATGCAATTTCTAGTGAGTTACGGGGTTTGTTTGTTAATTTTCAGATGTTTTTTTTTTTTTTTGGTAATTTGCAATGGGAGTTCATCACCAAATTGATGATGATGAAAAATGATTTATATAAAAATTTGAAAAAAGTAGTCCAGTCTAATTCTGATATATCTTTATACTTCTTTATGATGATTGCTTGCAGTGATCCAATTTAAACCACCTTAATACCTACTTACACACATAAGTACATAGTAAATGTGCCCGTACACATATAAGTAGTGATTGCAATGCTAAGAATCCCCTAAAGGATTGTTCGTATTTATACAAATGTATATATACAATATTTACTTATACATATCTATATACATGTACCTAAACTTATGCACAATATGTGTATAATTTTCATATGGAATTATTCAATTCCAATGACTATGGTATAATATATGTATATACTAGTATGGTACAAATATCATATATATATCGGTATTCGAAAAGTGTGATTTGTAAAATTCTAATTTAAATTTCGAATGAACATACATTTTACACACTCCTGTGAATACTATTAAAAAATTTTATATTGATAATATTGTGTTTAAGCATTTTTTGCATGAAGTCTAAATAAATTGACTTTAAAATTTTACACATGATACATTTTAGCAATCCGCAAAATTGTTAATTTAAGGAAAAATGCTGCTTCTGTCGTTCTGTGACACTTCAACACGCTCGATGCTTCCTTTTTTCTTTTATGTTTTTTTTTATTTTACATATATAGTCCCGGTCACCAGTCTGGAGCCGGCTGAAACTGGTAGTAGCTTCGGCTATGAGGTTTTACCAAATTAAATTTAAATTTGATGCCACGGGAAATCAGGTTGGAATACCTTTAACCTGATCGTTGGAAACGCCCCTTCGAGGAAGTTTTAATGGTGGTTGTGGTAACCCAAAGAACACGCGAGTAGAGTATTCCACGTCAAAGGTGTGGAGTACTCGATGTGGAGTTGCATTTCAACCAGGGTACTAACCCCTTAGATCAGAAGAGGTTTTAGTTAGATCTCGATCCCCACCAACGACGTCCACGTAGAACGTCCATTCAACGTGTCCCAATTGGTACCGTAGGAGCCTGAAGGTTGGTTTCCAATTTTCCAATCCTTATCGCCGCCGATAAGCGCATGTCACATCTAGGTTTCCACAATTCAGACAGCCACACTAGTCTTCCAACAGCAAAAGTGAAACCCCATACCTACCTACCTACCTAGGTCGTATAATTTAAACCAGTTTTCACTTTTTGTCGAAAATTCCCTGACAGAAGAATCGAAATCGAAACAGAAATCGAAATCGGAACCGAATATAGAGCAACTATGTGTGAAAATGGGTTATATGCTATGGTTTATATCATTCTCAATGAATTCAACGATTCACTAATGATATTATTGTACAAATCATAAATTTTTTCATTAATAAATCTTCAATGTAATTTACGTTTGTATACATACGAGGGCGGTCCCAGTACTACCCTAACTAACATATAGATGGCAGCAGTAGTTTGAAAAAAATTACTTTGGTGAAAAGTGGCAACCTTATAAAACATATATTTTAAATTTCAAAGCGCCACGTTGTTTAGTAAACAATGAAGAGGTGGAGTCTGCGGTAGATGGCTATTTTAATAAGCTAGACAGTTCATACTATAAACAGGGTATCGAAACTATAGAATATCGCTGGAAAAAGTGTATACAGTTAAAAGGAGATTATGTTGAGAAATAAAGAAAAATTTTCCTAAATTTGTTGTTTTATTTGTTAGCTCGGGTAGTTCTGGGACCGCCCTCGTACCAACGGGCGAATTTGAGAATGTTGATAATATTCGAAATGGGCGTAATCAGAAGAAAACCCCTCCCTCATCCCTCATAGAAGTGTGTATTTTTTAGAATACCGTATTCATCAAGAAATCTGAAATTTGAAGTCCATAATACATATGGTATATATACAAGCTATGCAAATATTTTAAATCAGGTACTTATTTATTAACAAAAATATAAATGTATAATAATAAATATAATGCTAAGCAGAAACTAAATCAGTTCACCTGTCTCCTGCATTTTTTGAGAATGATAAATGCTCAATGATGACATTGATAATCAAAGTAATTGGTATTACAATATTAGCTCCAACGTATAAATATGTATATAGATGGTGACGTACATACAATTGCTTTGAATTTATGTATATATAGTATACATCGGTATGTATATATATTATATACGTAAGTATTGTGTTTACTACAATTGCATTGTACAATAATATGAAATTTGTTTCAACATTAATTATAAAACTCTAACCATTTAAAATGTCATACTCTGTACTATGTTTGTCAATAATTAATTATAAAACAGAGTGAGAGAGAGAGAGAGAGCTATACGAGTACACGTTCAAGACTATTAATCAACTTGCCATAGAATGATCACGATGATGATGATGATAATGATGATGATGACTATGATGTTGACGTTGATACTCTACTCTATTTAAATAGTATACCACAAAACCTTTTTGTTTTCATTGCATTGTTTGAAATTCATTATTATTATTTTATTTTATTTTTATACCCTGCATAATGCAATATGCATGGTATATTCATTTCGGTCAGATGTTTGTGTCCACTTGAAGGAATCTCCGGAGATATAGACATGGATATATATTCGTGATCAGTGTCGATTAAATTTTCGATTTAACGATGTCCGTCCGTCCGTCCGTCCGTCCGTCTGTCTGTCACCTGGCTGGTTCGCACGATAACTTGAGTAAATATTGAGCTATTTCGATGAAATTTGGCATAAGTAATCTATGATCCAAGGGTACGGAGGGGATTGATATTGGGCATGATCGGTCAATAACCACGCCCACACCAAGCATTCAAAGCGACTAACCTCGAAATTTTCAAAATCTTTAACTTGCTATAACTCACATAATATACCACTTGGGACAACAATATTTGGCACATGAAGTTATATTATACTACTATATAACTTCGCCAAAAGTGGGTGAGCCACGCCTACTTTCTAGCGTAGCTCCCATACAAAGTGTCTGTACTTCTTTTAAATTGAAACTGCTGTAACTTCTACAATCTTCTGTTTAGAATAACCATAATTGACACTTAGATTAACACGGTAGTCAGAAATAATATGGCAGAAAATCAATGTGCCACACCCACTCCTTTTTGGGTCTCCCATACAAAGTTGCGGAAATTAAAAAAAATGTTACCGGTTATAACTTGCAAACTATTAAGCGTAGAATAACGAGATTTTAGGTGTGGATTAGTATTGTACGAGCAACTAGACTCACAGAAAATGGGCGCACCACGCCCAGTGTTTATCGTAGCCCCCATACAAATTTTAAATTGAAACAGCTGTAACTTCGGCAATCTTCTGTCTAGAATAACCATAATTGACACTTAAATTAATATCGTAGTCGGCAAAAATCTGGCAGAAAATCAGTGTGCCACGCCCACTCCTTAATGGGTCTCCCATACAAAGTCGAGTGAATTAAACTAAAATTTTAAGCTCCATAGCTTACAAACCATTTAGCCTAGGACAACGAGACTTAGGGTATGGATTAGTATTGTACGAGCAACTAGGCTCACAGAAAATGGGCGCACCACGCCCAGTGTTTATCGTAGCCCCCATACAAATTTTAAATTGAAACAGCTGTAACTTAGGCAATCTTATGTCTACAATAACCATAATTGACACTTAAATTAATATCGTAGTCGGAAATAATCTGGCGAAAAATCAGCGCACCACACCCACTTCTTATTGGGGCTCCCATACAAAGTTGAGGAAATTAAACAAAAATGTTAACCACCATAACTTAGAAACTATTCAACGTAGGACACCAAATTTAAGGTGTGGATTAACATTGAAAAATTAATTGGATTTACTAGAAAGTGGTAAGCCACGCCCACTTTTTATATAGCTCCCATACTAAGCCTCGGAATTATCTTAAAATCCTTTTACTTCGTCAAAGTCAACCATATTTCGGGTGTAAATTAGTAGTATATGCAAAAATTGTTTCTCGAAAAGTGGAAATAAAAGAAAAGTTGGATATTCGAGTAAACTTTTTATATATAAATCTACATATGCAGGGTATAGTTTGGTCGGCCCCAGCCGACTGTAAGGAGATTTTTTTTTTTTTTTTTCACTCAAAATGAGACATCGGTGTCACACAAAACCACAAAACTTCAGTGCATTTTTGTTATTATTATTGAAAAAAAAAAAAACAAAAACAATAACAAAAAAAGGTAGATACGCAAAAATTACTTCAACTTATTATTTAACTTATTTTTTTGGTTTAAAAATAATAATAATAATATATTTTTGTTGTAAATTATATCATTATTTGTTTTTTCTTTTTTGATTTGATGATGAAAGGACAACGAAAAGAAAAAAAAATCTATAATCCTCTTTTGGAGCAAAAAAAAAAAAAGAAAAAAAAAACATTTTAATTGACTTGAAGCATTCTGTGCCTTAAAAAATATTTATTAAAACAATACATGTCCATAAGTATGTACTTAAGCAAATTTATTGATACCTACTGTATTTTGATCTTATATTTATTATAGTACCCCTACATATATTTCAATATTTGTGTATTTATGTACATGCTTTTCAACTACATAAAGTGGTTCTTATTTTATTTAATCCGGTCCTATGCACATGCACTTCAACTTGTCGGCATTGTTCTCGAAAGAATCTTCCTTTCACTTTTATTATTTTTCGCACAATCACAATGATTTAAATTAAATTAAATTTCCTTTCAACAAAATATATGTATGTACATTACTATGTTGATATATATCAAAAGGCCAATTTGGTAGATATAAATAAATTCAGTACCAGTATCAACACAACTTAATTGTGGCAATCACCTAGCTAGTTACATAGCTTGATGCAACATCATATGACTGGTATTTGTGCGCATTAAGAACATGTTTCCCCATAAAAGAATCAGAACAGAACAAACACACAGAGCAGAGCAGAGCAGAGAAGCAAAGCTCAAAAAGGAACATCAACAAATTTCAGGGTCAACCACATTACACATATACAAACCCTTTTTAGCATAACAGCACTTAATTGAAGTTACAGTTTTGCAAACAATAATACACCCAGAAAAATACCTTTAATTACATATACGAAACTGTTCAATGTGTTGCTTCATATCATTATCATTATTCCTGTTTTGCTTCTTCTTCTTCTTCTGCTTCTTGTTAAATATTAATCGTTCTTTTATAAATACAATATGGCATCCATTTAATAAGTAGCAAAATATTTATGTTAAGTATGTGACCAATTCATAACAACACTTTTTTGTAATGTACTACAATATTTACTCCATGTATACATATGGTACATACCTACCATACCTATACAATATAGGCAAAAATTATGAAAATAACCATTTTGAGCCCAAGTGAATAAAATGGTAATTATAGTGAAACATAATCACTTTATCAGACAATAAAATTTTTGGCAGTTTTTCATTGTGGCCATAATGATGGTGAAGTTGAACTTTTAACAAGATTTTATCATCATGATAAATGAATAATATCCTTGCCGAGATTTTATACAATAATAAGACCGACATTATTCTACTTATGTACTTTCAAGATAATTATTTTAAATTGAATATAAATTATTTGGATTTCAAGGAATTTATTAATATTTGGAAAATTTTGTTGAAAACACACAAATTAATCGTTGAATTAATTAATTGACTTCTGTTGGCTATTACATACATATATCGAATATCATATAACGATTTTGAGAATACTGAAGTCAAAGAATTTAAAAATTGAACCATATTTGCATTTTTTTAGCTTACTAAAGTTTCCAATTCGATTTCAGAAGACGTTTAGTTTATTTTTAGATTTGCATTGGCTTTAAAAGGAAGTACTAGAAAACCATAGCTTAGTGGTTGGAGTGTTGGGCTCATCTGTATACGGTCGTGGATTCAGTGTACTTTTCCGCTGTTTTTTTTTTTAGAAAGATGAAAATTTCAAATGACCGTCTTAAGTATCACAATATATTGTACCTGTTAAGATCGTTACTTGTAAAACGAATTATAGCCTAAACAAACGGCAGCGTTAATCCGGGTTAACTGCGTACTTAATCCGAATAAAATTTTAACCTGACCGACGGCAGTATTGCGGATTAACTAAACAGCTGATTGCTGTTTTTTTAGGTTTGTTCAATTTCTGTCATCTATCACTCTCGATATGAGAAAATCTACAAGAAGTACGTGAACTGAAAACTATCAGAAACTCGTAAATTGACATTCACAGTTCGTAATTGACAGCTGTATTTATTTGTTCGCCAACGCTTTTTATGTCGAAAACTGTTAACAATTGTTGAAAGTTTTTTTTAAGCGAACACACCTATTGTTTTGTAAAATGGATCGAGAAAAATTCACAATAGAAATTTTTCGTCAGTGTTGCATTCGAAACTTGCCCTAATCCTCTTTAATATTGAGAATTAATTCGCAGTTAATGCCCGATTTAATTCGAATTAAATCGTTAATCCGAATTAACGCCGCCATCTGTCACGGTTATTATGCACAACACGATCTATTTCGCTGCTTGTGTTGCAGTTTTAATTCCTATTGTTATTTCTTTGACATATCTTCTCCACTTTTCACTATAAAAGCTTGCTTATTGAATACTCTTAGGTTAGGTTAGGTTATGTGACTGCCCTCTATCTCAGAGGACACTGAATACTCTTAGATAATTTTAATTATATTCTAAATATTAATTTTAATTTTAATTTAATATAATTTAATTTAATTTAATATTAATCTAAGTATTTTACTCTATCTGGCGCCAATACTAGACTGTACTCTGTCCGGGTTGCTACAGATGCGCCCCTCGGTCAGGTGAGCGGGTAAATGGGTACACTGGCATATTGGTCGTAGGAAATTTTCTAAAAAACAGCTGTATAACAAAGCTCAAAATTCTTCTATTTAATACAGGCTACTAAAAAAGGCTTTCCAAAAGAGTGCCCATGTTTCGATCAATCCAAAATAAACTTTTTTCGCCATATTCACTAATTGGTTGTTTCACGGTAGGAACCGATATTTCAAAAAATATTAACACTTCGTCAAATACGAATCAGATTATTTCATTTTCCTTTTCGAAGCATTAGTAAGTTATACATAATTTTTTCAACTCTAAACTGTAATATCCTTTTTTATGATCGATTCCCAAATTCTCGTTTATATTTATGGTTTCAACAAACCAGGAAAAGACTGATTTACACATATGCCGGACATTAAATTTCATATATACAATTTATTTTATGTCTCTTCAGTGTTACGTTACGATAAGGAAGGTGATCTTATGAACGTAACAATAATTGCCACCACACCACTTTTGATCTTAGCTAGCCAAATTACGTATATTAGCATTTGAAATTGATGTAACTGATACATTAAGGTGGATCAAATTTGAGTGAAAAGCATAAATTTAAATAATTAATAACTGTTTTATGAGAATTGAATCCGCTCACTTTTAGTTTTTACAACAATTTTATATGACAGCCTAAAAAAATATATATATATGACAGCCTATATGACAGCCTAACCCCCCTAAAAAGTAAATATGTTTAAAGAAACTATTTTTTGGGGAAAAACTAATGAGCTTCGGTCATTAATTTAAACTCTGTACTAGAAATTTCCTTAAGAAGATATGCTTAAAATTATCCAAATTTATGTACTTCATTAGGCAAGACTGTTAAAAAAATTTTGACCACCTTAATGTAGTGCATATAGCTGTTCCTCTAATAAACATCGTTACAATGATAGAAAACAAGTAAAAAAAATACTACTCTCCAAAGAGTTGAATGCACTCAAAAGTCGATGAATTATTTAATGTTGTTGTATTTGTTTTCATGTTTTTTATTTTATTGGTTTTTTTTATTTTTTTATTTTTTTTTTCTCTTTATCTCTAGATTTGTAAATCAGGAAATACATTTACTCAAGACCGGTCAATAATAAATTTTTTGCAATACAAAAAAAAAAAAAACAACAACAAAAATAGCAACTGTTACACACATTGCCTGCGAATACGAGTATTTTTTAAAAAAAAAAAAAACCAACAAAAAAAATAAAAGAGAGGCACATGAAGATAAAAATGATCAAGGAAAATTACAATATACCTACTTACATACAAAAACATGTACATAGCTCCAGATAGATACATATATGTATGTATATAAGATATTGTGTATGAAATATTTATAAAATTTAACCAATTTTGGGGAACTCCTGCTTTAGTTTACATACTTGCGTATCGTGTTGTTCTGGCTTGCTCACCGCGAACCAGTGACTTTCCATTTCAATAAAAAAAAAAAGCCGGTTTCTTTTGTATCGCATATTTTTGCAAGTAACGTTACTTCAAATCAACATTAATATGAATGTATAATAGCTGTGAGACGCAACGATACGATGGTTAACACGCACCTTGTACCTATGTTACATACGAGTAGCTTGCTCTACAGTAAATCATTATAAATGCTTGCTGACGCATGTGTTTGTATATATGTAGTTTAATACATCAAGTAAAGTGTCTAGTATAAAACCATCGTTAACCTCATCTTAGCAATCCTAATGGTAACACTTGAATATGCATAGCATATATCAGAGTTGATGATCAACGGCATGAGTGACAACCGTTCAGTGATTGACCATTCTTTACATATATAAATATATAGGGACTCGTATTCAACTCGTGTAAAACCTCACTTTGCTCACTCACTAGCCCAGTCAGTAAATCACTGTTCAGTCACACTATTCAATAACATTTCAGCTTTGTTTGTTATTTTTATTTATTTATTTATTTATTTTTATTTTCAAATCGTGCACATGAACACCAACATACAAACATACATATATAGGTATACATATTAAATATATATGAATGTATGTACGTAGCTATGCTCCTGTCTTGTTTGCACAATCTATGCATGAGCTTATTGCTCTAACCCCATTTGTGTCGCTCCCAGGCCTGTGCCCAGTCACACAGTCCGTATACATCATACATATGTATGTACGTACATATAACCGTTAGATACGAAAACCAAACCCCATCCAAATGAAATCACATCGACCATCGTAATGTCGTCTTCAACTCACAACAGCCAATAGACAGACAGCAAGCAAGCAAGCAAGCAACAAACGCCGTTTATTAACCGCAACAACAACAAAAGGAATGTCGTCGGTTGCTTTGGTTGCTGTGGTTGTTTACACATTGTGGTCATAATATCATATAGAATATCAGGTTAAAATAGGCTCACTAAACTTTGTAACTAAAATACAAGTTTATTTACTTGAAAAAAAAAAAACAAAAAATATATTAACGACACCAACACCAATAACAACAACAACAAAATTACAACAATTTCTTCGCTACTAAATAACAAATAAGTTTGATACATGCGTACATATGCTATGAAGCAGAGCAGTCGAAAATAAAATACATAATATATACAATACCCACAAATGTACAAGTAAGTACATATACAATACAAAAAAAAAAAAAAAAGAAGAAGAAGAAAAAATAAATAATGCCTACTTAAATAAATAAAACATGAAAAAATGTGCAAATATGTATGTATTTTTAATGTTTACTTTTAAAATCAACTTATCGCATCTATCTTCTCCTTTTCGTAAGTATTGTATTTAGTATCTTGATAATGATACATATCTCAAAAAAAAAAAAAAAATTAAAAAAAGGAATATTTTGACAAACAATGGACAACACAATTCCAAGTGTAACATACGAGGGCGGTCCCAAAACTACCCGACCTGACATATAGATGGCGGCAGTAGTTTGAAAACCATTACTTTAGTGAAAAATGGCAACTTTATAATATAAAATGTTTTAAGTTTCAAGGCGCCACGTTGTTTAGTATTTTTTTTTTTTTTTGGAGCCATCGAAAGTTAACGACCTCAGTGAATTTGTAAACATGGAAAAAATTGATCACCGTTATGTAATTCAATACTTTCATTTGAAAGGAAGTCCAACGAATTTTAAAGCCGAACTACATTCTACTCTGGGAGAGTCTGCGCCTTCGTTTATGACTATATAGTGTTTTGTCGATATTTCATAGTAATAAAGCCAAGTTTTTGCGTCGATTCGTAACCACGGATGAGACATGGGTCCACCACTTCACACCTGAGACACACTAGTAGCCAAAACAGTGGACTGAAAGGGGAGAATAGTATCCAAAGAAGTGGAAGGCAGTTCCATCTGCAGAGCAAGGTTATGGCGTCTGTTTTTTGGGATGCACGTAGGAAAATTTGTATAGATTATCTTCAAAAAAGAAAAACAATCAACGGCGAGTATTATGCTAATTTGTTGCAGCATTTAAGTGATGAAATTAAAGAAAAAAGGCCTCATTTGGCGAAAAAGAAAGTGTTGTTTCATCAAGACAACGAAGAGGTGGAGTCTGCGGTAGATGGCTATTTTAATGAGCTAGACAGTTCATACTATAAACAGGGTATCGAAGCTATAGAATATCGCTCTACACTTTGTATAGAGCTAAAAAATTATGTTGAGAAATAAAGAAAATTTCTATTTTCTTTGTTAGGTCGGGTAGTTCTGGGACCGCCCTCGTAAATAATCTAAAATTAAAATTTTCGTCATAGCAGTGGATTCGTTCTTTTCTTTACACTCGAAAATTTATTGTGTACTGAGGTTGTTTATATTAAAGTTAGCTGAAAATAATTGATATAGCGATTGACAGCTGATATTTCTCACAATAAAGGATTTATTAAATATAGAATTTATGCAAATTATGTAAAAGGTTACGCGGAAGTAATGAGCCTATATTTTTTTTTTTTTGGAAATCGATTAAAAATCGTAATAAATAACTCTAGTAACTAAATTTTTCAATTTTATGAGAAATAAAGCACAAAAGCATAACAGGACATTCAATAAGTATGTAGATTAACATATAGATGGCGTTACTAGAATTTTATAACGTATTATGTGAAATAACTTTTGTTATTGAAAAAAATGGATAAAAGTATATTCCGTGTTTTTATAAAGCATTGCTTTTTGATGACAAAAAAAAATCATAGAGGAAATGAAAAAATGGCTTGATAAACATTATCCGGACTCTTCTCCATCCAGAAAAATGGTAGAAAATTGGATTGCTGAATTTAAACGTGGCCGTACCAGCACAAACGACGCAGAATGCAGTAGACGCCCAAATTGAGGCTGCTATTCCAGAGAATATTTAAAAAATCCATAAATTCGTTATGACCAATCGCAAATTGATGGTGCACAAGCTAACTGACATTGTAGAGGTATCAGATGATAGTTGTCTTACCATTTTACACGAACATTTGGGTATGCAAAAGCTCTGTGCAAAGTCGGTGCTGCGTGAGCTCACAGTCTATCAAAAACAACAACGTATCGATGCTTCAACGAAGTGTTTGTCGCGCTGTTTAACCTCAATAACACCGAATTCTATCGCCGATATGTGAGACAATGGATGAAATATGGTTGCACCTTTACACACCACAATCCAATAGACAGTCAGCTAAGTGGACAGCAGTCGACGAATCGAGTCCAAAGCGAGCCAAGACGCAACAATCAGCCGATAAGGTGATGGGGTCTGTATTTTGGGATGCGAACGGATTAATATTCATCGATTATATCCAAAAAGGAACCACCATCAACAGTGACTATTATTGTGAACTTTCAGATCAATTGAAGGCTGAAACTGATACATTTGCAAAAGAAAAAATTGTTGTTTCACCAAGACAATGCACCATATCAGAAATCGATGAAAACGATGGTAAAAAAATGAATGAATTGGGCTTCGAATTGCTTCCGCCACCCACCGTATTCTCCAGATTTAGCTCCCAGCAACTTTTTCCTGTTTTCAGATCTCAAGAGAATGCTTTCTGGAAAGAAATTTAAGTTCGATAATGTAGTAATCGCTGAAACTGAGGCCTACTTTGACGAGAAAGCGAAATCGTACTATAAAAATGGTATTGAAAAGTTGAAAAATCGTTATACCCATTGTATCGCCATCGAACGCAATTATGTTGAATAATAAAATTGAGTTTTGTCAAAATTTGGTTTTTTTTTTCATACTTTTCCAACGAACTTATTGAATGGCCTGTTATGTGCCTAACATCCCATAAATTATTTCCACAATTTAGGTTGGAGGATTTTAAAAAACTATTCCACTGCAATCGAATTCTGTTGAAAATGTCGATAAAGGTGTTCATATATTTAGTACAATTTTTTTTTTAATTTGCCGATAATTTATGACTGCGGTCGACGCTCTGTTATTGAAAATAGATCGATACATAATTAAATGTATTTTCATTTTTGAGATTACATTAAATTTTCACAAAATTTTGCTATAACTGCAGTAGAGTATGTCGTACAAAATGAAATAATCGCCCATGATTTTTTATTGGGAATTTAAAAAAAAAACAAAAAACAGATGACACATAGAAAAGAAATGAACTTTTTGTCACAAATTTTTTTTAATAATTCTATTGCTAATGTATTCTTTTATTACAATATTATTTATTTAACAATTACATCCTATTGTCATTGTTACTATTTGCGAATAGTAATCAATAAATAACTGTGTAAAAAAATGATTACTTTGTCAACATAATATTGTTTCTCAACATTTTGCATAGGTACATATATAATATATACGTAAGCAAATGCGCGTAATCGATTAAACGACAAAAAAAAGGAACTATTTGCCTATCATTAAAACGTAAATAATAACAATAACAATTAAAATTTATCTGGCACATACATATATGAAATTGAATTGTTATATCTAGAAATATTATACTTTTTTAAATAGCTATTACGTATAAGCACTTACGAGTAAGCATTTTCTTATTACGAAATTATAAAAGTTTCATAAATTTCGCGTAATATGTTTTTTTTTTTTTTTACTTTGTATGTTGTATTTGTATTTAATTGTTATTGTTTAATTAAGTTATATATATATGCTTGTTTTGCTATTTGATTAATACAATCAAGATTGAAAAAAAAACAAAGAGCAAACAAACGACATACCGTAATAAACTTGAAAATTTTCCAAAGAATTGCATAAATAATAAATCGCACGATCCGAGTAGAACTCTTAAAAAAACTTGAATCATTAATTTATTACTCGTATGTGTACACATACATACATATGTAAGTGTAATTATTCCATAGGTATGTAAGTAAGTGTTTTACTACTAAGTAGATAAATTTTATTGCATCATGCTTCAATCACAATTACATGATCTTTATTCGCATTTCTCTACAACTTAAATCAATTTGAGTTTGATATGAAACATTTTATGGATTTCAGTTCTATCAACAGAGAACACATCCATCAAACTATGTGATCTGTAAAAATCTGTAGATCTGTAGAAACCTAGAGCAGGTGCACATGAAATGCAGGATCATATTCTCTCCGTTATCGTCAGCCAGCTTACAGATGCACAATGCAGTGGCCAATACCGCAAATTCAAGAGAAGGAGAGAGAGTGAGTATTAGAGGAGCGCAATTTCTAAGATAGTCATCCCCCCTACAGTTGAAGCGATATCACTATAACAGTAATGCTTTTTTATATTTCAATTTGTGGATACCATAGCTCAGTGGTTAGTGCGTTGGTCTTCTGATCTGTATGTCGTGGGTTCAATTCCCGGCTGCAGCATAATAAAACTTAATATCGGAAAGATTTTTCTTTCGAACGGTACCCACCTGTGGCTGTAGCAATTTGCAAAAAATGCTTCTTAAAAGAGCTCTGTCACAAAACTAAGTTAAAGTGATGTCACAAGGGTTCTGCCGTTCGGAAGCGGCTAATATAAGTAGGTCCCTTCTAATGCTATCCAAATTTAATACGCACAACAATATTGGAAGAGAAGTTCGGTGGTATCACAATGGGCCTTTCTGGCCTAAGTGTGTCCTCTCAGAGATAGGGCAGCCCCATAACCTAACCTAACCTATATTGTTAATGAGCCTGGGTAAACCCTCCAATTAATGCAGTATAGAGCATACTGAAATTTCTCAGGCAGATTCTTTAGGTAGTAATGCTTCATTTTTGGGTGAGTCCTTTTTAAAAGACATATTCCCATTTTCCACTCATTCCCTTTTGGTATATTAGTGGTGAATTTTCGATTGCATTTGTGTGTAGGTATGGTGTATGTCTGTTGTTAGAAAGATTTTCTGAAGATAACTATTTTGACGTTATGACCATTGACACGATGCTCGCACTCTCAAAACTAGCGAATTAGATAAAGCATAGTACCTAATGCCTTCGATGGTGTAATTAAAGCAGTTTACCAACCTAAGCTCTCGTACATTAAGGTTGATCTCGTCACCGCAGTGTAGCTTCAGTACAATGTCCATAACTTGCCTAGTGTCATTTTGTGGGCGTACAGCTCAATTGATGCCCCTTGAACTCTGTGAATGATGTTAGATTTCCTGTATAAGACCAGTCAGTGGGTGCCGTAGCTCAGTGGTTAGTATGTTGGACTTCTGATCTGTAGATCGTGGGTTCAATCCCCGGCTGAAGCATGGTACAATTAATATCGAAAAGATTTTTCTTTCGAATGGTACCCACCTGTCGGCAACCAAGTGGCAATTCTACCGGCAGTAATAATTTGCCATGGAAAAACTTCTAAAAGGACTCTGTGACATAGCTCAGAAAAAGTGATTTCGCTAGAGTTCTGCCATTAGGAACCGGCTAAAATAAGTAGGTCTCTTCTAATACTGTCCTTTGCATGGGTTGTAAAGGTATGGTCCTTCGAGCCGGACAGCAGTAATGGAAAAGAAGCTCGGCCAAAGGGCGCTTTGGGGCTTATAGTGCCACCACCAGTCATAAAAAGATCCCTCTTCTTTAGATCGAAGCAAGTATTTTCAAGAAGCATTGTGATAAGGTGACGGTTTTCGAATACCAGTGGAGAGGACCACATCTTTTTAATCTTTTTAATGGATGAACAGTTAAACCACGACCAGTTGTCCATCTTTCGATTGTATCTAATAGCACATGCATAGTGAGAACTATGTCATCTGAATATATTTTCACTCGGTTGCTCAGTTAGTTAGTTTTCTCAGTAGTTCATTTATTACTAGATTCCAGAAAAATGGAGAAAGCACGCCGAATGAGGAAGATTTGTTCTGCTAAGGACTGAACTGCTGATTAAATATTTCTTCATCTCAAGACGCATCATCGTTCCAGTGACAGCTCTAAGTTATAGATGGTCTATTTTATATGTTGGTATGAAGATATACTGTCACTCGGAAATGTGTTAGGGTCCTATTGTTGATATGCAGTGTGAGTCAATAAAGGTCTCTCCTTTACAGAAAATAAATACAAAAAGCATATTGATCTAAAGCAATGCATATATACATATACATTGAGAGAGATCCTCAGTTGACGCTAAAAATGCATGCAAGCAAGCAAGAAATAATGTGCAAATAAATAATGCGATCGCACTTAGAACAAACGAAATTCAAATTAGTGTCGAGGTTAGTGTCGTGTGTTGATACAACCAAAAAATATTTTCATTTCTTATTAACTTTATTGCTCAAAAGAATTTTCACCGTTGGCACGTTGGAATGCTTTTCTAATATATGTGGCAATCTCCAATATAACGGCCAACCTCCTTTATCATATACAATACTAATGTTCCAGGTAAGTAACTTTTCGAAATTACCTTCTGTGGACTATCATTCATAATTTGACAATAAATTTGTAATCATATCTCATTATGATGATCTATGTGCATATACTTGTATATAAACCTTCCTTTTGTTTTTAAGTTGTTCAAAATGTTGATTGTAAAGATTAAATTGGATAAACAAATTTTGAAATCATCCCAAAAATACATCATTTTCTCCGATAATGATAATAATAATTAGTCTTTTTATCCTTTTTAATATATTTATCTATAATTATATTTTAATATTATACTTGGCTACATGGATACAAATGTATATCAATAAATATCTTTTAATATGATTTGCACCGTTTTTTTCACTTCTCGTAAACAACAACTCTATTAATCCTTTGTGGCCCATCATCATTATTTACATATAAGTAGGTAGACCTACTCAGTCAGTCTAACATTAAAAATTATATAAAATGTATCATTTCATTTGTCAAACAAATGGGGACTTAACAATACCAATGTGCCACATAATATAATTTTAATTATGTACATTATTTCATTAATGCTCATTAAAAAAACTCAAAATGTCATTTTTTTATACCAACCTATATTGGTATGTAAATGTATAGATGGCAAAATGAAAAGCTTACGAATAGCTTACAAATAGCACAAAACAAATAGCATAGCATAACAAACAAACAAATAATATACAATTGTAGGTATGTATGTGTAAATTAGGTATATGAAGCAAATAATGAAAAGAATATGTACAAATTAAATATGAATATATATATATATATATATATATATATATATATATATATATATATATATATATATACATATATATATATACATATATATATATACATATATATATATATATATATATATATATATATACATATATACATATATATATTTAATATACAAGAAAGGCCAATTTATTATCAACAAATACTGTGACAACCTTTTCTCGTGTTGCTGTTGTTTTTGTTTTCAATAAGAACGCGCGCGCCTTTTTTACACTTATAATTTTTCGCCTAGGCAACAACAACTATAATAACATGGGCGATCTGCTAGTTATAATGTAGAAGTATATCTATGTATGTATGTATGTATGTATGTATGTAATACAAAATTTGTTTGTTTTGCACCATCTATTTGAATAGCTTATGCTAATGTTGTTGTGTTCGTTGTTATTGTTGTTGTTGTATTACTTTCACTTTACTTCGACATTTTGCTTTGTGTTTACCCTAAAACCCAAACTCATTAAAAAGCCATTTCAATTACCCTTTTAAACGGCAGTGGTGGCAATGGTGCTCCCAAACACTGATTGCTCAACCTTTTCTACATAGAGCAAAACAAAAAGATAACAACAACAACAACAACAACAACAACAACAACGACAACAACAACGATAAACGCTGCATTATATATGAATCTATAAGCAAACACATGTATGTATGTATGTATGTATATGTTTGTGTGTTTTGTAGTAGAGTAATCTCATTCTTTGAGTACGACTACATACTTCTTCTACTCGTTTTTGGTCTCTTCACTTAATTTCACTGTGTAACTTTGAAAACTTTGAAAATCTTGTTCGTAACAATTTTTCAACAATTTCGCTATGTTTTCATTTTCATTAAGTTGATTTCATTTTATTCTCATGTTTTTAACCCGATAAAATGTTCTCTAACACTTAATGGCGACAATAAAAAAGCAATAATTGTTTTATTTCACTTTTTCTGTTCTTCTGTTCTTCTCTTGGGGTTATTGTTTTTGTTTTTGGTTTTATTTTTATTTTTTTTTTTTTATATCCATCCATCTATTCATTCATACATCCATCCATCCATCCATCCATCCATCTATCTTTTTATCTGTCATTCTTGGTATATATGTGTGTGTGTGTGTGTAGTTATGTTTTTAAGCAGCGAAGAAGTAAATAAAATGTAGATGCTTTGACACTATGCACTTGGCTGCTAATGTTGTTGCTGCTGATGGTATTGGATATGAGTTGGTACTGTTGTTACTAGTATTGTAGCTAATGACGTTTTAAGTGAGTTCTAAAATTGCAAAATTAGTTACATTTAGCTTAATGCAGCATTACATATACACATCTGCTAGCTACACACTGTCTTACTGACTGACTGACGGACGGACGGATGAAGAGACAGTTAGACAATCATAGAGCCATACTCAAAGATAGTCATCATACATAGAGTAAGTATGATAATATAAAAAATGTGTTCTAGATACACTTTGACAGATAAACTGTATAACCGGAGAATTGTTTTTTTTTTTTATTCTATTTCTTTCCTCTCCTTTTTTATTACTCATGCTCACTCACAATAAACACTTGTTTGAGTACGTTGTTATTTGTTGGTCGCGTGTTCAATTTTATTATTATTCTTTTTTTTTTTAGTATTTTTATATGTAGGTAGATATTTATATCTGTATGAGTATGTTAAAATGGGGAAATTCCACTTTTTATTATGTGCGTATTTATTTAATTGTAATCTGAAAATAAGTACACATTTACGACGATAGCACAAGGCTCCTTTGCAAGCAAAACTTCAACTTATTCGCAAGTAGTAGTTGATATTATCGTTGTGGGATGTTGCACTGCGACCTATAAGATCTATTGTGCCCAAGTAGTACTTAGTAGTAGTTGATAAATTGATAAACAAATTTTTCATATATTTCATATAATTTGCCATAAGCAATTTCAATATTTAGTTATTTGTTGAAAAATACACTAAAATACCACAGAAAGACAAAATTTTATGATTTCTCTGGAAATATCAGCCAATACTGAAAATAATGAAAAAGAAAAATGCTCGAATATTTGTTTTTTCTATCCAATCATACAGCCAAAAGGCACGAATATTTACATGTGAGTGTAAAGATGTGTCACCTAATTTTTTTCTTTTTTTTTTGGCACTGGCAATAGCACCAGATGCATTAAATTTTAAGCCCCAATAATTTTTGACTAGTGAAACTTTCAGCTGTGCAATTACACTAATGCATTGTGGACTTGGATTCATCTAAGTGAAAATATATCAACTGTTATTATATGGGCACACATTCTACATTATACTAATATTCCCTCCATATTCTAAAATAATTTAGTGGAGAAATATATATTTTTATCACTACTAGAATATTTAGTTGAAAGAATTTTTTAGTGGAAATTTTTCGCCCGCACTGTCACTAGGCTAGAAGTGGAAAGTTTGTTTCACTATCACTAATATAATAGTGGAAGTCTTGTGGAAGTGGAAGTTTTATTCCACTAAATAAGTAGTTAATAATATCCACCACCTCCACTACAACTAGAATGAGTGGTAGTTCAGCCCACTCAAAATTTAGTGCACTACCCCTATCTCTGAATAGCACTATTTTGGTATAATATCGACAAAATTAACCTTAGGAAGTGGAAAATTTTGAAAACCAAGTGGGAAGCACTTCGTAAGGTCGTATGCCAATATTTAACTGTTTCGATGCTCCATAGATGACAAACAGTGTTTTTTTTTTTTTGTTTTAATTAATAATTGTGTTATTCAAGCGTTGCTTATTACGAGGGCGGTCACAGAACTACATGACCTTAGGAAGAAAACAACAAATTTGGGGAAATTTTTTGTTTATTTCTCAATATAATATTTTTTTAGCTCTATATACTTTCCCCAGCGATATTCTATAGCTTCGATACCCTACCATCTACCGCAGACTCCACCTCATCATTGTTTGCAAATCTTCTACCACCAAGCCATTTTCATAAATTTAAAAATAGAAAATAATCCGAAGGAGCTAATTCTGGCGAATGAGGTGCATGCTGAAGCCATAGCAATAGCGGATGTGTGAACTGGTGCATTGTCTTGATGAAACAACATTTACTTTTTCGCCAAATGAGGCGGTTTTTTCTTTAATTTCATCACTTAAACGCTGCAACAAATTAGCATAATACTCGCCGTTGATTGTTTTTCCTTTTTGAAGATAATCAATAAAAATTATCCCACGTGCATTCCAGAAAACAGACACCATAACCTTGCCTGCAGATAGAACTGTCTTCGCCTTTTTTTTGGACACTATTCTCCCCACTTTCACTTTCACTTTCAGCCGGCGATCATTCAAGACCATTTTGTGAATTTTTTTAACCGTTTCTGGAGTGGCCACCTCAATTGGTCGACCACTACGGTGTTGGTCTTGGTCGTAAACGAAGGAGCAGATTCCCCCAGAGTAGTATCTAGTTCGGCTTTAATATTCGTTGGACTGAGACCTTTCAAATGAAAGTATTGAATTACATAACGGTGACCAATTTTTTCCATGTTTACAAATTCACTGAAGTAGCTTTTGATGACTCCAAAAAAAATACGAAACAATGTGACGCCTTGAAACATAAAATGTATGTTTTATAAGGTTGCCACTTTTCACCAAAGTAATTTTTTTCAAACTGCTGCCGCCATCTACATATATGTAAGGTCGGTTAGTTCTGGGACCGCCCTCGTATATGCTCCTATTATATTGATTTTGATGTGCTTACGTTATCATTGCTTAATAATAATTTTAATCAAAGAAATATCACAGTGCATTTGAAGAATGACCACTAAAGGGTTTTGAAAAAGCAAAACCGTTCAAAACCCATATAGAAAATTATTGAAATACTCGCAGTTAAACAGTCCACTCTCCACTGGCTGCTTGAAAGAATAACTTTTTTCGTATTAAAATTACCACCCGCCGGTCCCACAACGCACTAACCAACTAAGCTACGTCACCCACTATTTCTTACAAAGCACTAACTAATTAATTTTCCTTTATGCAATTCTATGTTTTGTGGTTTTTCTATTTTGATATTTGTTTATTTTGTTTTTCAATTTTTAATCATCTTAGCATTTGATGTTGAGAGCAATAATTCACAGATATTTATTTTTGATACAAAGTGATAAGTATCGATTGATTTGTGACCTCCATAAATTGTCAATATAATAAACTAAATTGACCTTATTCCAAAGTATCAAAGTACCTTTATAATACCCTTTATTTATTCACTATACTAACTATACGATGAAATAGAAATAGAAAATTATAAAATATCAATAGTAAAATACCACAATAATAATAAATAATTTCATGATTAAAATTAATAAACTTCAACTATCAACAACATTGAAAACGATGCAAAACGATGTGTACGAACTTGTGCATATTGTATGCAGTTATTTATGTATGTGTACCTGTAAAGAATCTCAAATTGACCTTGTCTTTTGCTCTGTGTGGCACTTCTGCAGTAGTTTTCCTTGTGTTTATTTTCAAATTTGTAAAATTAAATACCAAAAAAGCAACAAAATGCCTCACGTAATTAAATAGAAACAACATTGGCAATGCACAACCACAATTACAACAAAAACAATACTAAACATTTGTGTATGCAGCCGTAGAATGAGCAATTTTCAAGAACTTGAATTTCAAATAATTTTAGCTAAAAGCTATACAACATACGAGTACATAGTATGTACTCGTACAACAAAAATTCTATGTACATGTATACTATATGCTAGTGAAAAACCTTTAAGCAATGTTAAAAAGAAAACAACAACAACAAGAACAAGTAACAGCAACTAGTACGAAAAAGATGTGACCAACACAGCCAGTGAGTGTGTCAGTACAAATATGATATGCACAAAGTCATCTATGTATATGCCCCTATCCACACATATGTATGTATGTGCTATAAAAATATATGCGACTACACAGATACTTACATATATATATGTACATATCTGTTAGATACAAAACATTTTAATCGGCCACAGTCGCGGCCAAGAACAACTTCAATTTGTTGCAATCGAAAAAAAAGCAGAAAAAATATCAAAAAAAAAAAAACAACAACAACAACAACAACAAATCTCAAGCGAGAGAGCAGCTGGAGCAACAGCAGCCACAACATCAGATATGTTTGTATATAGAGAATTAAACATTAAAAAAAAAAAAAGCTACCATAGAAACAACGATTAGAACAACACACACACATATGCAGGCACATGTATCCATCCATATACAGCAAGTACAAATACATACACATAGAAAATAAAAAATTTTTAGACTTGAATGAATCTGAATTGAATCGTATGAATGTTTGCTTATAAATATGGATAAGTGGATGAGATTGTATGGATGATTTGATCGACGAATTGGCGTTTATTGAATTTGCCTGTATGAGCTCGTTTAGGTGTGTGTCTGTATGTGGCTGTGTGTGTGTGTGTGTGTGATTGTGGCAAAATGCAGTGCATCGTTTGACACTTAGTACCACCATTGACGTATGTACATACTTGTACGTACACTTGACATTTGATGGATAGAAATTAGCTGATTTAGTATATTCCAAAAAAGTAATGGTGTAGTCGAAGAGTCAGATTATAAGTACCATATCAATACAATTATATGGTATTTATAATCTGATAACTGAAATGAAGAAAATCAATTCACAAGAACATGTTTATCCAATTACTTTAAACTCGCTATTTTCGCATCTTCAATGATCATTTAATTACACAGCTCAATTGCTCATCTTCTCAGAAAATCACAGTTCAAAACATAGCAATTTAAAGGAATTGACTAAATTCCATCTGTCTGTCTGAACTTGAACTCACAAGAATCAAAACGTTCTTTGAGAAAATAGGAGGATATAATCTATAATAATCCAGTATTAAACTCGGGTATGTCACAATAGTTCGAAATGGACGCAATGCCATAGACAGCAAGTGTTTAGCCCTCACCAATATAATCTAATCTAATCTAAATTCCATCAACCGCATAATCAAAGCAATAACGTAGTGGCAGACACAAAATTGTCGAAATCGTTTTCAAACATTAAAAGATGCCATCCATAATTGCACTTGCAACGATACAATATAACGATTAGTTACTCTTCCTTTATCGACTACAGTCAGAAGTCTAGAATTCTTATATTTCTTCGTTTCATGATTTTAATCAGAAAAAGTCGTTTTTTAGTATTCAATTTTTATGCTGTCCTATTTATTTGTTTTTTTTTTTTTGTCGGCCCAAAGAGTCCCTTTCCCCACAATCTTGGCTACGCTATTGCCAATGACTTTGTGATATAATGTAATGTGATGTGTTATATTTTGATATATTTAATATAATCAGACAGAACAAATAAAATTTCATATATACATTTTTTATGTAGGTCAATTTGTTTGATTGCATAAAAATCAATGTATACCGAAACAATTTAGCAAAATGAAATACATATAATAATAGAACATCCCAAATTTATTAATGAATGTCTGGACATATCTATTCTATGGAAGAGATGACAATGCACAGTGGCTCCTATTCATATATGATTATAAATATATGTAGGTATATACACAGGGTGATTTTTTTGCAACTTTCTTTTTTGCAACACTGTTTTTGGCAGCTCAGCTGTTTTTGTGTAACGTGTTACTGTCAAACATGTTCAGTTTGGTCTATAATTTAACCATAAATCGACTTACAAACGAAAAACGCTTGCAGATTATAGAATTTTAATGATAGTGCATTTATCGAAAAATTGTATTCAGCGACGAAGCTCATTTCTTGTTGAATGAATACGTGAACAATCAAAATTGCCATATTTGGTGTGAAGAGCAGCCAGAAGCATTGCAAGAACTGCCAAAGCATCCCGAAAAATGCACTATTTGGTGTGGATTATGGGCCGGTGGCATCATTGGACCGTACTTTTTCAAAGACGACGAAGGTAGGAACGTTGCTGTAATAGCGAGCACTACTGTGCGATGATGACAAACTTTTTTTTGCCCAAAATGGAAGAGCTGGACTTGGCTGATATGTGGTTTCAATAAGACGGTGCCACAGGCTGTACAACACGCGATACAATGGCCCTAATGAGAGGCAAGTTCGGTTTATCAGTTTATTTCACGTTTGGGGCCGGTTAATTGGCCGCATAGATCGTGCGATTTAACGCCGTTAGACTATTTTAAGGCTCGTGTCTATTACGACAAGCCCGCAACGGTTGACACAATGGAAGCCAATATTGAAGAATTTATTCTTAAGATACCGGCCGATATGTTGGAGAGAGTATGCCAAAATTGGATCCAGCGTATGAACCATTTAAGATGCAGCCACGGTCAATATTTACATGAAATCATCTTTAAACATTGAATTATATAGATCGTGCTATTAACTCAAATAAAGATTTCATACATTTCTCTAAATTTTATGTGTTTTTTTCTAAGTCAAATCTGAAGGCTCTTAAAAGATCACCCTATAGCTAGCAACAACTCTGGAGTGTGTTTTTTTTCTAGTTGTGTAGGGCGTTTTAATTTTTCCAAACAGATCTCTTTCAGAAACTTTTGCAATATAATCATTTCAAAGAATTTTCAACAAATTTCAAAAAAGTACTTCAAATGATAATGGAGCACAGTTTGACTCAGAGGTATGTAAATGGAGATACGAGTATGTAAATAAAAATAATGTTTTCTCGACAAATTTCATACAATTTTGGAGAAAAATATCATATTTTCATAAGGTCATACAATAAAATTGTATTGTCTCGTGTTAGGGGTTTCAGAATATTAACGTAAAACTTTCACCAGAAAATAAAGGTACATTTAAACCAACAATATGATTTTAGGATTTCAGAAAGTCATTTTGTTTTCCATTTATGATATCAATATGCTGTGAGAGCAAAAATTTTGATCATCGTCAGATCAAGGTACGCTTGTTGTAGGTTAACTCTTTTTTAGCATAAACCAAGCTTTTTTTCATTTGAGTTTAAATCTAGTTTTTTCGTGGTTATTATACTCACTTTAAGAATGCTTTTCTCTTCAAATATTTTTTAAGCAAACTTGGAATGTTTTTTTTTTTTTTGAAGCTACGTATATGAAAATTTTTTTTTGATTTTCTATACGCAAATAATTAGGACTAATAAATTCTCTCTTCTTTTTTCTTTTAATTTTTATAGTAACATAGTAATATGTCTAGTCCTTATTTGATCATCAGTCAATTGTTTTGCATATATCGACAACCAGCAGCGATAGTCAAGTTAGATTTGATTAAAAACCGGTCACGATATATAAGCGAAGGGCGGAATATGAATAATTTATTCACAAATAAGTTTTCTTAGAATCAATATATATTGGTTTTAGAAATACATAAGGAAAAAATATACCACACCCTATAGTCTTTGTGCATCAAAGTGCAGAAAATTGCATTTTTTTTTTCTTAGTACGTGTTTTATTGACCAGCACGACCAATCGATCGATCAATTGCATAATTTTGATTATGCAAAACTTGGTACTTTTTACTTATTTTCACAACGTTTGTTATTGTTGTTTTTCTTGTTTTTTATTTATTATTTTAGCTAATTAATTTTTCGGAGAATTTAACCTTTGCATAGAAGATGATGATATTTTCGATGCTTAAGTCATATTATTGATGTTAATATTGTTATTTTATACATATTATGCTTTCCCTCCACTCTGTGTTTTTATCACTTTTTCAACCATTTTTTCTTGTAAATATTATCTAATCCGCATTCTTAACTTATATTGACAAGATTCACACAGTCACACAAACACACACTCAAGCAAATACAATTGCATAAATACTCTACAATCCCCGCGAGAATCAATTGTCTCTCGCAGTTAGTTATGGAAAGAGTTGCATGGACAAAATTAAAGATGTAGTTGGGCTTGATGAGTACGATTTTGTCGATTTTTAGAGTGTACAATTTATTTAAATTCATATTTATATGATATACATACTAAGGAAGGAAAGGGAGTGTAAATGAAGAAACGTCAAGCTATTGTATGTGCATTTTTAAACAAATAAAGAGAATGAGAAAAAAAAGTAGCAGTTAATATAAAGCGAAGAGTTGACAAAACCCAAAACAATGCCCATCTTTTACGACTAATCAGTTCTCAGTGAATTTGACAGAATCAACTGTCTATGTTACGTCACACTAGTCCAATGGTTGCTTTATTCATTCAATACTCCGCCAATTTGCCATTTCTCTCACAGCTAGACCACAGCTGAACAATAGAGTCACTAGTTAAATTTGAAGTATACAGAAAAGTGATACTAAATACAAATATTGTTGAATATAACATATATTTCGTATAAAATAAATATTGTATTTATATAATGACATAATCCAGTGACCAAGCAGAATTGATTCATATAATTAT
Source organism: Megamerina dolium (assembly GCA_963854835.1). NCBI lineage: Eukaryota > Metazoa > Arthropoda > Insecta > Diptera > Megamerinidae > Megamerina > Megamerina dolium. The sequence continues at coordinate 90,268,393 of OY978526.1, forward strand.
TCATATAAACATATTGTGTAAATATTATTTCAATAATTCATGGAAATTAATTCGAGAATGGTTTTACGAGTTATCACACTAGTACTAAGTAATGCAGGGAGGGCAGAAAAAGAATTAGTTCAACTACCACTTCTTGACCAGTTCCCTTTACTGGAAGGATATCAAACAAGCAATAACAAGCAACTGCAGCAGCAGCAGCAACAATATCAACAACAAGACCAACATATGTACATATGTTTGTTTGTGTGTGAATCAATGTGTGAAGACAGTCGTGCTCACGCATACGTACATATGTATGTGTATAGTGTATGGCATAGTATGAAGCACCGGCTGCATACGAATTAGCGTAAATCACATATGCAAGTAGATACATTCATACATACAATAAAATTACTACGTACTCGTACGAAAGCACAAGTATGTATTGTACTTAGATTGGATTGTAGTTGGATAGACGACAACATGTATTCGTATGATGCGCTTACGAAGACAATTGCATTGCACTTGTTATGTATCTTATTGAATATATCGTTTGCTTTTTATTGCAATTGCTATTTATTATTGCTTTCATTGTAGATAGTAAGCAGTCTTAGTCGCAATCGCTGTCACACAGTGTTTCCCTGTTGGTCAAATATATGATCGAAATCAGTATTATAATCTTAAAAAAAAAAAACGTTTATAACAGGCGAAGGCTAAACAAAATCGATAGTTTCATTGCAACAGTCATTATTTTGCTTATTACTTGAATTCATTCAAATCATACGTATGTATATAGTAATCATTTTATGCCGAAGTTTTCAGTTTGTCATTTTGACAAGCTCTACTCTCTCTTATATTCATTAATGTATCAAATTAATAAAATTACATTTAAGAAAAATATATTTAATTTATATATAGTCTTGTACCACTATTTTGTTTACTTGTTTACTATTTTTTGGTCATAATTTATACATGAAGATGACACCGTGCATCGTTGCCAGTTATCGACGAGTGTATTTCTACTTGCGTGCGTTTGTACGTTCGGGCGTTTTTCGTTTGAAAATTGTAAATTTTGTCTTCTTCTCTGGGTATTTGTATTCAGCTTTCTTTGTTTTCATTGTTACGTTGTTTTTTTTTATTTTCCACATAGCTGCAACAACGAATAATGGGCAAATACATACGAATGTGCGAAAATCAAATTTACTAGAATAATTAATGCACAATTTATTAGCATTATTAGCAAGAGGCTGAATTTTGCATAATCATGTTAGACAAAAAACAAAATTTTTTGTATTTTTTCAAAACAGCATAATTCGTGTTCTTTATGAATAGAATGTAGGCATAAATATTTAATTGTTTTGTACAATGTTAATTTTTAAATAGTACTGATTACCATAAAATATTTGAAATATTTTGCAATACAAAATCAGTGTCATAAGAGCGTCGAAGCTACCTCGATTGCACAATATCAACAGACCGAGAAGCTGAAGCGAATGCTAACTGCAGGTTGAGTAACGTAAGAGCAGCATTTGGCCGACTAAAATTAAAATGGGCAAATTCCCAAATCTCCAGACGCACGAAATTGTGAATATTCTCCGTATGCGTGAAATCGAGGCTACTGTACGGAAGCGAAACATGGCTGATCCCGAACTCCATCACGCAAAGAGTTCAAGCTTTCGTCAACAAGTATTTGAGGATCATATGTAGAATATTCTGGCCTAACACTATTACCAACGAGGCTCTATGGCATCAAACGAACGAGGAACCTATACTGAACCACATTAAGCATTGGAAGTGGTGTTGAATTGGTCACACGCTTAGAGAGCAGCCAGAAAACATCACTGCAGAAGCCGCGGATGACCAAAAAATACTTGGAGGAGGTCAACCTTGCGGAAACTAGCTGATGTCAACATCACATGGGATGGCGCTAGAACAACAGCCCAGAATCGTGTGGGATGGAGAAGCCTTATGGAAGCACTATGCTCCAATTAAGAGTGATAAAGGAGAAAAAAAAAATGCTGAAGCGGAGTTTGTCTCTAGTTCCTTAGTACCGCTAGTGCTGACATATTCATTCCAAATTAATCAAACACAAGGTAACTCAAACTTTCCGGATGGTCATGTTTGAAAATGTGTTGAAAATGGATTACAGTGCGTTTTTGTGTCAAAGTTGCCATTTCTGATATTTTAATGATCTTGAAAAACTGTTTCCTTATTCTTTCTTTAACAGAAGAAATTTTTATGAACATATGCCCGAAAACAACAAAATATGCACAAAAATATTTTTGTTTTTAATTTTGTAATAATTTTAAACCTAAAATTTAATAAAAAGAAAACCGAAAATGTAAATGATTTAATATTGGCACCAGACTGAACTGATCTTGCAACTTGCAGATGAACTTTACTTTAATTTCAGAGTTGAAACATTTCCTATCCAACATAGAAATAATCATTGAAATTGAATAAACATAAATACAGAATAAATTGATAACCTTCTTCATTTTTATTTAATTTCTATTCGCTTAATATGAATTTGATCTTCATTAATTTTTCCGTATAGATAATAATATTACCGGCCGATTTCTTTTATATGCATGAAAGTATGTACCATAATATATGGCAACGTCAACACTGCCAAATATATGAGAAATTATTGAGCTGTCAAATATTTTTTTCTTGAATGTCAAAAAAGAATGTATAAAAAATGTGCATAATAATTTTTTTTTTTAAATAGTTAAGTAGTTGACAATATGCTCACTTATGCAAAATCATTAAAAATTCTTAAAATATGCAAAAGTTTTTTTTTTGGTCTATACTAATTATCATATATATTTATTCTTCGTAAAATAGATAATTTTAGAAATAAATCAACATTGTGTATATCCAACTGAAATTTGAATTTTATTGTATTATAATTTTTAACATTTATTATATCGTGTTATTAATAATTTACATGTAACTTTTGATTTAAATAAACTTACGCATCTACATATTTTTTATTTTTATTTTTTTTTTTTCCAATATAACTAATGATATGCTGTCAAGGAAGTCTATGTGTATATGGAAGTTTTTTACTATATTTAGTTATATGCATATAAATATGTATATTTGCAAATTCCATAAAAAAAAAATTTTGAATGATACTTGTAACATGTTATAACTAGTTATACGCATACGAGTATCCATACATAAATAATTAATTTATATCATTTGTTTGAAATTAACGACATTTGAATAATCATAATAAAAAGAAAGAAGAAGAAAAAATAATAATTTGCAAATTTTGAATTTATTCACTCTCATTGTGCATATAAACACATCTGCATAATTGCACGGAAGTCAACGTAAATTTCAATAGACACAACGCATACTTTTGCATATTTTATGTGCATACATACATATCGTATGTATATGGTATATGAATATTTTCGAATTCAAGCATTCATTCAAATATACGATACACACGACCATGTAAATCCAAGCAAACAAAATTCAAAGCTATCACAAACAATAATCTTGAAAGACTCTCATTTATGGTTTATGATAATACACTAAAAGCGTGAGTGTTTTATAGTTAATTTAGGATTAGTATTTATTTATGAGTCTGAACATACAATATTATTTGTTTTTTTGTTTAGGAGTATTTCATTCAGCGAATGCGTCTAAATTTGTTTGCCAAAATGCATGATAAATGAAATTTATTATATAAATTTTTTTTATCAAAAAACCAAAAATAGCACCATAAAAGTACTTACATTGAAATTAATTACAAATGTCATTATATTATATTATTTACTTCAAATTCAAAGTATCCGATTGTTCATAGATAAACGATCTAGGTACGTGTTTCCGTAAATAGATTTCTACCTATACATAATAAACTGACATTGTACAAATGTTGTATGTAAAAAAATGTTGTATGTACATTAGTTAAAATTCGCAGGCAAATATTTTTAACAATCAAGCGTTGAGCGTTGTATAACAAAAAAAAAAAAAACGCCTCAGCCTCGTCTTCGTCATACAATACTTTGTATATAACATGTATGGGACCCTATAATTCTTATTCCGCCGCAAATAACCTCGAACTTGATTACGCAAAGTTTATTGTCGACTGCATACAGTTGTTGTTTATGCAACACTTCTTTTTTGACTTCTGCACTATTGTTAACTGATTAGTCATATTGGTTGTTCCAGTCGAAAAATATTTTGTGTTATGTGTAAATAATTATTTTTTATATATATGAGCTTGCTAACTACTCGACTTTTAATGTTAAATATTATTTTTAGGCGATTTAGAGTGCACTGCTTGCCTAAAGCACTCTCAATACCGCTCTAATACAAACATTTTATTCATTTTAATCGATAAAAATTCCATTTTTTGTTTCTTTAGGTTACTCTTTCCGATTAATCCACTACTACTAAAAACAAGTCCGAAAATACTCTTTTCTACTATGATAATATAGTTTGTTTTGATGTTCCTTAATTGTACATTCATGTAGACGGTACGAGTATGTATATATATATGGACACGAGTATTTAATAATAAAATGTGGTTGTTTTGTAATTTATACTTACATATGCAATACATGCATATACTTTTTTTTTTTTACTGAAGTAAAGAAAAAATAACAACAATAACAAAAACTAAATCCACTTGCACACGAATAGATGTTATAAAAGTCAGAATAATTATCATAGTTGATATTATATGTACATATAAGAGAGAAGAAAAATATTGCATTTTTTTTTTATGGTATGTATATATGTAATTATTGCACAAGTAGTTCATAATGGATAAGATATTATTTACTGCAGGCATAAAGAAAAAAGTTATACGTATAAATATTCATTTAAGTGAGGTGTTCATTCGAGTGTCGCACTTTTCAATAGAAATTCAACAACAGAAACTTAATCAAATCTAACAATTTTAACCTGACCTCTCATTTCATTATGGTAATTCTGAAACCGCAAACTGTGTCTTGAAAACTGTGTAATTTGTCACTATTTAGCATATAACATAGACTTGTGACCATTTTGTTTTCGACTAACAAAAATCACTGTCCACAATGGTGGTTTGGAATGTTAAAAAGATTGGCGAAAATTGAAGCTACGCTGTTGCTGGGAAAACATAAACAAATACCATAATATGCTTAAAACTATTAAGAATAATTTAATAATGGGCAATATTTTTTGTGTTTTGTGTTATTTCAATTCGATTATATCACATTCCCAAAAAAAAAAAAGTATGATTTTCTGCTTCTTTTAATAAAACCATAATTAAACGGAATTGCTGTATGCGTAAAGTAAACATTCATATTGCCTTATTAAATTTAAATTGTCGCAATGCTTAATATTTATGTATTTGCAATTTCTCAACAGCAATTTTCGTAATATTTCGTTGATATTTCTATATTCACCTCAAATTCACCTCAAATACTGCAGTATACATTTATCGATATCCACTTGATATCGTCAATAACGAATGTAGTAGGTGCATGAAGCATATGAAAGAAATATTTTACAATAAATTATACAATAATTTATTATGTTTATATTTTCTTTTTAGCAGTGCAATTAATATTGTAATTCCGTGAAATAATCGACTGAGTAAATCATAGCCGAAAGAATAAAAGAAGGTGGAAATAATAGTGGGGAAAAAAATCTGCATGGTACAAATAAGTTCTACAAATCGGGAAATTAATGAAAATTAAAAATAAATAATAAATAATTAGCACTTGGGCCGCCGAAAAGACTTGACCGAGCTCAAAACGACAGAACGGTAGTGATATCACTGAATTCTTTCATTTCACCGAACAAATTAGCATGATTCGATTGTGATCGTTTGGTTCAAATAGGAAAGTACAAAAGTCAAAGTATTCATTTCAAAATGAAATGTTTTGTAAAGGAACAATTTTTGCTTGACATAAAAAAAATTAGAGTGAGTAAATATTCTGTTTATTTCAAATTACGTTTCTCTATTTTTTTAGAACAATTTAGAAATATTTCTTTTCGTTCTCACATTCAGTATTATATATTTTATATTATTTTTATTTTTTTTTTTTTTGCTATGAAAATATTAACTAAGACTTCAAATTAGAGATAGACATTTCAAAATATCTTGTATAAATTACCTCAGAAAAGTTGTTGCCTTTGTTGTTGTTGTTGTTGTTCTTTTCACACTTACAAATAGCAATTTGTATTTCGTTTGAAAATTGTTCTCCACGCTTATTTTTTGCTTAGAAATACGCTAAGTACGTTTTTTTTCCTTTTATTTGCTTGCCAGTTTTTTCTTAGGAATATTTTATATTTATTTTTTAACACACAAAATATTCGTTAGATTTGTAAATTTACATAAATTTACACTCTTATTCCTTGGTTTTGAAGTGAAAAAAAAAAATATGTTTTTTTATTCAATTATTATTTATTAATTTTTTCTCCATTAGACTTTGTTACTTGCTTATATTTGTTATTTAATTTTACAATTATCGTCGCACTATGATACCACAGTGAACATATATTGTATGTATTGTAAATAAGAAAAAATAACTACGTGCGTACATAAAATAGAACGATTCAATATATTAAATTCGATTTTTAAAAATTTTTTGATATTTTTCACGACTTCAGAACCTTACTGCAGCACTGCCAAAAACAGACTCAACTTAAGCTGTGCTTGCAAAAACTACAAAACCTGAGCAGCAGACTGACAGCAACAAGCGCAGCAGCAGCAGCAACAAGCGACAGCCGTAACAATCGAGCTAAATTTTCGAGCCTTATTCTTTAGCTTCTTCTTCTACTGCTGCTTTTCTCTACTTGAGAGTTGACGACTTGAGACTCCCCTTTCCTTTTCAATGCTAACAGGCAATACTTACTTAATGTTAGGTAGACAGATAGTATCATTTACGTTAAAGCGTCAATTGATTCAATGAATGAGTGAACAACAAGCGAACGTCACGTCGCACAATGCTGTTGGTGTCGCTGTCGTCGTAGTCGTCGTTGTAGTCGTCGTTAACGATTGAGAAAAATGCGCAGCACGATGACGAATGCGACTTGTGCAGAAGCGCAGTGTTGTACGTTGTATCATTTGTTCATTTTCATACTTGAGCGCATGTGTGCGAGCAACCAACAACAATTTGTCTACACTTAGATTTCAGTCGTATAATAGCCGCCGCCACACATAAGAGCAACAACAACAACAAGCACTTGATGTTAATAAAACAGGTGAAGTGCTTAGCATAGGCACACTCTCTCGCACACACACACACGCACACACACACACGCACACACACAAAGAAAAACCTAAACGCAACAACAACGAATATCGCGGGGGTAGCAAATGTGCATATAAATGCATGAAGTTTGTGTATGTGTATGTGTGTGTGTATGGCTATGTGTATTCAGTATAAGTAAGTATTTTGATTTGTTTATTTATTTGATTTACTTAATGATTTTTGATATGTACCTCGATGCGATAATATATTGTGCGCATGCGCAAACTAACTAATATGTTCATATACGAAAATAATACATACGATTACAGTACGTTTACTGACGTATGTATTGTATGTAAATACTATAACTTGTGAATACAGACACACCACACATGCGCACACGAATACAAAGTTCGATTTGTTTCAAAAAGTTTCACATTCTACGAGTATGTACGCGCCACTGCAACAACAACAACAACATTTAGGTAACAGCAGTCAACCGCAATGAAAACTCAGCTCAGCTCATATAAAGTTGCTTTTACAAATTGTTGCTATTTTGTTGTTGTTGTTATTGTTGTTGTTTGTAAAACTGTACACAGTAGATAATAGTTAGTTGGTTATTTCAAGCTTTTTTTTTTATTTATTTATTGGCATTTTGGTTTTTGTTGTTGTTGTCTTATTATTAACTGATTTAATTTGTTAATCAATTGTTGAACTCACCAAATGTGTAATACTATTTGTAAACTGGTGAGAAAGCTTTTAGAAAAAGTTGATTTTTAAATGAAAGTAATGTAAAAATTGTAAATAAATTATACGTATGCGAATATAATGCACAGGTGCACCACTGTGAGACTGAAGGATATTAAACTATTTCGAATAACTTTCACAATACACAATATACTGCTTATGATTGGCTATGGACGTTACGTTCGTATGCATAAAATATGGAGAAAGGTTAAGCAATGTAATACAAACGATAGTTCAATAAACGCTCAATAGACGTACCGTCCTTCATCTGTCAAGGCAGCCATATCAGACGAACGACTTCCTAAATAGTTTGCAAAGTGGAAATAATCTGTCTCATACTTAATTTCAAGAGCGGATCAGCAACAGTGCCTTAGTATTGGAGCTACATTACAATAAGTATACACTTTTCATGCAAATTTATTCAAACTTAATATACGTTTCAAATATGGTTACCCTAGACACATGACCACCGGTTCAAATTTGAAAAACATTGCATGATTTTGGGTGAGAGCTTACCGCAATAGGAGCCACCTTAAGCTACCTTGTACGAAAGCTACATTAAATAATGGCTGTGGCTTGAACATTTCTTGAGATGTTATTTCCAAGTACATTATGGCGGTTTAAAGTTCCAAAAAGTCTACGAATTTGTATGGGCTAAAAGAACTAAAGAAGAGAGAGCTAAAAGAGATTATGTTGAGGAATAAAGAAAACTTTTCCCAAATTTGTTGAGTTTTCTTTGTTAGGTCGGGTAGTTCTGGGACCACCCTCGTATATGTATACGTATGTAAATATAGGGCAACCGCTGATTGATTGAAATATTTGAGAAAATGAAGAAATAGAATACCATTTTTGGGCTGTTCTAAACCATATCATGGAATCGCTTGATCATTGCGATTTTGTAAAAGCTTCTTTTGGATGTACGGAAGTCTTGAGTCGTTTATCTAGTCGTATTTTAGTTTCAAAGTAATTTTATACCGCAGACTCCCCCTCTTCATCTTGCACACAGCTTTTTCATCTCCAAATTTTCTGTCAATATACGATGTATGCCATCTTTTGAAATGCCTGTAATTTCATCTAACTCATGCACCTTCAGCCGGCGATCATTCAATACCATTTTGTGGATTTTCTTAACCGTTTCTGGCGTAGTCTTTTCTTAACCACCTCAATTGGTCGACTACCACGGTGTTCATCTTGGCAGCTCGTACAACCTCGCTTAAACTCTGCCATCCAATATTTTATGGTAGTAAATGAAGGAGCAGACTCCCCCAGAGTATAATCTAGTTCGTCTTTAATATTCGTTGGACATGGAGACCTTTCAAATGAAAGTATTGAATTACATAACGGTGACCAATCTTTTCCATGTTTACAAATTCACTGAGGTCGTTAGCTTTCGATGGCTCCAAAAAAATACTAAACAACGTGGCGCCTTGAATCTTAAAACGTATGTTTTATAGGGTTGCCACTTTTCACCAAAGTAATAATTTTTCAAACTACTGCCGCCATCTATATGTCAGGTCGGGTAGTTCTGGGACCGCCCCCGTACATACATATGGTATGGTTTAATCAATCATTAAAATTGTAGCGCCTTTGCCACCATTCAAAATTAAATTAATTTACAATATTTTCCCATACCATGTGCGGTGAAGATGCATGTACTTACCTGAATTATATTTTCATTCGATTTAATTATTATCATATTATAATATACTGTTTATTATGTGTGTGTGTGTGTGTGTGAATGTGTGCATACGTGCGTGAATAGTAAGTTTGTAAAAAGTACCGTATACAATACCGCTTAATTTACCGCTCTATCCATAGAATTTCATATAACTTAATATTTGACAGTATATGTATTCCTGCAGTCTAAGCCTGAGTGACTTGTCCCTTGTAATTAGTCATAGAGTGAGTAGCATCAATCAAATTAGAATTTGATATTTGAGAGATATATTTTTTCGAATGAAAATGTGACTTCAATTCATTGTGTGCAAGTAAAATAGCGGCAGCCAATTGAATAAGTATTTATTACAATTGTAGATTTATTTCCAAATCTATTTCAGCACCTTCAAAGTAATCAAAGCCCCGAAGAAACCTCGTTACAGACTTCAAAGCTTTAAGCGATTCACATTTGAATTTGTTCTATTAACTCGAAACGATGTCCCCGACTAGGTATTTAGAGTTTTGGCAATATCTAGAATACATTAAATGTGGAACGACATGAATTAAATTTTTGGAGAAATGGTTCCAAATAACCAATGCAGTATGAGAAGTCGCATCATTATTGTGATGCAAAAACCAAATGACCTTCCTTTTGTGTCTAGTTGGTATAAAATCCATATAAGATTAAATATATTGCCGATCCTTACGTAATTATATTATTTGTTAATGAAATAAATACAGGATGTGCTGCAGTTTTCGAAAATTATATTTAAATAAATAAAAAACTTTAGCACATTGTCTGAACAAAAATAAAAAAAAAAAAAAAAATAAATTTATCGAAAAATATGAATAATAAATATAAACATTTTACTGTTGAAGTTGAACGCATTTTGATGATACAATTTACTAGGCAATTAACAATGCCAGTTTATATTTAAACATTCAATTATGTCAATAACTCGTGGTTTCTAGGTCAAAACTATAGTAATTGTATCAGTTTACTAACTAGTTTCAGCTAAAACGCAGACAAAGCAATTATCTACATCCAATGACAAACGATAGAAAAGGTAAGAAATGAAGCGTATGAAATACTTAGTAATCGATTAAGAGACCAAATACTGACCCTAAGAGCACTAGAGGAACTAACATTACTAAAATAGATCCATTACACTACAGGGATGTATTTTCCGGTATATACATATGTTAAAATATACAACATATACCTACATATATACTTGTACTTAAGTATCCTGTTTAATATTCTCATATCGTTTGCTCACTTATAGCCATCACTTGTCAGTGCGGCGCATTTTTTTTAGAACATAAAATTTATTTCCATCCATTTGTTTCTTTTTATTATTATTATTATTATTATTATTTTTATTGTTGCTATTGTATGAAAATTATATTTTTATCATTTTGATTTTTGTTTTCTACTATTTTATGTGTCTGGATACATACATGTACATATATATGTCTGTCCGTTACATACATATGTTTACATATGATATATGTATATCATATATATTCTGTATATTCTGATACAATGTATAGTACTTTTATGTGTATTCTCTTCTTTTTTTTTTTTTTCTTTGGTTGGTATTTAATTTAATCTCGTAACAATAATCAATCACGTAATGCCAACACTTCAACAAAACGGATTTAAAATTGTTTTATTGTAAACAAGTAATCAAACAAAATATAGAGATAATATTCTTTTTTGTTTACATACTATGTATCATATATGGCAGTATAAGATAAACACATAAAAATACACTATACAAAATCTAATTGTGTTCCACTCGAGAAAAGTACAAAGTTAACAAAACGTGTATGCGCATATTTATTTACCTACATTTTGACAATATTTACGAAGAAAAGAAATATGAGAGAGAGAGAGAGAGAGCTTTGCAGGAACCAGTTCGACATCGATGAACTGCCAGACCGCTGCAATGTCCTTTAGGCAGAAGAAGTGGTAAGAACCTCAGTAAATAGGCTTCGGTTAACCGGTTAATTTCTTTTTAGTATCCGGGTAATATAATTCAGTAGATAAGTATGTAAATTAAAAGACGTGATACGCGGGCGGTCCAAGAACTACCCGACCTAGCAAAGAAAACACAACAAATTTGCGAAAATTTTTCTTTATTTCTCAACATAATCTCCTTTTAGCTCTATACACTTTTCCCAACAATATTCTATAGCTTCGGCACCCTGTTTATAGTATGAACTGTCTAGCTCATTAAAATAGTCATCTACCGCAGACTCCACCTCTTGTTTGCAAATCTTCTACCACAGAGCCATTGCTTCAAATTTGGAAATATACCAGGTGTACAAGCTTAAATCCACTATTTGCTCGTAGATGGCGTTAGTGAGCATATTGACCTATTATCGACTGTGCATCCTTTTTTTTATGTGTTCGACACCTGTTTACATCAATTAGTAAACATCATCAGTGATTTCATACAACAACATACATTTTTCCTCGTATAATCATGTCTAGTTTCGTGCCAGAAAAAGAGCATATGCGGGAAGCTCTACTTTTTTGCTTCAATTTGAAGAAATCTGCTGCTGAGTCGCATCGAATGCTTGTGGAGGCCTATGGTGACAGTGCGCTATCGGAAACTACTTGCAGAGACTGGTTTCGTCGGTTCAAGGAAGGCCATTTTGACTTGGGTGACAAGAAGCGTGAAAATAGACCCACAAAAGTTTGCAGGCTCTTTTGGATGAGGATGACGCCCTATTGCAAAAATGCTTGCCGAACTCAACAAGCCATTTCCATACGTTTACGAGCCATGGAGAAGGTTCTATGAAAAAAATGTGTTCTTTTTTACCGAAAAACAGCGGATTTAAGCTTACACACCTGGTAAAATAATCCTAAGGAGCTAAAACTGGCGAATAAAGTGTGTGCTGAAGCAATTCGAGCTTTAACTTATTGATTTTGGCCATCGCAATAGCGGATGTGTGAACTGGTGCAATGTCTTGATGAATCAATACTTTCTTTTTCGCCAAATGCGGCATTTTTTTTTTAGTTTCATCACTTAAACGCTTCAATAAATTAGCATAATACTCGCCGTTGATTGTTTTTCATTTTTGAAGATAATCAATAAAAATTATCCCACGTGCATACCAAAAAAACAGACGCCATAACCCTGCCCCTTTCATTCCACTGTTTTGACTGCTCTTTTGTCTCAGGTGTGAGGTAGTGGACCCATGTCTCATCCATGGTTTCCATCTCCAAACTTTTGGTCAATTTACGACGTATATCACTTTTTGAAATGCCTGTAATTTCACCTTCAGCCGGCGATGATCCAATGCCATTTTGCGGATTTTCTTCACCGTTTTTTCCGTGGCCACCTCAATTGGTCGACCACTACGGTGTTCGTCTTGGCAGCTGTACAACCTCGTTTAAGCTCTGCCACCCAATATTTTATTTTCGTAAACGAAGGAGCAGACTCCCCCAGAGTATAATCTAGTTCGACTTTAATATTCGTTGGACTGAGACCTTTCAAATGAAAGTATTGAATTACATAACGGTGACCAATTTTTTTCCATGTTTACAAATTCACTGAGGTCATTAACTTTCGATGGCTTCAAAAGAATACTAAAACGTATGTTTTATAAGGTTGCCACTTTTCACCAAAATAATTTTTTTCGAACTACTGCCGCTATCTATATGTCAGGTCGGGTAGTTCTGGAACTGCCCTCGTAAATTAGGAGGGCAGTTCCAGGGAGGGAATGACATTAGGAAATTTCTCATTGCTATTTGGTTATGTATTGTATGCATTTTATTTAATACCTACATTATAGTTAGCATTATCATTATGATCGCACTTTGAAGTACAAGAAAATTAGAGTCACCTCTAAGGTGCGATATTTGGATCGGTATACTGGATCGTGATATTTATTGGTTGTGTGTAGAATAAAATATTGATAGATCGCTTATAATTTTCAAATTTTGATATCTGAATCACGATCCATCAATCTCAATATCACAATAACTTTTGAGGATGTAGTATTCGCCAAAGATCAGAGAGAACAATCGATATAAAAGGTACTCTGGAATACAGAAAAAAAAAATCAACCGGTTAACGGCTTACAGTGCCGATATGCATTATTGTCGAAAAATAACAAATAAAAGAAATAAGAACAACATAAATTTTTAGTGTAATTGAACTAAAATACAATCATTTGAATAAACATACTGGCACAAAAAAATCAAGAACAATTAAAATTCACTGCGAGTGCGGTGGCATAAAAATTCAAAAAAAAAAAAATTTCAAACAATAACATCGTAGGAATAATTTCAAAAATTAAAAAAAGAAAGAAAGAAAAAAAAAGGGGAAACCACAAACAAACAAAAGTCTGCACTCATACATTGAGCACGTATTACTCACAAGCTTTTAAGTAAAAAGGTAAATGCATGAGTGGAAAAAAATGGAAAAGGTCAACAAATTGGCTGAAACATTTAAGTAGATTTGAGGTAAATAATAATACAACATAGGGATCGCAAATTCCCTGATTATGGATTAAAATTAAAAAATAAACTTGAACTTGAATAATTTGAATATTAGTTACAAATACTCTAAAATTATCTTACTCGGTGTAGCGATCCAAATAAGCGGTACCTATAATCACCTACATATACGATGTAATGAGAAATAAGCAAAAACTGAACTGTAAAAAAATATGTAGATTACCCAATATATTATATATTATCGAAATATCAAAGTCAGTATAATAAAGAAAGTTTTATAGACTTTTTCTAGAAACCCGTAATAATGATCAAGTGATATATTGAATACTAATTGCAATTTTTTTCGATACCTTCAAATGTTCATAAGAATGACAATAGTTGCTATGACCGTCGAAAGAATAGTTGACGTTTGCATGCCTAAATCGTGAAAAAATTCAATTGAAAATAAACTGGAATGTTTTGCATTTCACTTTTGATCGAAATCGATATTAACGAATACGACACTGTGTGGTAGAATTTCATACAAAGCAAAGCCAATACTGAGTGGCGCACTGAAAGTACTTATTGTTATTATTATTATTATTATTATTATTATTATTATTATTATTATTATTATTATTATTATTATTTATTTACAATGACCTTTTAATAGTTCCGTGTAGAGTTTTATGCCTTTTCTGCTGAGGTTCAAGATAGCATCTATCTTAATGTGTACAGGGTCAATGAATCTTTTCGACTGCCGCATGCCTGTTTGGGCTTTCCAGTAATCCGTTAGACTACGTTTTTCCTCTTCACATATTAAGTTATTCATGAAGCTACCCTTTACCCCACAGAAGGGTTCCGGTCCTATGAAAGGAGTGCCTGCGCCCTTTTTGGCCAGTAAATCTGCCATTTCATTTCCTGTATACCGGGACACGCGGTACCCATATTAGAGTCACTGAATTCCTCTTTGCTAAGGTATTGAGAAGTTCAAAGCATTCCCAGACCAACTTAGATTGGAACGAGAAATTCATTAGTGATTTTAGAGCTGCCTAACTGTCGGAAAGAATGCATATTGCATATATTAGTCGCTCGAGTGCCCCTGCCGGCAAGAATTGAGAATTTTTCCGGCAGTAACAATTTGCAAAAAATGCTTCTCAAAAAAGCTCTGTGACAAAACTAAGTTAAAGAGATGTCACAAGTGTTCTGCGTTCGGAACCGGCTAATATAAGTAGGTCCCTTCTAATGCTGTCCAAATTTAACACGTACAACAGTATTGGAAGAGAAGCTCGGTGGTATCACAATGGGCCTTTCTGGCCTAAGTGTGTCCTCTCAGAGAGAGGGCAGCCCCATAACCTAACCTAACCTAGCCACTACATAGATATTCTCTGACAGATAGCTCTAAGGCGGATGGACCTCCGCCTGAAAAATGGAAGCTATTTTTCCCATAGCTTCCATTTTTCAGTACTTAGTAAAGTACTTATGCAATCGCCCGAGAAATTTGACTGATTGCTGAAAAAGGATGGGACTGCCACCTAATGACTTCTGTCGGATCTGCTTGGGTTGAGAAGGTTTAGTTGAAATTTGATTGAATAATCTAAACTTAAAATAAAAGAAGTACACACTACTTGCATATATTTCGTAATTGCAATAAACAAGTTTTCCAGATAATGGTAAACATATTTGCGTCACACTACGAACGTTTTATTAATTGTTTTATATAATGAAACGATTTAATTATTAAATTATAATTTAATTATTGTTCACAATTCAAGTGAACATTGCCCTTTATATAATATAATAAGTGTAGTTCAATTAATAATTGTAAGCTCGATTAAATTTATTTATCAATAAATTGATTTATCTATTTTTATTTACTATTTATTAAGTTTATTATAATTTTTGTTACTAATGGTCATTATTTCCGTTAAATATAACTTTAATCTCAGAAAAAAAATGTCTACGCCTTGCAACCGCAAAGATACGGTTCACCTGATGAGCTTGAACAGAGCATTTTTTCACACTAGCTCTACGGACTGAATCTAATTGTACAATAATTTCCTAAGAATATGACATTTTTTATGGAAAAATTCATAAGTGCAAGGTAATTTGTCTGCCTTAACCACTAAACTTGTTTTATTTATAAATTAACACTTTGTTATACAATATCATATCGATTAAACTAATCATTGAGTAATTAAATAATAAATCACTACAATCTAATTACATATACAGTAATATAGTACAGAACTAGAATAATATATTTAACTATAAGTCAAACTCGTAACAGTTACAAGGAAATGGAAGTGTATAATTTAAATTTAAATAGCTTAATCAAAGCAGATAGACGATAAAGAGGAAAAATTCAATATTACATTACTAATCGATAATATTTAGTTATGTACTCTTGCATTTCTCTGTAAGCATAAATAGATTTAAAAACAATTTACAAACCAGTATAAAAATGCACACTGTATAACCAATTATTGCGTAAATATTATATAATATTCATACGTAAATGCAGCACAGTAGTGAAAATTCCTATTGACTAGCGTATTTTATTCAAATTACAAAAGTTATTTTTATGTACACAGTGTTTTCTTATATCGTAGGTATTTTAAAACAAAGTGCAGAAAGCAATCAAAATAGACTCGCGCTCATTTGGGGTTATCGTTTACTACGTAAGAGCCTCGTTGTAAAAACTCATGAACGTAAGCAGTTCGGTATTTTTCCTCAAGAAATAAACTCACACGTCACACGCTTTTCTATTTTACTCTGAGCAAATTCAAAAAAGAATTCATCATGATGTGACTTCTTCTATTTTCATCACTCTGAACTTCTATGATGATGTGATGTCATCATTTTTGCGCTCTGAGTTTTTCAAAATTATGCTATCTTTGATGTGAAAATCGAAGCATTCATTTCGCAATGAACAAGAAGTAAATTTAACCATATTTAGCATTGAAGCGCAGGAGTTAAAGAAGTCAAAATGACATTTCATTTCATAGTAAAAAAAATAAATAATAATAAAAAACAAATAAATAATAATCATAATAATAAATACATACATATATTCATATTTAATTAAAAAAAGCACTTAGCTCTTAAATTATTTCTTAGAAACAAGACTTGTGATTTACTCGTTTCCAAATCGTACAATATATACTTTATTTTATCAATATTTGTTAATACCCCTTTATCATACACAAAATCAAATTTCCCATCCACAAGTGTTTACTGCAAGCTGCAGTAATAGAGAAAAAAATAAACGATCCAAAATATGAATTATATTTTACGCATCATGATGTCCTAAAATGATTTTATCATTGAACAAGTAAGAGCGTTCTCGTAGTGAGTTTTTCACAAAGCATACACAATGTGTGATAAGCGAAAATGATGAATAAATTATATTTACTTGCTCTGATGTTTTGAACAAAAGCGAGCTCTTTCAGTTTTCACTCTGAGTAATGAAAACAAAATGAAAAACTCTTGAAATGATGCGTATTTGTGAAGATGAGTGATGAACTACTACTCCTAAATTATTGTATTAAATAATGTGTTTACTCAAACAACTTCAAACGGTAACGGTATACTAACAAAGTTGTTGTTAGATATCATTAACACTTTGTTTCAAATTCCTGTATACTTAAGCGTCAAAACAAATACGCCTATGTAGTATACATATATTTTCTGAAAAAAAAAATTATTTAAAAATATACAATCATTTTCATTTTGAAATTAAACGTGTTTATTGTAATTTATATAGATAGACCAACAATAGCAACTGTTCGTTGACACAAAATTGACGTATAAAATATATTTATCGATAATATTGCAATCAATGCTGGAAATGAACTTGTTTCACAAACTGAAGACTGATTTTCAAGGATATATCAATCATTTATAATTAATAAAAATTACTACCTGACTTCGACAAGTAACAGCAGCTTGTTCGTATCCTAAAAAAACACTTTTATGTTCAGTAAAAATTGAAATAATTTTAAATAATTTTATTAACAATCTTAATTTTAATTTTTAATGGTAAGGCTTAAAAATAAACATATTTGCTTATTACGTTCCTTTTTTTTTTCTAATTTGTTCTCTGATTTTAATCTCTTATTTAAACGATTTGAAGCTACAATTAAAATAATAAAATCCAATTCAATTCATATTTACAGTATGTTATTTACGCGTTCATACAGCTTGTATGCACATCTTGTATGTACTTTGGCAGCTTGTTCGTATCCTAAAATAAAACTTTTTGTTCAGAAAAATAGAAATAATTAAAAATAATTTTAGTAACAATTATTTTTTGTTTTTTTTCCGAAAAAAAACAATCTTAATTTTAATTCTTAATGGTAAGGCTTAAAAATAAACAAATTTGCTTATTCCGTTCATTTTAAAAAATTTGTTTTCTGATTTTTATCTCAAATATAAACGATTTTCAGCTACAATTAAAATAAAAAAATACATTTCATTTCATATTTACAATATGGTATTTACGCCTGCATACGAACAGTACAGTACAGTATTATAAATTATTATTATTACTATTATGAAGTATGTAGTAGTGTACTATATACTAGTATGTGTACATCTAATAGTTGTGGAACAGGAAACTATTGGTAAAACACTACTTGATATTTCAATATAAGGTATATACTATTTGAATAGTTGACATTAACAATTTGCATTTACCTAGCTAAGCTTCAACTGTCGATTCTTCCTCCTCTTCCTTATTTGGTTTAATAATTTTTAGTATCATTGTATAAAGGTATCTTCATACACTCGAACATTTTACATTTTCCTTAATAAATAGTCATATACAAATTTTTAATTGCTACAATTTTGTTGTTGTATATTTATTTATCTCTAATATAAATAATAACAGCTTGTAACTTATGTGTAGGTACATGCGTTAGTATAGTATATATATTATAAACCTTGAATATTTATATCACAACCACAGATTTACCTATGTATGTACTATATGTACACTAATAATATCAGGTATATTCGTACCTATGATATTACTTTGAATACTCGTATGCATTTGAACAATCATACAATTAAGTATAAACAATAAAAATTAATTATATTATGCGACCTCTATTATACTAAACGATTGAAATATATAATATATATATATATACGTA
Organism: Megamerina dolium; assembly: GCA_963854835.1. Classification (NCBI taxonomy): domain Eukaryota; kingdom Metazoa; phylum Arthropoda; class Insecta; order Diptera; family Megamerinidae; genus Megamerina; species Megamerina dolium. The sequence continues at coordinate 90,287,592 of OY978526.1, forward strand.
CTTTGTACATTGTATAATTGATTACAGAATATTTGATTTTGGAAAAATTATTAAAAATAATAATAATAACAAATAAATAAATATTAAATCAAAAAGAATGAATAACAATGGAATTTTTTTTTTTTTTGCATTTCTTTAAAGGTCATTTACTTTAAACCACATATTGTAAATACAATATTTTACCAATATGCTAGGTACTTTTAGAAAAACGTTTAAATGAGTGTGATTTTTTTAAATCATTAATGTGAATTGTATATATAAAGTATTTTGTATACTGCATTCTTTTCATTTGAATGTGTATGCACATATGTACATGAGATGGTTTGTTATGATCCTTGCTAATGCTCATAATGTACAATTGCTTTTAAAAGATGCCTTATAGTAAGCTCAGAGCTTGGAGTGAAATATGCTCAACCTTTACCACCAAAACCTCTAAGCCTATAAAAAATTTATTGATGTCTTATCTCTTTACAAATTTGTTATGACAAAAATTCACGTAAAGCTCTTCAATAACGATGTTAAAAAAGTGATACGTAGGTTGCCTTTTATATTTCTTTAAAAAGAATGATCTAGTACGTTTTTGTCAAATCTGACATTTCCATTGGAAAGTTTGACATTTTTTAGCATAAACATACTCAGAACGTTTTGATGGACAAACGCTATTTGTGTTGTTTACAGAGGCTTCAAAAATTCATCTCTGTCAAACAATGGATTTAACTCGTGAACATTTTCGAGCTCTATGATTTTTTACGATTTTCGAAGTGAATTACCTCAAAAACAGTGCTTCAATCGTCTTCGTGTGGCATTTGACAATCAAGCACCAACCTTTCAGACAATTTATAACTGGTTTAACGAATTCAAGCGTGATCGCCGTTCGCTCCAGGATAAATTTGGTGAAAGTCGTTTAAAATCAGTCATTATGCCAGAAACTATCAATGCTGTGCGTGAACTGATCTTTAAAGATCGTCATGTGACATACCGTGAGATAGAGGCATCCTTGGGCATTAGTTCCATCGCCATGCATTCGATATTGCATGAACACTTAGCTGTCAGAAAGATTTTTTTCTCCTTGGATCTCGCATAATTTAACAATCGCTCAAAAAAAGGCTCATGTTGATTGGTGGAAAGAAATGATGAAAAAATTTAATCGCGGTACTTCGAAAGACGTTCGTAAGATCGTGACAGATCACGAATAATGGATATATGCGTATGAGCTCGAAAAAAAAACAGCAATCGACCGTGTGGATCTTCCAAGAAGAGCTAAACCCAATAAAAACCATATTTTGGAGTTGTCTCTGTCGGAGTTTCAAAAATGCTTCGACAATTGATTTGAGTGCATGCAAAAATGTGTAAACCTTCATGGAGAATACTTTGAAAAACAATAAAACCATTTTTGATGATAACCAAATGCATTTTCATACTTTTATAAAATATAAAATGCAACCCCCGTATCGCAACAATTCTACCATTAAGAGTTAATATATCCACCCAGTTGATGTTTCCCTACAAAATTGATGATTTTATAAAAATTACACCTCTTCCCCAATTGATATTCTCCAAACATTTTTCGAAACATACTTACCCTCTACATAATTTATATTCTTATCGAATACAGTCCCAAAGTTCTTAAGGTGTCCCTAGAGGGATATGATATATGACCTACCACCATTCATTTTTTCTTGAGAACATTTTTTCCAAAAAACGAATGAACGAGATCGAGTGAGTAATTTTAAACACAGGCGACACATTGGCACCCGTATGAGAGCAGTGGACAAACGACAAAACAGTATTACTTAGACCATTTTAATATGGTATGCTTTTACTTCCATTTATTTTACGATGAAGTCAATAGCCACACTATTTCATTTATTTTCTTTTATTTCAGTTTGTTTGTTTTCTGTGTTAGTACTGAACATTTGTCCCTACAATGTGATATACCGAGGATCAAAAGAGCGGCTCACACTTGTGCGGCGACAAGAGTTGCTGGTGTGATAATGCCCTTATGAACAATATACGAATTGTGAATTCGTATATTTGCCATTGTGACTCACTTTTGCGAAAGAAGAAGCACATATTAATTTGACAGCAGCAATATATACATATATTGATTGTTTCATAAAGAAAACTTAAAATACGAAGGAAAATATAGAATAAAAACACTGTAAATAATGGATGTAATTAATAAGTTCTATTCTACCGTGCACACAACAGTCTCCCAGCTATCTGGCGTGTTGCCAGGTAATGCAGTAACACGCGAATACGAAGTTGGTGAGCAAACCTGTACAGCTGGAGTGGGTGAGTAGCAGAATAAAGAAGAAAATATTTGCATTTGTATACACACTTGCTTATCCATATTTAATGCGTAGGTCTTATGTGGAAAGTCTACAATGGTTATAAGAAATCAACAAAGCAAGAAGTTTCTGTGTTTGTATTTGAGAAGAAAACACTAGATCGTTGGTCAAAAGATGATCGCGAAACCATGTTGGAAACATTACGACGCGGTGTTCAACAGTTGACAAAAATACGTCATCCTCATGTGCTTACAGTACAACATCCGCTGGAGGAAAGTCGTGACTGTTTGGCATTTGCAACGGAACCAGTATTTGCATCACTGGCTGAAGTAGTGGGTGACGCAGTCCGTTCGTATAAAAAGTTATACGACGTTGAAATACGTCATGGGCTACTGCAGCTATTTGATGGTTTAATGTTCCTACATGCAGATGCTAAGATTGTCCATCGCAATTTATGTGCGGAAACAATTGTGATAAATAAGAATAGAAGCTGGAAATTGTTTGGTTTTGATTTTTGCATTGCCAATCAACCAACAACCGATGGTAAACCATATTGGCCATGTCGTGAGTATTCGACTTCAGTACATGTGCTAGCGCAACCGAGTTTAGAATATTGTGCCCCAGAAATTGCACTCCATAATATCAATACATCGGAAAGTGATCTATTTTCGTTGGGTATATATCTGCAGCACATGAATTATTAATATTTGCTACTAATATCTAAATTATATTTAGGTGTTTTAATTTATACCATTTATTCTGGTAAACCATTAAAAATGTTTGGACACGATTATAGCTCGTTTCGACGCTATGCAGCCGATCTGAATCAACGCAAATATCCTGCAATGAATGTTATACCCAGTGATATAACAGAAAGCCTTAAGGCTTTATTACATCCAAGTCCACATTTAAGACCGCAATTGCATGAACTGAAACAGGTGAGACTTTCGTTGTACACTTACCTACCCACATGCTTATGGTACAATATCAATAGTAATGTTATTCTTGTAGATTACATACTTCCAAGATGTGGGCGTAAAAACACTGAGCTATCTTGATTCGCTCTATCAATGGGATAATTTACAAAAGTCTAAATTCTACAAAGGTCTTCCACAAATCATTCCAACATTACCACATCGGGTCAACTTGCATTCCATATTGCCACACCTTGTCAAGGAATTTGTCAATTCACCAATGATACCGTTTGTATTACCCAATGTCTTACTCATTTCTGAGATGAGCAGTCAAAAGGAGTATTGCGATTACATACTTCCCCACTTGAAACCAATTTTCAAATTGGTCGATCCCATACAAATTCTTTTGATCTTTATGCAAAAAATGGATTTGCTGCTGAAACTAACACCGGCCGAAGAGGTTAAAATGCATGTATTACCACTACTCTATCGTTCGCTCGAATGTGATATGCCACAAATACAAGAGCTCTGTCTGGCAGTACTACCGACATTCTCCAATCTGATCGATTATAATGCAATGAAAAACGCCGTTATACCGCGCATTAAAAAGCTCTGCTTGAATAGTACAAACGTATCGGTGAAGGTGAATTGTTTAATTTCAATTGGAAAACTGTTGGAGAATCTCGACAAATGGTTGGTATTGGATGAGATACTACCCTTCTTACAGCAGATACAAAGTCGTGAGCCAGCCATAATTATGGCTATTATTGGCATTTATAAAATTGCAATGACTAATACTAAACTGGGCATCACAAAGGATGTCATGGCGCACAAATGTATACCATTTTTAATGCCACTTGCTGTGGAGAATGGCCTAACGATTGCTCAATTTAATACAATTGTTGCATTGATTAAAGAAATGTTTGGTCGTGTGGAAAAAGAGCAAAGAGAGAAATTGGAACAATTATCCACAATACAAAGGGATAACAAGTAAGTGTCCACTTATATAAGTTGAGAAAAAAAACATAAATTAAATTAAAATCGATATTATTTGTAGACCACGGGATGCATCAGAGATTTTAGCATCTGAGTTGGAGAAGAGTAACAGCATTTCAGGCATGAGCCCTGCAAATAGTGATGATGATATGTTTTCCGGTTTCTCAATTTCGGGCCAATCAACAGATCAATCCAAAAGCATGAATCAAAGCAAAACTCGTGAACAGCTGAAAATGCCAAACGAACGCTTAAAGTAAGCCATAATTTACTAGCTTTGTATTTATTTACAATGAAACAACTTTTTTGTGTTTTTTTCTATAGGATATCGCATAGTACCACACCAAAGCCAGATATATTATCATCATTAATGAATTCAAATCTAACAAATCTAAGTAGTAACACTGGCATGGCATTACAGTCCCCACCATCAATGATGTCAGCAAATTCCAATCGCTATACAAATGCTACCAATTTGAGTAATAATGACAACTGGTCAAACAATTGGCATAGTGCAAATCCACTTGTTATGAATCATCAATTGACAACCCCACCCCAACCACAGCCAATAAGCGGCAATAATAATCTGAATTCGCTGGATGATCTAGATCCATTTAGTAATAAAAAAGGTACAAGTCCCAATACATATACTCTACAAAAGCCCACAGTTAATTATATATATCCAGCCGGTTATAATGCAACAGCCACCAGTCCTATGAACAGTTTGAGTAATATGAACAATGCAAATAGAATGAACGCCGCCACGAGCATGAATAAAATTATACCATTAACGCCACAACAGCAGCCAACGGATAGTAAAAATTTCAATGAGCTCTCACAACAGGATATTTTAAATTTCCTGAATTGAATGTGCAATACAGCTCTACTTGCTTCAGAAGAGGTAGAAAAACGAAACGAAAACCTACAATATTTGCATCAATTTTTAACATATTTTACATTACACATAGCTAGTATATATGTACATTCCTATATGTATATGCATTGTCACATATAATAATAGTATAGAGTGTCATATTTATGTGCTTACTGTATGATACTATGATGCAGATTTTAATCAATTATACAAATGTCAAATGTAAGTGTATCTCGATGAATCAAATTAATCGTATTATTTGTTTATTATTTTTATTATTAAACTAAGTACTTGTAATTTCTATCAAATGTATGCCCGTATTGTCATATATTCATAATCAATGTGTTGTATATATGTATATATACAATATATACATATGTATAATACAACATAATTCTAATTAAAAAAAAAATCATTTTAATAACCATAACCATAAATGGAGTTTTAATTGAAAATTTTCCAATTTATTTTTCATTTTCGATAATTCATTTATTAGTTTATGCCTTACGTGTAATAGTTATCTAATAATGCATGCATTTTAAATTTAAAACAATTTAAAAATACATTTGTGTCAATATTTAATTACATAAATATAGCTCTATGAGGTGTTAATATTTATTTATTTATTTATTTAACCTATATTACATTTTATAAATTTGAAACAATGTATTGAACACATTGTATATTGGCAATACCAATTCCTAAACTAAACTAAAATCTCGGCATAAAGTCACAGGTCCTATTTTACAATCTAATTATAGGTACCTGTTTAATAAACTAAATTTTGAGACAAATAAAATTGAAATTATACACTTGTTATAAAAAAAAATTTAACTATTTTTATTTGTTTCCCTTATTTTGTGCAGAATTTGACTAGTATAAACACAATTACAATGTTAAATTTGTTTATCGATGTAAGAAAGTGAGAAACAGAATAATACGTTATTTCGTTTGTGCTCCTATATTCGCTTGAGGCTATTCCAATGGTATCTTCAATGGTAATGACTTCAAGTGAAGTGAAGTAATTTGTTATACTAAATTATAAACTCAAGCATCTGATATAATCTTTGTTTATATATAATATATACTATTCATTTATACTACACGCGTATGTTTAATACTTTTCAGGTCTCTACTAAAATATGTGTAAAAAGACTATGAACTCGCCTTTCTTTTTCTTTGTATTGCAATGAGTTAAGGCCGTCTGTTCGAAATCGCAATGCTGCAGTCTGTAATAACAATCTGCGATTTTCATTTGGTTTCTCCGATTTATGTTTCAGCATCGTGTACTCACTATATTCAGGCGCAAAACGACATATATGATAATTATTGGCCTCTACACGTTCATACAAATCATCATCTTCACCACCCCAACCATGATACATGTTGGACATACCATTAATCTCACGAAATTGTTCCGTACTTATGGCAACGACACCACCAAAAAGTCCCGTATAGGGTAAATGAAAACGAAACACATCCAAGGCTGAGCACATATGACGCGGTTGTTGGGTGCAAGCATATAATTGACCCGAATTCAGTGGCAGCAAATCGACATCGGTTAATATCAAACATGGAAAGCCGTATTCGGTTGCAACCACCGAACCAATATTAAATAGCTTGGCACGATTGAATGGCAATCGATCGTATTGTTCCACTACGAATATACGATAGTGTATACGTTGTTGTCGAAGGTAATTGTGCATGTAAATGAGAAATGTATTCAATTGTTCCTCCCGCTGTCGATAAGGTATAATTATTGCTGTACTATATCTTGCTCTACATTCTTTGGGATAAAATTCGCCACCCGGTAGTATGTTTTCGCCGTGCAGCACATGCCCTCGATAATGTGGTGTAAATGTATAGTGATTATTATCTAGAAGATCTCCGTAATCGCACCGACTCAATTCCTGTAATGTGATGTTCCGCGTGGTTTGATCTACAAGCATTTCTTCCATTTCAGCACGACTTAAATAGCTATAATGTGATGCAAATCGCCATGGAAGTATGCAATAAATTATAATTACTACTGCACAACTCCAAATCATCAAGTCACATATGCTGTATTTCACGTGAAATATTTTTGTTGACATTTCAAAAGGCATGCTTAAGTATATACATTGAATATTATTATTTTCGATTTTACTAATAATATCTAACAAACACGATCAAGGCGACTACCACGCGGACTGCACATTGAGCTTCTTACAGTAGTAAATTCTATATTTTTTGAAATATTTAATCACTTATGTAAAATTGTGCATTGTGCATAAAATCGTTGCCAATAATGCTGTAAACAGATTGAATGCGGCAGCAACTACGAACACATAGCGATATATTATTATCAATTCTGGCTGATTTGTTTTTACTCTCCCGTCAATGTTTTAGGAAATGCTATATTAGTCCCCGTTTAGAGATGATGACATTTGCATGAAAAACATTTTGTTTATGAGCGAGTGACGCACGGTGAAGAGAGAGAGAGGTTTTTGTTTCCCATATGTCAAAATGTCAAACATTAAGAAATCATACAAACCAGTTCACATGTCATTGAGAAACACATTTGCCTGTGTAAACGCGAACGAAACATCAAAAAAGAGAATTAAAAATATTTTTGATACAAATGTCTAAATCGGAACTTATAGTGTCAAGCTTGTGTCTCTGTTGTTTTCTTCTAATCTAATCTAATAAAAAATCGGTTGACAAAGGTTTGTTCGCTTACATTACAATCACTTGCTGTCATTAGGAAAGTGATGGCAAAAATTATACTGTTTATTTTATTATTATTATATTGTTGAACGTTGTATGGCAACGAACAAGCCTAATATTTTCCCATAATTATCGAGTTTACTCAATTGGTGATTTTTTTTTTCAAAAGTTTATGGCAACCCTGTAAAGTTGACTTGGAAGTAAAAGTGGATATGGATAACAAAGAGCAGATTCGTCAATTAATGTTGATTTATTTTCGGAAAGGGAAGACCCCTGCTCAAGCAACAAAAAAAATTTGGACTATTTATGGAAATGGTGCAATAGCTGGAAATACGGTGCATAAATGGTTCCATCAATTTAAAAAAGGTAATTTTAATCTGGAAGATCGAAAACGTACTGGCAGACCTGCATCGTCTGCGGATGAGTTGATCGAAGCATTGATAAAAAAGAGTGCAAAAACCAGCGCAGAAAATACTGAAACATCATCAGAATATACTACTTACTAAAAGTACTTTCGTGAAAAAGTTTATATTATAACCATAGACATAAGACATTAATTTTGAAAGCAATTTTCAATATTATTTATTAGTTTTAAATAAATAAAGCAAATAAAGTTTACAACCCATATTTCCACATTCTTCAACCTTATACATTTTGTAGCAATGAATTAAAATAAATGGTCTTTCCATATATACATGATTTAACCAAGAGTTACAGCCCACTTTAATGGCCTCAATGGCGTTAAGGATCTGTAGATAAATTTTTAATATGAAATGGAGTTTGTTTCCTATTTTCCCAGAATTTTTTATAATTTTTTGTTTTCTTTCTGCTTTAGTTAAAACATTTTCATGCATATATTGGTGAATATAATGGCCCGTAGATATAGTCAAGATAAAAATACATTTTAACAATTTTGAATGCGTTCTAAAAATATAATTCATCACATAGTAATTGTTAAATTGTTCCCATATGTATCACAGTTGTTGCCGATACGTGGAGAAAAGTAAACTGCGCGTCTATAAAAATTTAGATGCAATGTATTATAAATGTAACTACACAATGTATTAATACGGTATTCAAAAATTGATACATTGTAAACATACGTTTAGGAAGTCAGCATATATTCAAATGAATTTAAAAATACAAATAATTTACTCAATACTAATAACTACATCATTACATTATGTATCTTATAATGTATCGACAGTAGTCATATATATTTCTGCGTCATCATCATTAAGACGATGACGATTCTGATGTTTTCTCTTCAGCTTAGTGTAAAAATTTTTAGTTCTCTTTACAGGACTTATTATCTTGATAGCATATATTATAGCTATAGATGAAACTGCTGCCACTAATACCACCAATATGCCTGTTGCTAAATGTCTTGTATCAGCTGGTGGACGTACATACACCTTCACTGTACTTACGTCCTTTTCTTTAACGCAATAATCTTCTGTCGCATTTGGGAAGACATGCCATGTAGGATTTATTTCATAACCACTTAAGCAAAAGCATTTAAAATCGTCATTAAGTTTGTTACAAACGGCTTCGTCTGGACAATCTAGTATATTTTGGTTTGTACAATTTTTATCTGAAATTTCAATAATTACATTTTATTTTTAGATTATATGTTTTATAGTATTAGTGTTACAAACACATTATAGCTTCAGCTGAAGTAACGAAAATAAATGCGATTATTTCACGTGACAAATACTTATTTTATTTTTATTACGTATTTAGATAGCACTTGCAATTAATACAAATACACAACCACTCCACCAAAGCTTGTAACGCGGTTGCCAGTTGAATTGTAGGTAATTTTACAAAACATATGTTGTGTAATTGCTTTGTTCTGCATATTCGTCAATTTGAAATTAATTGTAAACAACATCGATAGTTGTGGAATATTTATCGATATAAATACTGCTTCACGATAAAGGGTAGCTTAGCACAACAATTATTGCGTTAAACCCGTATAATTCTTTTTTCTTTTCTCTACATTTTAACGCAATAAAAAGCGCAGGTGTCACTTATTGCAAATAAGATAGCAATAGATTCTGTGAAAAAAAACTATAATAATTAAAAATCATTAATATGTAATATAACATTTAGATTTGTTTACGAACAGGAAATTATTACAAATTGTTAACATTTATTACTAGTTTTCAATGGAAAAGTGAAAAATTTTCAACAATAGCTAGTAAAATTTCTACTAGTAATAATTTGCAGCGAATAAAAACCAAAGAGTGTCAAAATATATTGGATATTAGTATATTTGATAATTTTACTGGTTTTCGTTTACGTACTTTTTCTTAAAACTTTCTGTTTGTGAGAATATATTTCTCAATTTTGATTTTACTCTCTCTTTGCAATTTTTGCAATATTATAAATTATATTTTATAAAATATTTATCTATAATATATGAAATTAATACGAAAACCTATCTACACGTTTACACAGTAATATTTATTTCTAAAGGAATTGTTAGCTGTCAAAATTCAACGTCTCATATAGACCATAAATTTCAAGAACTTCCGCGTCACATAATTCCTACAGGAATGAAGATCATCGTCCATTTCTTTTATTGCATAATAATTTATTCTTTTATGCAGAAATGCGTAGAATGCGTAGGAGGTGTGAAATGCGTTGCATGCTTTGATGCGGAAATGTGTCTTGTGAACTTTTATCTTTAGCGATATCGAATGCTGTATCGAAAATCATATAGTATTATCAAATGTCAAATAATGTCATCACTATCGTTTCTGCCGGTATGCGTGTACGCAGTGTGGTGTTGTAGATACATGTTTGTGGGGTCTTAAAAAATTTTTATTTAATTTTACTAAGTTAATGAATAAATTAATAGATAAATAGGTAAATTCGTTAAAAATTAAACGTGATTCACAATGACATCAATAATTAAATTACACACCTTGTCTGGGGCAATGGATGAGACACCACCATGTTATATATTGCAAATCGATGAAGTTCGAATATTATTAGATTGTGGATGGGATGAAAAATTTGATGTAAATTTCATTAAAGAACTTAAAAGGTAATAAAATAACTGTACACATGTAACTAAAGGAGGAATTTAATTCGTGTCACAACTTACTCGTTTATAGGCATGTACATACAATTGATGCTGTACTATTGTCACATCCAGATTGCGCGCACTTAGGGGCGCTTCCATATCTTGTTGGCAAATTGGGGCTAAATTGTCCAATTTATGCAACGATACCGGTGTATAAAATGGGTCAAATGTTTATGTACGATTTATATATGTCGCACTATAATATGTATGATTTCGATCTATTCTCGTTGGATGATGTGGATGCCGCTTTCGATAAGATCATACAACTCAAATACAATCAGACTGTATCTTTAAAGGGTCAGTAGCTACTTGATATAAATTTTAAGAAATTGTATTATTTTACTATTTACGTGTATGTACACAGGAAAGGGTTATGGCATTGCAATCACACCGTTGCCTGCTGGCCACATGATAGGTGGCACCATATGGAAAATATTGAAAGTAGGCGAAGAGGACATTGTTTATGCCACGGATTTCAATCACAAGAAAGAACGACATCTTAATGGTTGCGAATTAGAGCGATTGCAGCGTCCATCGTTACTAATAACGGATGCGTACAATGCACAATATCAGCAGGCACGTCGTCGAGCTCGTGATGAAAAGCTTATGACAAATATTCTACAAACAGTACGCAATAATGGCAATGTATTGATTGCTGTAGATACAGCTGGTCGAGTGTTGGAGCTGGCGCATATGCTTGATCAATTGTGGAAGAATAAGGAATCAGGTTTAATGGCATATTCACTAGCCCTTCTGAATAATGTTAGCTATAATGTTATCGAGTTTGCCAAATCACAAATCGAATGGATGAGTGATAAATTGATGAAAACATTCGAGGGTGCACGTAATAATCCGTTTCAATTTAAACATATGCAATTGTGTCATAATTTGACAGAATTGGCAAAAATGCCCAATCCAAAAGTGGTCTTGGCCAGTACACCGGATTTGGAGAGTGGGTTTGCAAGGGAGCTTTTCATACAGTGGGCCTCAAATCCCAATAATAGTATTATATTCACCACAAGGTAGTTTGTTGTTGTGATTTTTAATTTTTTTTTTTTACAAATAATGTCGGCTATACTTTAGAACTTCACATGGCACATTAGCTATGGATCTAATCGAAAATGCTACATCAGGACGTAAAATAGAATTAGACGTACGACGTCGTGTGGAGCTCGAGGGCCCGGAACTGGAAGAATATATACGAACTCAAGGTGAAAAATTGAATCGTCTCATAGTGAAGCAAGATGTCGAAGAGGAGAGTAGTTCCGATTCTGATGACGATATAGAAATGAGCATAATCACTGGCAAGCATGATATCGTTATACGTCCAGAGGGTCGTCAACACACCGGATTTTTCAAGTCGAATAAACGGCATCACGTTATGTTTCCATTTCATGAGGAGAAAATTAAAAGCGATGAGTATGGTGAGATTATTAATTTGGATGATTATCGAATCTTAGATACCGGCTACGAAACTACTGCCGATGAGAATAAGGAAAATGTTAAAAAAGAAGAGGTGAAAGAGAAAACTAAAAGCGGTGGTGGTAAGTGTTTGAATAAAATTGCATACTTTCCACAATTATTTCTAATATTTACGTTCTGTATTAGATGTAGAATTATTGGAGAAACCAACAAAATGTACAAGCCAGCGTAAAATGATTGAAGTGAATGCACAAATTCAACGTATCGATTTCGAGGGTCGCTCCGATGGTGAATCTATGTTGAAAATACTGTCTCAATTGCGCCCCAGAAGGGTTATTGTTGTGCATGGCACTGAGGATGCAACCAATGTTGTGGCAAAGCACTGTCAACAGAATATAGGTGCACGTGTATTTATGCCTCGCAAGGGAGAGGTACTATATTTCTGTTTTTACTGCTTTTGTTTATTGTATTTATTTATTTACCCATCTTGTAGATCATCGATGTTACAACAGAATCACATATTTATCAAGTGCGTCTCACGGAAGGTCTGGTTTCCCAATTGCAATTTCAAAAGGGCAAAGATGCTGAGGTCGCTTGGATTGATGCACGCATCGGCATACGCACTCAGGCTATTGAAGCGTCAACAGATTCCGATTCGCAAAGCGTCAATTCTGATAAAACACTAACGCTTGAGACATTAGAGGCTGATGAAATTCCGGTTCATAATTCGGTACTCATCAATGAGATGAAGTTGTCCGATTTCAAACAAGTGCTCATGCGTAACAACATCAATTCAGAGTTCTCTGGTGGTGTACTGTGGTGTAATAATGGCACTTTGGCACTACGTCGTCTCGATGCTGGCAAAGTTACAATGGAAGGCTGTCTGTCGGACGAGTATTATAAGATTAGAGAATTGTTATACGAACAATATGCTATTGTTTAGCAAAATAGAAATAAAATTGCTTTAATGAATATTTCTTTTTGTTTTTTTTTATTTATAATAGTTCTATACTAAAATCTTATTTGTTCATAAATTGTAACATAGGATCCTCCACTCGTGTACGTTTACGCTGCCATTCTTCGATTTCTTCTTCTGTGGGTGCTTTCACATCATACATACTATTGTATGATCGCTTACGATCATCCAACTCAGTGTCTCTCTCTTCCAAATGTTTTAGCGATTGATCCTGTTTACGTTCCCTTTCCTTTTTTTCTTTTTGCTTCATCAATGCTTTCTTCCTTTGACGTTTTCTGGTTTTCTTCTTTAATTTTTTCAACGCCTTCTTTTTTAATTCATCATCCTCTGATGAAGAAGATGATGATGATGATGATGATGATGACGACGATGACGATGTTGATGATGATGATGACGATGATGTTGACTGTGATACTTGTTTTGATACAGATGCCGATGATCCAGCTTCTTCTGATGCAGATGGCATTTCAGTTGTACTTATAGCTTCTGCTACAATGTCCGGAATCACTTCTGGCTCTTTCATGCCAATACAATAAGAATTCTGCAATACAATGAACTCATGTAATAACTTACTTCACTTGCATTAATCATAACATTTACCTTTATAAATGATTTACAACATTTATAACCCCATCGACCGCTGTTCCAGTAACTGCCCCACACAGTTGTATGGTTGTTGATATAAATATCTTCCTCATAAATACTGCGCGCTTTTGGCTTTTCCATCCCTTTGATAATTTTGCCACTACGTGAGTATTCAATATACTCTTCCGTTTGGGCTAGCAGCAATGATTTTGGTGGCGCGTTCAAGTGCTCTTCACCGCCATATTTTTCCACGATATGATCTTTAGTCTGCATCAGAGATAAATTAAATAATACGTATTTTGTATAAAGCATATCTACTTACACTCGACTTAAATTGCTCCTTTTTCTTGTCATATTCTTTCTGCAGCAATTCCAATTTAGTTGGCTCCGCCAACAAATGCACATCGACACCTTTTCCATGTGCATCCCAAGCAAATAGTTGTGCAGTGGTGTGCTTAGTGGTGTCACCAGTAAATCTAACGAAATTTTCACCAGCGAATTCACATCTATAGAGAGGAAACAACAAAAATAAAGTAAAACTTGTAATTTTATCAGCAATATTGCAATGTTAAAAACCTACTCTTCTGCCGGTGTGTTGGGATTTGGATTATCTCTCATTGAACGTGTTTTGGGATCATAGTATGCAGAATTCGGATCCAAATTTCTCAAGTACTTTGCAGTATCTTCACGTATACGCAGATTACGCACTGTAATACGCTGTTTGGAATCGACTTTTGTGCCAGGCATATCTACTTCATCGACGTATTTATCTTCGTTGCCATCATCATCAGAAAGTTCAACATCGGGATCTGTATACGAATGCAAATATGTGGTAGGTACAATATAAATAAATATATATATGTACATTCGACAAGATGAACATACCATTTTTAAGTTTTTCCGCTTTCAATTGTCGTTTGGCTTCTTCGACTTTTTCATATTCTTCAATAATTTCACGATGACTAGCCGGATCGTAGGAGCTCCAATGATCGCGTTTCTCATCGTAATCCACAGCCTTCTCTTCCACTATGTGTTCATCGTGCACCACAATAGACTCTGCATACTTGGCCAATATTTTACGTGGTCGCTCCAAGCAATCCTTCTTCTTATGTGTCAATGCACCACAATTTTCGCAGGCACCTTTACGAAATTTCGTTACCAATTTTGTGGTATCCAAACCTTTTGCTGCCCTCTTGTCAAGTTGTCCCTTTTCATCTTCTTTTTGTGGACGTTGATGTTTTAATGTGGGTCCTTGCGCTCCATAGTACCATGGAGCATTCGAAATGTACTGTGGTATATGTGGATTGATATCACGACCCTCCTCATCCACAGCAGCTGGCATTGTACCAGCTTTTCTTGCTTCTTCCAACTCCTTGGCTTTACGCCAATCCTCACGGGATTTCTTTTTTGGTTCTTCATCGTCACCAGCGTCTTTGCTATGTATAATTTGAGAAACTGGCGTTCTAATTGCACCCGAACTCATCTTGATTTAAGAAAACAATTTCTGTTTTGTCAGATGTTGATATTTTTACTCAAGAGGAAAGTACACATGTATATTTCAAATGATTGGCTGGCAATGCTGTTATATTAAAACATCGGTACCAGCTTTTCATTTTCGAAAAGAAAAAATAACCTTTTTTTTCGGTTATACAATAGGTCCGTTCGCTGACGTAATAGTTTTTACAAATTATTAGAAATTTTACTATTTCTTACTGGAAATGTGTTGCATACGCCAAAAACCAGTAACAGAGGGGAGACTGAGAGAGAAAATGATTTCCACTCTGTGATAATTCTTGCAAATTTTTACTGGTAATATTTCTACTAGTAAGAAATCGTAATAAAGAAAAAACGGCTTACTGGCAAGTGTCAGAAATGAAGGAGTTTGGAAATTACTAGTAAATCTTAAAAATTTTTCGTTCGCGTACTTTTTCACTTTGTTCTCATTTTTAGAAAAGTTTTTATATTTTCTAATACAAAGTAGACATGCAGCTAAACAAAATTACGAAAATGAGAATACTTTAAAAAATTTTATTTCCAAATAAAATTACAAAAATAAGAAAAATTTCGATAATTTAAAACTCCGATTAATCAAATAATTCGTATTTTGATTAATCGAATAATTGATAAATCATAATCTTGATTTATCAAACTGTTCGACTAAACGATTAATCGCACAGCCCTTCAAAATATATTGTTATATTGTTTTGATTCATGCAATTGTATAAAAGCCGCGTAAACCGCGCAAACCTTATAAAATTATACACTCGTAAATTAGCTGTCATATATTTGTATGAAAAAGATTTTATGCGCCTCGTAAAAGTTTCCGCTACGATTTCATAGCGTAAGTGATCAGATAAAATTATACGGTTTGAAATGCAACTCTATTGAATACGGTATTCTACAATATCTCACTAGGACTTTCTCTAATAGCTTTACCTTTATAAATAGACCACGAGTAACAGCCAGTGCCTTCGGTATATAGAAAAAATTTTATTATGCATATACGTTATAGATATAATAATATTTTTCATGAATGGGGAAATAAGTAAAAATAAAAAAAAAATGTAGTTGATAGATTAACGCAGAAATGGAATCATATTTAATTTACAAAAGTACCACTACATTTCACAAACCGAAAGCTTAAAAATAGTATGCACTTATTAAAGAATCAATACATGTATTGTTTAAAATAATACATCTGGCAGCTCTGCTGGTATTAATATATCCCACTATTTGTGAGAACAAAATTATAATTCTAAAAAGAGCAAGTATGACAAGAGAGAAACTGCGAATAAAACATGAGAATTTCACCTGTCACCACCCACAATATTGAACGGTTGCAATTTTTTGTTGAATTTGGATCGAAAATTGGAGTAAAATTTTTTATTGAAAACTTAAAGATTAAAGCATTTTAATTTTTGCATTTGGATTTAAGTCTTGCCTCTATTTTTTTCAAATATAATTATTCTGCAATTAAAAATCAACAATTCAATACCAATTTACACTTAATATAAAATACAATATTGAACAATTTCAATTGCTCCATCACTTATTAGAACATATGATACAATTATTGCAACATTGTGTGCTCCCCAAAATTTTGTTTTTGATTACCTTGCTCATTTGTGGCGCGCTCACTCAATGTCATTCTTCGCTTGTGCTACGATTGGAGCAATTTGCCTCGACGAGGAATAAACGTAGAAAACTTCCCACAATTAGCTCGCTATCCCCATGAAAATCCAAAATCCATAAATGAAGAAGGAAATCGTGTGTGTATGTGTGAGCAAAAAAATTTTCGCTGCTGCTGGTTCAGGAGAATTTTTCATATTACAAATTGTAATTAATTGAAAAAAACAAAATTAATCATTTGTAAATTATACTAAATAAGTAAGTTGATGGAAAATGCTAACGAAATGGCATAAAAGTGTTGCTCAATGAAGCATTATTGCAAAATAGTGAAATAAAGAAAGAAACGAAAAGTTTGCAAAGTGTGGAAGTGAAGAAAAAATTCTGGAGTAGTGAAAAATTTTTTCAGTTTGATTGCAAAAGCACACATACGCACACATACATAGTGGTTGATGAATTGAAGAAGAACGAGAAGTATAAGATGAAGAAGAAAAATAAGAAGAACAAGCATTATAAGAAGTGAAAAACAAAAAAACGAATAAGAAAATGTTAAATAGAAAGAAAGAGCCAGTGAAAGTGAAAAGTCGAGTGGTGAAAAATCAGCAATCAGCATAGTTTGTTCAAAAAGTAGAATGGCAGATCATATTGATTGATTATCCGAATTTCGAATTCTCCAATTCCGTTATTATTACAATTTGCATATGCAAAATATGATTTGATGTGTGTTTCTGTTCTCATGCATTGCTGCAGAACAACACTTTTCTTTGCGATATTTGCTGCTGTTTTATCTGACAAAAACAGCAGCAAAATAACTGGCAGTGAGCTGTCACGCGTCGCATGAGTATACAGGAAATTTCCAGCTATTCAGAGATTTTAACTAGGAATATGTGTAGTATTTGCAATTTCGTGAAAATTATTGTTTCTTGCAAATTACATGTGGTCGAAGAGTGATTTATGGGAACTGTGAAATAAAATTGTGTTAAAAAAAGCTGAAAAATATAAACACATTTGAAAGAAATGCCATTGAGAAATTCCATTGCAATTTAACGAATGTCTAAGGAAGGGTAAAGTACCTGAAAAGGGCAGGAACGCAACATTTCTTGTGTAGTTGTTTTTTTTGTATATTTTTTATTTACTCATTTTCGCATATTCTCTTCTGAAATATGTACATTTAAATATGTATGTACCAATAGTAGAGAAGAAGAAGAAGCAGAGTAGTACTAGTATGTAGTTAAAGTGGAAAAAGAACAGGTTTTCTAGAAGACATAAGTGAAGAATGTCAAATGTTTAGAAGCAGTGAAACACATTTCATTAAAAAATATTTATGTACATACATACGATTATATATGTATACATATATATATATATATATATATATATATATATATGCATAATGGACCAAGACCAATTGTATTATATACATATGTATGTATGTATGTATCTGCATATTTATGTATAACATAAATAAAATTCCTTTTGAGCAGTTATTTAACAAACAGAATATAATAACTAAAAAATATTATGCAAATTGTGCATGACGCAGTATTAAGCAACACTAACAGCAACAACAACAACAACAACAACAACGGTACAAACGAATCTAAAATCAAAAGCACAACAACAAATAGAATAGTAAAGTCGTTGTACAACATTGTTAAAAATATAACAATATAATAATAGCAAACGACAACAGCAACAACTACAAGAATAATATTAATTGAAAAAGTGCGCAACAAACATAATTAAAGTGTGTAAATAAATAAATTAAATTAATATATATATATATTATACATAAATAACTACTACTATAGGCGCACATACTCATACACGCACATACACCTTCTCAATTAAAAAAAAAAAAATCAAAAGAAAGAGAAAAAAAAACGAACAACAATATACTTAAAGAACCAAAACGTAACTAAAGAGGAAGAATATAAATAAACAAATAATAAAAAATACGATGAAAAAAAAATTCGTAAGAGCAAACAAAACCAATTAAAAATTTGTGCACTCATTTTATATGTATTTGTGTGAAAGTTGTGTTTTTTTCATTTCAAACTACATATATACATAAATTTACGTATACCGTGTGCCTGCCTGGCTGTGGCGCCCCAATTCAATTGTATGTTGACCTATTATCTTCGTTTGTTCGGCTACTCTGCTCATTGTGACGATCGCCTTAAGCATTATTCATGAGCTAGTGCAGCACAAAGTTGTGTGCGCGTGCACTAATTACACTCGTCCTCTCCACTCACTGTCAGTATCTGTTCTGTTGCTGATGACTTGAAAAACATTGCCACACACACGCACACACATAGTATTCATTGTTGCTGCTTTCGAAGGTGTGATCAGCCATTGTATAACTACATATACATTGTACCTTTAGTTGGTAATCATCCTTTAGGCAATAATCGCCATCCGTTTAACTGATCGTCATCATCATCATCATCAGTGGTGCGGAATTATCACAACAACAACAGCTTCAACATGTTCACCGGAAAATTGCAAATAAAAGTTTGCGAGGCAAGCGGTCTACGCCCGACGGATTTTCAAAAACGTCACAATTTAACATTTGGCAAATTGGCTGATGATCAATTGATTGATCCATATGTGTCAATCGATGTTGATGAAAGTCATTTTGGTAAGTTTCATAATTGTTTATTAAGTTTTTTTTTTTAGAAATAGATATTCATTCTTTAATTTGTGGGTTTTTATTTTGATGTGTACCTGTTGTGGCTCCCTAACGAAACATAGCACAATTTAACATAATTTACAGAACATAGCAAATGCATTGTGGATTATGTTAACATTGCACAGTAAAAAAAAAGGATATAAGTAAATAAATACATAAAAAAATCGAGCTAGGAAATATTTAAAAATAATAATTTTAAATTGAAAATCCTACTTTTTTTTTTTTTGGTAAAATAAATCAATAAATAAATGCACATAACTTAACATTCGACTAACATAGAAATCAAATATCAACAGACTTCTATGTTAAGTAAAGTTTTATGAGTAATCAGTTATAGACAGACGGCAGCGTTAATCCGGATTAACGGCGCACTTAATCCGAATAAAATACTAACCTGACAGATGGCAGTATTGCGGATTAACTAAACAGCTGATTGCTCACTTACATTACTATCACTATTAATTTTTGTCATCTGTCACTCTCGATATGACAAAATCTACAAGAACGTGAACTGAAAACTATCAGAAACTTGTAAATTGACATTCACAGTTCGTAATTGACAGCTGGATTTATTTGTTCACCAACGCTTTTCATGTCGAAAACTGTTAGCAATTGATGAAAGTTTTTTTTATAAGCGAACACATACATATATTGTTTTCTAAGTTGGGTCGAGAAAAATTCACAATAGAAATCCCTAATCCACTTTAATTTTGAGAATTAAGTCGTATAGTTAATGCGGAATAGCTGCAGTTAATGCCCGAGTTAATTCGAATTAAATCGTTAATTCGGATTAACGCTGCCGTCTGTCGGGGATATTACACATATAACCTGCAAAAAAGATTCTTAAATGACAGTTGTCTCTGCCACACTAGTGGTCAGTTTTTCAGTGCGAGTTTAACTCTATTTGTCGTTTAAACTAAGTTTAAACTCGATTTGCAGGCTTTCAGTCAAATTTCGACGTAGTTTAAACGCTCAATCTAGCTGGGTTCAACTAGGACCAGGTTTTCAGTACAAGTTTAAGCTAGGTTTAAACTACACCAAAATTTTGCTTACACGAAAACAGAAACAATGGAGCATATAAATGCCAAATGCTAAGAGAAAGGGTGATTGGACTCGGAAAATGTATGATGGAGGAATGGATAATCGAGGACTAAAGGTCCTGGATATAATTAAGCACGTATTCCTTATTCATATTCCTAACTGCAAAGCAGACAAGCTTGCAAGACAACAACCTTCCCAACGATAGAAGATTGTGATAACTATAGGATGAATTGCGAGCACAAAGTCAGTATTTTCGCGGATGGCCCCAAACTTAATGTTTAATGTTAATGTGTTTTAGCCAGGCTAAAGTTATAGCCATAAAGGAGGCACTCTCTGCAGTCAAAAAAGGTGTTTTGACTACAAGAGAAATTTATATCTATTCCGATAGTCTGGCGGCACTAAAATCGCTGTATATGAGTAGATAGTTCTCAACGACGGTGATGAACTGTCACAAACTACTAATAGAACTCATTAGTTACTTCAACATCCACCTTTTTTGGGTACCAGCTCACAGAGACATCAAAGGCAACTGTAGGGCGGATGAACTAGCAAATCATGGCACAACGTTAGCACTCCATCCTGACAAAGCATCGGTGCCAATGCCACTAGCAACTTGTAAATTACTGATAGACAGATTCACCATAGATAGTGCTAACACACTTTGGAGACAGAGAGGAAACTGTTTAAATAGTCGGCTAATGTGGCCGAAATGGCCACATTTGCCAGATTCCAAGTTACTTTTCGGGACCTACATCCTAAAAAGATTTGAGGAATGAATTAATTTAAATAGGAATAATCTAAGGATATTTATGGATTAGCTCACCAGGTGAAATCAAATGATTTTGGGTTGTTTTGGCAAGCTAAATATACATTGGACACATTGGAGTCGGACGAAACGAGTTGGCAGACAAGCTCGACAGGAAGTTTGTAGCAACAACCTTGGCAGGTCCAAAATCCTTCTGTGACATGTGTAAGGGAGTCTTGTCCGTACTCATAAAGAAGAAAGTCAATTCTGGGAAAATTTTGCCAGATTCCAAGTTACTTTTCGGGACCTACATCCTAAAAAGATTTGAGGAATGAATTAATTTAAATAGGAATAATCTAAGGATATTTACGGAAATACTCACACAACATTTTCGATTGAATTATCTCCTAACGAAATTGGGAATTTGAAAACTGCCAATACTGCAGGGAGGAGGATGAAACTGGGAAACATGTGTTGGGAGCGGGTCTAGAACTAATGCTCACAAGACAGAATAATTTTAGGGAATTTATTACCCTGAAATCTGTTGAAATCCGGTAATGTGGGACCTTTATTAAACTTCCTTTTGGACGTTGGGCTAAGAGGTATACTCTGAGACTATTTTGTTTATTTAGGCACTCGTAATAGTTAAGTATTATGATAATTTTTAAGGCTTTTGAGTTACATACATAAGGGAGCAGTTTTTATTTTTAAATTTACCCCATGCATGTTTTATTATTAAGTATATTATTTAAAATTCTTTATTCAATGTGCTATCTAATTAATACGTTACTATGCATAATTATCTTTTCCAAAACAGATCGTTCAACAACACGACCAAAAACATTCGATCCAGTATGGAATGAACAATTTGTCCACGATGTAACCAATGCAAAAAATATCAATTTAACGGTATTTCATGATGCAGCGCTGCCACCAGATGACTTTGTTGCTAATTGTATTATACCTTTCGAGGATATTATGCAAAATGAGGCATGTGCTCCCGACCTTTGGGTAAGTTTGGATGCAGTGCGATTACATGTTTACAATTTGACAATTTTTTTTTATGATCTCAGGTTAACTTGGAGCCGCAAGGAAAAATACATGTCATAATAGAATTGAAAAATCGCAATGGTATGTGAATTTCAAAATTATCTATATTTATATATATATATATATATTATATACAATCAATAACCGTTAGAGTCGACTTTAGAAAGTTTAGAAGTTGAGTTATAAACAGCATCATGTCACATATTTCATGCTTTAGCAGGCATCTCATTTCCTTGCTAGCTGGCGCCAAGTAAAAATTCAAAGTTCTGCCAGGCTCTCCAGTACTTTACACCTGGGTCTTCCTCTTTTGCGTCGTCTTCCAGCGTGCTCCGAACATAACACCCTCATAATTCGAGAGTGCTATTCCATTTGTTGGACATAACTTAGCGCAGTCTAGCGGCAATATCGGCATATACCGCATATAGCCCACGACAGTACCTTATTCGGATCTATCGAAAACTCCAAGCATTCTCTCATATGAGGCGGAAATTGTCCAGGCTTCGGTGCTATATGTAAGGACAGGTACGATGAGACCTTTAAAGTGTAGTTTTCGTCTCATCGAAGGCTCAATTTCTCAATTAATTATTTAACCCAAAGTAGCATTTATTTACAAGAGTGATCCTTCGCAATATCTCCAGGTTGACGTCATTACTGGTGGTAATTATGGTGTGGGGGCTCTTTCTTTGTTGTTTGCTATATTCTCTTGGGTCTTCTCCAGGATTTGTGGTAATGTGAATCTGATCGATGCTAGACCTCGTTAGCGATGCTTATTCCACTTATAAGTTGATGCATGTAGGCGAGCAGCTCATGGTCTCCGGTCTTAAACTCGACTCGACTCGACAGGCAGCCATCAGCACCTGCAGTTCTGTTGTTGGAGAAATGTTGGCTCCGTGTTCCGTACCAGATTTCCATTTTCGCCATGACAAAAAGAAGTTTCGAGCATCAAAACCCCACTCAGACGCTTGTTCTCAAAGTAAATTTCGAGTTTCATCTCTATCTCCTTGCAATCGCATCTAGCTATCTCTCCTTGCGCCTGAAAACAGGTCTCTCCGAACTCCTTTTTTTTTGTCCGTACCGTTCTTTCACAGCTCGGTTAGCACCTACACACAGATGGTTTTTTTGTACACGGTGTCTTTCACTGCGGTAGCGTCTCGTCATGTCATGAACAATTTGATCTCTCGTTTGCTGATCTAGAGACAGCTACGTCGCTTTGCTGCGGCGTGGGAGATGAGTTTCATTCCTTTATTGGAGGTGTTCTGTTGTGTGTTCCAACAGTTGGACCAAAAGTATCTTCCTTGCCCACCCTGGCATTGAAGTCGCCCAGAACGATTTTGATATAGTGACGGGCAGTGGTTATACGCTTCCTCGAGAAGCTGAATGAAGCTCTCTTTAGTCGCATCGTCCATCTCATATGTCGGATCGTAAGCACATATTAGACTGATGTTAAAAAATATTGCCTAAATACGGATTGTTGCGAGCCGTTCGCTCACAGCTGTGAACTGTGAAACTGAGACTGGCAAAAAATTCACATCCTATTGTAATCCATCCACTTGCAATATTTGTCATAGAAGGGACTTTTAGTGCAGCCCTCACTCGTCCATCACATTTCTTGAAAAGCAGCCATGGCAGCCTGATATGTACTTATTGAGTGCACTACCCAGCTGGATAGAGGCACCTTCGCTATAGAGGGATCGGGCATTCCAGGTGGTCCTTATATAGTTTACGGGTGTCATTACCAAAACGGGCAGTCTGTTTCGATTTCTTATTGTGGGAGAGTTTTTGTAGGGTGAACCTCAAATCCAACGCACAACCTTTGACCGAGAAAGTTTTCGCCACTCACCCCAGCCGCCTCCACACCACCGTCTGTATAATCTAATTTAATTTGAGTGGTTATTGCAATTTATCAAATTTATTTATATTAGAATTTTGTAACAAATTTAAATTACTATATGTTTTATTTTTCTAGATCAAACGAAAGTAGTACCAGAAGTGGAACATGCGGTTGCCGTTACCAAAGAATTTAAGGAACGTGCAGGCTTCAACAGACGCCGTGGTGCTATGCGTCGTCGTGTGCATCAGGTATGATTACTGACGCTGGTTATAGTGTTTGGTTTTTTGAATTGAATCCCGAAAAGTATGCAATTACATTATTGTGGTTTTCTTTTTCTTTGCAATTTAAACAGGTCAACGGTCACAAATTTATGGCAACATTTTTACGTCAACCCACATTTTGTTCACATTGTCGCGAATTTATTTGGTAAGTCACATTGATTAATTTGACTCTTTCTGGCTCCACTCAATCTTATTTACCTGTATACAAACTACTCGAATTATGATGCACACATTAGTCAACACACTGAAATTTATACCTTCCTACCGTTTTACTTGATAATTAAGTAATTAACCTTTGGATATGATTTGGATTACTCTTGTAAGATATATATTATTTATTTTTTTTTCTTTATTTAAGTGTTTTATGTTTATTTAAATTTATTTATTTTTTTTTTTTTTTTTTGTATTCGCTAAAAGGGACGTTCCTTATTACATTTGCAACATGTGTTTTATTAGTGCTTTTCGTTTAGTTGGGTGATTATTTATTTGTATTAAATTGAAAATGATCTTTTTGCATAATACATAGTAGGTATGGCAAATCGAAGTGAATTTACTTGTCTATTATGGTGTATACGTTATTTTTGTTTCTTCAGTTCTTCTATATTTCACTTCATTTTTCTTCTCTTTTTTATATACCTATACTATTATTTACATATACATAGACACCATACATATACTTATATAAATGTATATATATAAGGTCTAGTAAAAAGAAATCCATTATTTTTGCATTTAATTGAAGGTTTTATTTAGCATAGTTAGAATAATCCGATTTAGGTCAAATATGCACCGTTTTGTTCGATAACTTGTTGCCATTTTGAAGATAATTTCATAATGCCACTCTCATAGTAACCCTCGTTCCTATTAGGCAAAAAACTGGGACAATCGATTTTCACAAGCTTCTCTTTTGGGGCGATTTTTCACCAGCAAAATCATTCGCCATAGACAGTAACAGGTAGTAATCTCTTGGTGCCAGGTCCGGACTATAAGGTGGATCCATAAGAACCTCCCAACCAAGCTTCCGGAGCTTCTGGCGAGTCACTATCGATGTGTGTGTCCTGGTGTTGTCCTGATGGAACACAATTCCTCTCCTATTGGCCAAAGCTGGCCACTTCTGGGCGATAGCTTTCTTCAATTGTTGAAAGTACAAATCCGAATTAAGAGTTTAGCCGTAGGGGAGCAGCTCATAGTAGATGATTCCCTGCCAATCCCACCAAACACATAGCAAAATCTTCCTGACCGTCAATCCTGGCTTGGCCACCGTTTGCGCCGGCTCACCGCTATTCGACCACGACCGTTTTCGCTTGACGTTGTCGTAAGTGACCCACTTTTTATCACCAGTAATCATCTGCTTCAGAAATGGATCGATTTTGTTGCGATTCAGCAACGATTCGCAGATGGAAATTCGATCCATGAGGTTTTTTTGCGTTAACTCGTGTGGCACCCATACATCGAGCTTCTTTTTGTATCCAGCCTTATTTAAATGGTTCCAAACGGTGGGTTGTGGAATGTTTAGCTCCTGGACAATAGAAACAGTGCTTACGTGATGGTCAGACTCGACAATTTCCATTATTTTATCGATATTTTCGACAATTGGACATGCATCTTTGACATCAAAATTACCGGAACGGAATCGACGAAACCAACAGTATCAGGACCATAAACACTATTCACATTTTCAGCCGTCTGGCTTGCGTTTTCGCGTTTATCGAAGAAAAACTGTAAAATATGGCTTGTTTTCTCTTTATTAATGTCCATCTTCGACGCGTGCTCCAACAATACTGAGTCAAGCAATCACAAAACTGCCTAAAAGTTTATTTAGTACGAAATCCTATCTTTCTAACGCCATCTAGCGTAACCCGAACGCACTTATACAATACGAGATACAGATTACTAAAGCCATGTATTGGAAAAATAATGGATTAATTTATACTACACCTTATATATATATATATATATATATATATATATATATATATATATA
Source organism: Megamerina dolium (assembly GCA_963854835.1). Taxonomy (NCBI): domain Eukaryota; kingdom Metazoa; phylum Arthropoda; class Insecta; order Diptera; family Megamerinidae; genus Megamerina; species Megamerina dolium. Next base: position 90,314,197 of record OY978526.1, read on the forward strand.
TATATACATATGTATATATATATGTATATATACATATGTATACATAAATAGATAAATATCATAATTACTTTTAAACACTACATACATACATCCTTTGAGTTCACATACATATATAAGCTACGGAAATTTTTTGCCTTTGCAGGGGAATTGGTAAACAAGGCTATCAATGTCAAGGTATGTGTGTTTTCAAATACAACAACAACTTCATAAAGAATCAAATAAAAAATGCTTCGAACTCTATATATGCACCACTCTACTATATAATATGCACATATGCACATATCTACATTCTGTGTACATGTGATGTCATGTACCTACCCACTGTACATTTATTATATATATATGTGTGTGTGTATGTGTGTGTCATGTGCATATGTATGTATGCCATATTGATATCAATGCATTTCTTCATTTTCATTTCATATCTTCTAAGCTATATACTCATATATTTTGCTACTATGTTTTTGTGCTGCTGTGATTGTCTTTTTTTTTTCATTATTATTAGTTAACTGTTAGTTATACTTGCGCTTATATGATAGATGTTTGTATGTATGTATGTACATAACATCCTGTTTAATTTAAAAGTTTCTATTTACATGCACATACGAATATGTATATATACACTTCCTGCACTATGCTCATATGTGTGTGTATATATATATGTACGTACTTATGTTGTAGTCATTACTCCTATCCATTGTTGTTGTTGTTGTTGTTGTTGTTGTTGTTATCCTATGTCTATGTCGAAGCACTATCATATTTACATATGTTTTTGTTTTGTTTTATCCATTCCTGTCGTCATCATATGATAATAGTTTGGCTCAAAATATGATTTACACTAAAGGTATACTCGAATTTATTTATATATAGATATATGTAACTATGTGTACATTAGGCTGTATCACCAAAAAAAATAATTGAGCATGTTTCTGTTAATTATGAACATTTATCTTCATAATGTTTCAAGAATGAGTATTTGCTTTCCGTAAGCACGTTTTAAAAAAACAACTGAATTGGTCTAAACATTTTTTGTTTTAAAATTATCATCGAAAAAGAAATATTTTTCAATTCCTTAATATACGATTTGTACTAAATTATTGTATCTGTATAACTTTATTTGCTTATGCATATAAGTGAATTCAATTTTACTTTAAATTTAATAATATTTTCAGACGGTTTCCGTCGTAAGACAATATGTAGCTATTGTTGATACTTTTACAACAATATATTGTATAGCACTAACAATTCGAGTGTCGAATAGAAAAACAATTTAGCTGTTTTTATTGTTTGCATAAGAAAATATAACTCCAAGTGTTCAAAAGTAATTGAATCAATTTTAATATTTTTTTGCTTCATTTATCGTGGTAAGGTCTAATGTACATCTCTAATATACCTAAACTGATGTACACTACAATATTATATGTAACATATTCTTAATTTGGAGCAACAGTAAAGATATTGTATAAGTTTCATGTTAGACAAACAATTTATAGATAAAAGGTTTTCCAATTGGAAGAATATGATTATGAAAAACGTAACATTCTAAGCTAATACCATTTTTGTTTCGTATACTCTGACAACTTTGACATTGTGTTTGGAAATTATTAAAAATTTCTTTACAAATTCGTGATAATTGTGGGCAATATAACATAATTCGTAGAATCGTTCATTCATTGTTTGCAAATCTTGTATCACCAAGCCATTTTTTCAAATATGCAAATAGAAGGACCTAAATCTGGCAAATAAGGTGCTGCTTGCTGAAGCAATTTGAGTTTTAACTCATTGATTTTGACCATCGTAATATCGGGTGTGTGAACTGGTGCATGGTCTTGATGAAACAACACGTTCTTTTTCGCCAAATACGGCATTTTTTCATTAATTTCATCACTTAAACGCTGCAACAAATAAGCATAATACTCGCCGTTGATTGTTTTTCGTTTTTGAAGATAATTAATAAAAGTTATCCCAGAACTGAACTGCAGATGGAACTGTCTTCGCCTTCTTTGAACACAATTCTCCCCTTTCAATCCAGTGTTTTGACTGATCCTTTGTCTCAGGTGTAAAGTGGTGGACCCATGTCTCATCCATGGTTACGAATTTACGCAAAAACTCGGCTTTATTACTGTGAAACATCGCCAATCGCTCTAAAGAAACATATTCACGAAGTTGTTTTTGTTCTATTGTGAGCAAACGCGGCACCCATCTTGCACACAGCTTCTTCATGTCCAAATTTTCGGTCAATATACGATGTATAGCACTCTTTGAAATTCCTGTAATTTCACCTAGCTCACGCCCCTTCAGCCAGCGATCATCCAATACCATTTTGTGGATTTTTTTAACCGTTTCTGGTGTGGCCACCTCAATTGGTCGACCACTACGGTGTTCGTCTTGACAGCTCATACGACCTCGTTTAAACTCTGCCACCCAATATTCTATTTTCGTAAACGAAGAAGCAGACTCCCCCAGAGTAGAATTTAGTTCCACCTTTCAAATGAAAGTATTGAATTGCATAACGGTGACCAATTTTTTCCATGTTTACATTGAGGTCGTTAAATTTCGATGGATCCAAAAAAAAAAAAAAAATACTAAACAACGTGGTGCCTTGAAACTTAAAACATATGTTTTATAAGGTTGCCACTTTTCACCAAAGTAATTTTTTTCAAACGACTGCAGCCATCTATATGTCAGGTCGGGTAGTTCTGGGACCGCCCTCGTAGTTATAAAAAGTTACATTTAAATGATATGTGTATGCTGAGGACAATAACTAGATATGTACATATGTTAGATTATGGCGAGTCAGTTAAAGCTCGAATTGCTTTAGAACACACTTTAATCGCAAGATTTAGCTCCTCCGGATTATTTTCTATTTCCAAATTTAAAAAAATAGCTTGGTGCTAGAAGATTTGCAAACAATGAAGAAGTGGAGACTGCTATAAATGGCTGTTTTCTTTGTTACGTCGGGTAGTTCTGGGACCTCCCTCGTACAACTTGTAAAAGGTTTATTTTCATCTCGAGGTTATTGTCAAGTTTATTTTCATAATCTCGTACAATATTCATTGCACTTATTTGTTTGTTGTATTCGTATTTATTTAACAGCAATATATTGGACCTGCTACTAGTTTCATTACGTAGGCACATCTTTTGCATGTATGTATGTGTTCTTTTCTACTATATAATTTATTTTTCATATTAATTATGGACATGCTAAGTATAACAATTAACAAATCAGTCACTTAAAACCAGTTTGTGGGTATGTTGACTATATTGTAAAATTTATTAAAAAAAAAGTAAATAAGAACATATTAGTCAAAATAGTCCTTGCTGTTGTTATGTATATATTTCAATGTTTTCTTGAATATACGATTGAGTTTGCATATAATTACTCATATTCGTTCATATACGCATCTGCATATAAGGAGTGCGCGATTAGAAATGATTGGCATTTGAACAACAAGTGAGTGAAACAATTATAGAGAAATATTTGACTGCGGCGGAAAAAAAAAATAACTAAAAACAACGAGGCGATGAAGTCTCTGTTTAACGGTGTTGAGGAAACATTTATACATTTTTTCTATCCACAACGGCACCCAGAGATTCCATTATAACCACTAAATGCAACTGGTGTTACATTTGTATCAGGTCAGTCCACAAATTCGTGCGTTATTTTTTCAATAGTTGCACAGTAGGCGCTTTTTGCATACAAAAAACGATTCGTGAGAGATAAAGGAACTATAAAAATATAAGAGGCATATTTTGTAATTTTCTTTTATAAAAGTGGAAAAAATGTAACAATTGCTGCTGTAGAAACGCAACTCATGGGGAGAATACCGTGAGTGTAAAGACTGCGCAAAAGTGGTTTTCCAAATTCCAAAGTGGTGATTGTGACGTTGAGGATGCCCCACGCTCTGGTCATCTTGAGGTCTTTAACTCCGACGCCTTGTTGGAACTCGCGGAAGCTGAGTCAAGTTTGACAGTCGTTATGATGGCTGGAAGGTTAAATTCATCACATGGAACAGTTTACAGGCATCTGGTTGAATTGAGCAAGGTTCCAAAGCTGGGAAAATGGGTTCCGCATAAGCTTTCCATCGCGAATCTTCAGCAGAGAGTGAATGTATGTTCTCTCGACTTGAAAATGATAGTTTTTTGAACCGAATTGTTACTGGGGATGAAAAATGGATCCATTTCAATAATCCTGTTCGCAAACCCCAGTGTTAGATAAAGATGAAACATCAGAACCAACCCCCAGAGATGGCCTCCTGTTGGTGTGATATGGCCGGTATCATTTATTTTGATCTGCTGAAACCAAACCAGACAATCACAGCTGATTATTATTGCCATCAACTATCCAAACTGAATGAAGCACTTGAAACAAATCATCCGTCTTTAGTCAATAGGTGCAAAGTTTTATTTCATCACGACAACGCAAGATCGCATACCGCAAAACAGACCTTAGGCAAGCTGAACGAGCTCGGATGGCAGCTAATGCCGCATCCAATCATACTCTCCGGCTATTGCACCTTGCGATTATCACCTTTTCCGCGGACTTCAGTCCTATTTAAGTAATACGAATTACACATCAAAAGAAGCTATAAAAAGGGATATCGACGCGTATTTTGGCTCCAAGGATAAACAATTTTTTGAGCAGAGAATTAAAAATTTGCCTAAACGTTGGGAAGACATTGTAAATAATGCAGGAAAATATATTATCGATTAATAAATACTGAAAATTTATTTTATATTTATTTTAAAACCACCTAAGAAAAACGCACGAACTTATGGACTGACCTGCTAATTGGGCCATGTTTCTTCGTTGATGAAAATAATCGCCATTGTAATACAGTTCAATATAGTACCATCTTGGAAGACTATTGATGCCCATTAATATTTGTTTCTTGGACAATTTTTAAAAGAAGCCCATATATACTATGCAACTGATCGTTGAACTCTCCGAACTCTCAGAACTTATACTCATGCCTCTTAGAGGAAGAATCGCCCTCTGACAATGGGATATCATTATATCTCTCAAGTTTAAGAAGGCTGAAGTATGAACAATTTTTTTATTGGGCCAATATCTAATTGCGCACTCCTTGTAAAATTTCAATCATAACCTCAACAATGACATACATTCATACATACATACATATGTACATATATATACATATATATATATATTTCTATATAAATCCTTACAATTAAATTTTAGTGTGCACCTGTGTTGTACATAAAAGATGCCATCGTTCTGTGGTCACCAAATGTCCAGGCATGCGTGAGGAGGTAATTAAATCAAATTTAAAGAACTATGTAAATAATAATATTGTCCATTCGTGTATTTGTGTATTTAGCAAAGCAAATTGGAAGTGGTACCGGCTGGACAACGTTTTAATGTAAATGTGCCGCATCGATTTGTGGTACATAGCTATAAGCGTTTTACATTTTGTGATCATTGCGGTTCATTGCTATATGGGCTCATCAAACAAGGTCTACAATGTGAAGTATGCAATATGAATGTACACAAGAGATGCCAGAAAAATGTGGCCAATACATGCGGCATCAATACAAAACAAATGGCTGAAATTCTCAGTTCGTTAGGAATATCACCAGACAAACAAGCACAGCCTAGACGATCAAAGGTGTGTATGTAGTGTGCTGTAGTTATGTAAATCCATTAACAGGCTGGTTAGAAAGTTCGTGGAGCGGAAATTACTATATTCTTCATTGCATGTATGCTCCCCTAAACTGTCAAAATTCACCTCTACGTCTGATATTGTTTGATTATCTGATCAAACGGTATTTTCACTGGAAATCTTGGAACTTGTTGGCTCTGAAGAATCGACTGGAGTAGAGTATCTTACACTTTTGTTTTTTTTATGTGGCACTTAGAAGCCCCGAAGAGCTCTTTTGTCGACCTTCCCTTCCAGTGCTGCAGTGCGTGTTAAATTTTGGACATTATTAGAAGGGATCTACTTATTTTAGTCGGCTCCGAACGGCAGAACCCTTCTGGCATCACTTTTTCTGAGCTTTGTCACAGAGCTCTTTTAGAAGCTTTTCCATGACAAATTGTTACAGCCGAAAGTTACTGCCAATTAATTGCCGACAGGTGAGCATCGTGCGAAAGAAAACATATTTTCGATATTAAAGATGTCACGGTCGGGGATTGAACCCACAATCTACGGATCAGAAGGACAACGCACTGAGCCACGGCACCCATATCTTATATTAGTGTAAGTTAAATTGGAAGGCGGTCCTGCTTATATTAGGCAATGGCGGGTGGCAGAACCCTTATGACATCGCTTTCTCTTTCACGAAAAATTGTTCATAAAAATTGCTTATTGCCTTTGCAGTTCTATTGTGTCCCTCTTCCAAGACGTTTAGCCTAACATTGAATTGGAAGTTTAGTTGTTGTTGTTGTTGTAGCACCAAGAATACGGAAATGCTTTGTTTTGTTCCCGTACAAAGCATTTTCCTATTCTGCTGTGTTGAATGGAGCTTGGTCGACCACGTGGTCGAGTGCTTCCGGGACGTAGACCCGTCCATTCTTGGGAAGCTGAAAGTTTAGTATAGATTCTATCTTACTATTTAGTCTTGTTCTAAATTGCCTAGTAAAACTGAAATTTTTATGCATCGAGTTCCTCGGCATTACGATCTCAGACTGTCATACTTATTACGATTCATATCACTACCGGATCCGATATTAACAGCGATCATCCTTAGGAGAGCCTTCGTCGCTTAGATCTGAATGAATATATGAAGGTGTATAAGTTTTAAAATGACTTCTAATGACAGCTACGTAAGCCTTCAGTGGTCTAACGATTGGTCTAGTGGTCTTTTTCACCATATTGTCTGTATGTGGTTTTCATCGTAAACGATAGGCATTCTTTCTTCTTCTGTAATTCTATCTCTATTTTGTCTAAATGGTTTGTACTTTCTTGTGAATGGAACAATTGTGGTCTTTGCTAGGTTAATACTCAGCTCCACCTTACCCTATCATTCCTCACTCTCCTAAAAAGTCAGCCTAAAGTTTTCTGGTTCCGGCGGTAGTCGCACCCCTTCTGATGTAAAGCGAAAAATAGGCTCTCAACACCAGGAGATTTAAGTGGTTTTAATGTGTTTCCCTCCACATAATTCTTCTATGAACTCTTCAATCAGCCGAGAATTGCATTATTTATTATTGTGTGTTTTCTTGTTTTTCATTTTCTTTTTAAATTTACTTCGTTATATTATTAGTATTTAAGCCAACCCGGTGGGGAGGATAATTATGGCTCAGCTGAGCGTGGTGATCAAAGTGAAAGTAGTTGTTCGACACGCAGTAGTTCGGGAATGTCGGAGCAGACAACACTTACGGCTACATCATCTGTAATGGGTGGCAGCACAAGCAGTGGCATTGGTTCAAGCCAATATTTTGAATCACGTCCCGGCAAAACCGCTTTGCAAGATTTCAATTTCATTAAAGTGCTGGGAAAGGGTTCATTCGGCAAAGTGATGTTGGCCGAGAAGAAGGGAACCGATGAAATTTATGCCATTAAAGTGCTAAAAAAGGATGCCATCATACAGGACGATGATGTTGATTGTACAATGACAGAGAAACGTATACTGGCATTAGCCGCAAATCATCCCTTTTTGACAGCATTACATTCCTGTTTTCAGACTCCGGTACGTATAGTTGATTTGTATTTCATTATTGTTTCTTATTCTTTTATCGATCTCACAGGACCGTTTATTCTTCGTTATGGAGTATGTTAACGGTGGTGATTTAATGTTTCAAATTCAAAAGGCGCGTCGTTTTGAAGCAGCACGCGCAGCTTTCTATGCCGCCGAAGTTACACTGGCTTTGCAATTCTTGCATGCGCATGGTGTTATTTATCGTGATTTGAAATTAGATAATATATTGCTTGATCAGGAGGGTCATTGTAAATTGGCCGATTTCGGCATGTGTAAGGTTAGTAAAGAATACAACTATTTTTCTTTTTGCTATTTCACATCTTTATTGTTTTATTGTAGGAGGGTATTATGAATGGTGTTTTAACTACCACATTTTGTGGTACACCCGATTATATTGCACCTGAAATTTTGAAGGAACAAGAATATGGCGCATCTGTTGATTGGTGGGCGTTGGGTGTACTCATGTATGAAATGATGGCTGGGCAACCACCATTTGAAGCTGACAATGAGGATGAGCTGTTCGATTCGATTATGCATGATGATGTCTTGTATCCAGTTTGGCTGTCAAGGGAAGCTGTGTCCATTTTAAAAGGTATTTTCTTCTTGTATGCTCTCTTAAGTGTGTACGAGGGTTACTATTTATATTTCGCGATCTGGCAACACTAATGTCAATAGCTAAAATCTCACAACACCATAATCAAGTTTGACATTTTTTAGCAGAAACATGCTCACAACGTTTTGATGTACAAGTGCTATTTATTTCGTTTACAGTGAGTTAAGAAAATCAATTTCGCCAAAAAAAATGGAAATATCGTTGGATAATTTTTCACAACATTCGACGTAGATTATCTCAACAAGAATGTGTCGATGAACTCAGTTCTTTGTATGGCGATAAAGCACCATCAAAAACCACAGTATATCGGTGGTATTGTGAATTCAATCGTGGTTGTAGTTCGGTTGCCGACAAATTCCGTGAAGGTCGTCTAAAATCTGTTGTTGTGCCACAAAACATCGATGCAGTGCATGAACTGATAATGTAAGATCGTCATGTGACATATCGTGAGATAGAGGCATCGTTACACATTAGTTCCACTTCAATACATTCGATTTTGCATGAACAGTTAGTTGTGAATAAAAATTGCAGTCGTTGGATACCCCATAATTTATCAATAGCTCAAAAAAAGGCTCGCGTCAATTCGTGTAAGGTATAATGCTTAAAAGGTTCAACAGTGGTGCTTCAAAAGACGTGTATAAACTCATGACAGCTGACGAATCATGGATATATGCGTATGAACCGGATATAAAACAGCAATCGAGCGTATGGGTGCTCCAAGACGAGCCAAATCCAACAAAAGTTGTTCGGGCCCGCAGCACTTCGAAGCAACTGGTCGCATGTTTCTTCGGCCGAATGGGTCATGTGGCCACTGTTCCGCTTAAGCAACGTAGGACGGTCAATTCTGAGTGGTACACGACCATTTGTTTGTCGAAAGTCTTCAGAGAAATTCGCAAAACCACCCGCCAAAAAACAGAATCATTCTCCATCATGACATTGCGAGCATTTCACACATCTCGTCAAACAGGTGAATTTTTGAGCAGTTAAAACATCGAATTGATGACTCATCCTCCGTACAGTCCTGATTTGGCACCCAATAACTTCTTCTTGTTCCCGAATATCAAAGGTAAACGGCGTGGTCAACGATTTACGAGCGCCAAAGATGTAGTTGAAGCATTAAAAAACCATATTTTGGAAGTGTCTCAAGAGGAATGGAAAAACTGTGAATATTTTGAAAAGCAATAAAGCCGTTTTCATTTAATAATGTTTGTTATTATTTGCTTATTACCGAAATATAAATAGTAGTTCTCGTATTATCAGATCCTGGGTTTAATTAAGCCTGGGCAAAATTACTTGAAAAAAAAAATTTAATAATATTCTTCCACATATCAGGTGTAGTAAAAAGTAATCCATTATTTTTCCAATAGATGGCTTTAGTAATCTGTATCTCGCGTTGTATAAGTGCGATTGGGTTACGCTAGATGGTGTTAGAAAGATAGGATTTCGTACTAAATAAACTTTTGGAAACTTTCAGGAAGTTTTGTGATTGCTTGACTCAGTATTGTTTGAACACGCGTCAAAGATGGACAGCAGTAAAGAGAAAATACGCCATATTTTACAATTTTTCTTCGATAAAGGCGAAAACGCAAGCCAGACGGCTGCGAATCGCTGCTGAATCGCAACAAAATCGATACATTTCTGAAGCGGATGGTTACTGGTGGTGAAAAGTGGGTCACTTACGACGACGTCAAGCGAAAACGGTCGTGGTCGAATCGTGGTGAGCCAGGATTGACGGTCAGGAAGGTTTTGCTATGTGTTTGGTGGGATTGGCAGGGAATCATCTACTAGAAGCTGCTCCCCTAAGGCGAAACTCTTAATTCGGACCTGTACTGTCAACAATTGGACCGTCTGAAGGCAGCAATCGCCCAGAAGCGTCAGCCAGCTTTGGCCAAAAGGAGAGGAATTGCGCCACACACATCGATAGTGACTCGCCAGAAGCTCCGGGAGCTTCTTATGCATCCACCTTATAGTCCAGACCTGGCACCAAGTGATTACTACCTATTCCTGTCTATGGTGAATGATTTTGCTCTTCGCCTCAAGAGAAGCTTGTGAAAATCGACTGTCCCAGTTTTTTTGCCAATAGAGACGAGGGTTTCTATGAGAATGCCATTATGAATTTACCCTCAGAATGCCAACAAGTTGTCGAACAAAACGGTGTATATTTGACCTAAATCGGATCATTCTAACAATTCTAAATAAAACCTTCAATTTAATGCAAAAATAATGGATTTCTTTTTACTCGACCTAATATTTCAATTTAATAATTTTAATTATTCTTTTTCTCTTTTCATTGTTAGGTTTTCTAACAAAAATTCCAGAGCAACGTCTTGGTTGTGCTGCTGGCAATGAGAACGATATACGTAAGCATCCATTTTTTGGCAAATTAGATTGGGACGAACTTGAGAAACGCAATATAAAACCACCATTCCGACCGAAAATGGTATGTGTACAATACTTACATAATACTTACATAATAATGATAATGATTATTTTGTATTTTGTTTTTATAGAAAAATCCACGTGATGCCAATAATTTTGATACAGAATTTACCAAAGAGGAGCCTGTACTAACGCCCGTAGGCAATGATGTTATACGCTGTATTAATCAGGATGAATTTGCTGGATTCTCATTTGTTAATCCAAAATTTGGACCAGAACGTAAAGTATATTAAAATAATCATAATAATAATAATAATAATAATAAGAAGAAGAGCATTGATTCGATTGAATAATACCAAAAGCAAATACCATAGAGGTTTTTACTGCAATTATATTAGTGTGCATACCATATATGTATGTAAAAATGCATAATTACATATAAAACATATTTAGTCAAGTTTTGTTCTCTTTGTTGGCAGAGACAGATATGATAATGTATTGTATGTAGTTCTTTTTTTTTTTTTTGTTGATTTGTTTTTGTTATTTTTTTTCTTTTTTGTTGAAAATATGCAAATCGAAACTAAAAAGAAAAAAGATGAAAAGAAACTGTGTGCGCCTTTAAGCCTTCTCTGTGTGTGCGTGTGTGTGTGAATAACAAAAAAAAAAAACAAAAGAGAAACTTACAAGTTCATAAAAACTAATTACCATTAAAAAAAATACATTATTAATTATATACATACATACATACATACATACCTACATGCATAGATGCTATTACTAAATACTTCCTGCGGGATCAGCACAAACTAGTTAATTGACACGTTTCTAAGAGCGTGCTGGTTATTTTAATATTAAGTTAGCCTAGGCACAAGTCAATTGTCCGCCATTGTTTATATTTTCAATTAATTTAAACGTTAGTTTAACTAACAATTAAATTTATTTCAAATATTTGTATAACTAATCCATTTGCAACTAGTCTGTGCTTGATCTACAGGGCTATTACTAATACTACATACTACTACATACTACTACTACTACTACATACTATTACTACACACTACTACTACTACTACTACTACTATGACTACTACATACATACTTATAAAACGATACGAATTATGCTAAATTAATTAAAAACACACATTGTGTAATATTTTTGATTTAAAATTTGCTTAAACTTACAAAAAAAAAAAGCATTTTAGGGATTTTTCAAATGATTAAGAACAAAAAAACAAAAAGAGAAATTAAAAATCATTAAATATGTATGTAACATTAGAAAAAAAATATATGTATGTTTCAAGAAAAAGAAAAAAAAAGGAGAAAACAAAAGTTGATACAGATTTGCAAAACATACAAAAAAAAATTATGTGAAGAAATTTTGAATGGAGTACTACTAATAAGTAGGTACGCCATAATAATAGCGAGAAATACTTCGAAGTCATTTTGACACTATGATAGTTTTGCGTATGCGTAAGCAAGTGATCCCATATTAGTTTGCAATTTTTACACACTTGTCATTAAAAAAACAAAAATGCGTTTTGTTTGTTGTTTACGTGGAGAGATATATAGAGTACATATAGAGTATAGTTGCAATCAAAAACTAAGACATCTCCCAAATTTGTTATACAATACAAATATATCTATATACATATGTACATATATAATTGAAAGCTCTGACAAAGAGGCGCATATAATTTTATTATTTTTTAAATTCATTATATACGAATATATTTTTTTTTTGTTAACTAATTAATATGCTTTTACTTGTATCGTTTATGCAAAATATATAAATTTTATAATATTGTTAACACATTGAATATTTATCTATACATACAAACATACATATATTTTTGTATGCTATCCTATATATATATGCATACATACTATATGCATATGCAGTAGTAGACTTGTTGTGTATTTCGTAATCATGAAAAGAAAAAAAGAGGAAGATATACAAAAGAAATACCAGTGCTAATGCTAATCATTTTACTACTATTGTCAAGAAGAACAAATTATTATTTTTTTTCGTATTACTATTATTCTTATTCTTATTATTTCTGACTTATACAAACATGTATACAATACGTAATTGGTTAAAAAAAAAATTTTTATTTACATTTATTTATATATCTTATCTTATCCATGATCTATTATGTGGCACTGTGTGACATGGCACACTTGGTTAACTTGAAAATAATGTTATGCTAGACATTTTCAATATCAATATCTAGTCAAGTCATAAATATTGATACATAGAAAAATCAACGCCAAATGAAAAATGAATTAATATTTTTCAAAACTTTTTTTTTCTTTTTATTGGATTATTCATTGGTCTACACATCTTAGAAGAACTTCTGCGAAATGACTTCCATTTACCTTCCAGCTTGAGACTTGAGACGATCTGGCCACTCTCATCGATTGCGAGATGCACTTCATGCACGGGGAAATCCACTGTCCACTGCACGGACAAGGGCTCACTTCAACGACTCAATATTTGGAATGTCGAATAGAGCAAGCCATGCCTGCCATCTGGTTGGTTGATTGGTTGAATTGATGACTGTTCATTCTCTGCTTCCAAAGGGCAGGGCATTTTCAAAGGAAGTGGAAGACCGTTTCCTTTTCTTCCACTTGGTTACAACTGTGACAGAAATCATTATGGGACATCCCCATTTTGGCCACCTGTTCTCCGATGAGCCAGAAGCCAGTAATGACTGCCGTCAGTCTAGAGACGTCTTTCCGGTTCCTGTTTATCAGTAGTGTTGTTTGTTCAAGATTGTATATGGGCCATAGTGACTTACTAGTCTTACACTTCGTAAAGCTTTTCCACCTACAATCCGCTATTTGTAGATATTTTGTATTGATAGCTCTTTTAGCTACACTCAGCGGTATATGCTGCCCTGTAATACGGACCACAACTTGAAATCCAATGGGTTGAGGTCTGGACTATCAGCTGGCCAATCATCCTTTGATATGAAGTCCGAAATGTTGGGTTTTTTTAAGCCACAGTTGAGTCGTTTTTGCGTTGTGAACTGGAGCAGAGGTCTCTTTAGATCTTCGGGATGAGTTGGAATGCTTCTCTCTGGATGACCGAGCAAAATGCACGATCGTTATGTTTATTGAAAGATTCTTCTACGATGCTGATTTTCTCGTCAGTAAACAGAATTTGTCTGTGAGCGTACCGGCGGCTGCGTAACGCTTTAGATTTTCGTTTGCGTTTTCTCTCCAATACGGCCGTGAGCAGGTGTCCAGTGTGTCGCTTGTATGGTTTTTTTGCGAAATTTGCACTTCCCGCGACAAGATTTTCTGTTTTTACAGCGTTTTTCAGTAGATTTGTTTCTTCGCGGCTTCGATCGCTTTCGGTGTTCTCACAATGCGCGGACGGCCGGATCTTTGATGGCCTCGTACTCCATCAGTATCCTCAAACAACTTCACAGCACTATACATAAAATTGCGAGATATTCCAAGCGGTCGCAACGTCCGAAAGATATCGCATCGCCATTTCTCATGTTGCATTTTAGTAGGTCAACTACAACAATACGATTTTCGATGTTGCTCCATTCCATGATTGTGAACAATTGATGCCAAAAACTTTTTATGTGGCAATGAAGCATAAATGTCAACTATTAAATCGCACTCAAAATGAAATGGATGCGCCCAATATTGCATTCGTAATGAATGCGTTTAGTTGTGTATCACTATTTATGACTTAACTATTGTATATACTTCGAATTGAATTAAATTAAATTTTCATTCAGTCATTAGCATAAGCATTTGCTGTCAGATATTAAAATCGTTTTTTTATTGTGTATCGCGATGTGTAAGCTACATTTTAAATGCAATTTTGAATTGGATAAAAAATTGCACTTTTTTGCACCTTCAAAAAACGATTTTTTTTAACATAATTCCATCATTTGAAGATATTTTGAAAATGTCCGCCATATGCCATAATGTTTATAGCTCAAGAAAGAATTTTTCCTTTCAAATTTTTCTTTTCTCGTTCCACTTTTTTTTTGTTGTAGTTATATATTACGCTGCATACATATTTTGCCATATATACATACATTTGTAATTCTAGTCATTATTTCAACGATAGTATATATTCATACTAATTTATACATACATATATATATATATATATATATTTGTTAATTTAAAAAAAAATGCTGAATTTTTTTTCTTTTTGTTTTGGGTTACGTTTTATTTGTAACTATTTATTAAAATTAATTTTTTTTTGTTTTTATACAGCTTTGAATCTCATTTTATATTAGATACTACGATTATTGATTATTTGTTTTTCTTTTTTTATTTGCCTCTAAATATTTATGTACATTATCTACTAAAAGTGCACATATGCACTAAATATATAAAAAAAAAAATTATTTTTGAAAAAATTATTCATTTATTGAATACTTATATTATTTTTATAGTATATGTAAATATATTTTCCTTTTGTAATAACAAAATTTATCAAAATCCTTTAAAAACCCCACCAAATATAAAAATAGTAGAAAATTAAATAAACATTTGAATAACATAAGTGAGTTTTAACTATTTGTTTTAAATATGATAACAAAAAAAAAAAATTGTCGCACTTAACAACAACTACAACAAAAACGAATGACAGTATAGTATTTCCTTTGTTTAACAACAACAACAACTTGTCAAAATCTCATATTTGCAACAAAAAAAAAACAAAAACTACAAATTAATATTATGTGAAAAAGCACAAAATAATTTTAATTTTCTTTTAAAATAAAATATTGAGCGAATTTTTAGGATCTAAAAACTAGTAAGGGAATTCACAAGGTGTCATAATATACGACGATTATCACCACTACATAGCTATTAGTTGTCGAAAAAAAAGTTTCATATCTAAATGTCAAACAAATAGAGAAAACAGTTAGATTATTATTATTTTTATGCTGATCATCTGTCAAATTTTCGATAGTGATGGAAAATTTTCGATAATAAATATCATTGGTTGAGATCGATCTAACAAACTCGTCATCTAATCGCTTACTTGTAATTATTGAAGATAACAATGCTTTATTCATTCGGTTTGGTACATAAAAATATACGAAGGTACCGAAGTGAAGCGTATTCCAGTAAGGGCATTCTGCATCGATCGAACAAATGGTAGTCAGACGGGATAAGGTCTGAGCTAAAAGGCGGATGAAGTAAAATTCACCATCCATTATTTTCCAAATAGCTTTCAACCGGTTGAGCAACATGTGGCCGAGCGTTGTCATGATGGAATGTTATGGACTCGTTTGTGGTCGCATCTTCGGGGTGTTTTTCAGCTAATGCTCGTTTCAAACGAATCAATTGTTTTCGATAGAGGTGCCCTGTGATCGTTAAATCTGGTTCCAAAAGCTCATAGTATAACACTCCCTTCTGGTCTCACCAAGAATACAGAGCAAAGACCTTAACGCCATGGATATTTGGTTTTGCCGTTGATTTTGCGACCAATCAGACTTCATCACGTATGATCTTTTGCGTTTCGGGTTATCATAAGAGATCCAATTTTTCATCACCACAAATTATACGATACAAAAATGATTTCTTTTTATGGCGTTCAAGCAGCATTTCTGACATGCAAAATTGACGCACAACTTCTCTCGGTTTCAATTCGTACGGCAACCAATTTTTTTGCTTTTGGATGAATTCCAGTGCTTGCATTTCGTTTGGAAATGGCTTGTGATTCCACAAGTTCTTTTTGTATTTGACACGAATCTTGATTGAGGAATGTTTCCTTTTCTTCGTCTTCAAACTTTTTTTGGTTGCCTTGAGCATTCTTTGTCTTTCAAATCAATATTATCGCTTTTGAATCGCACAAACCACTTCTGACACATTCTAACCTCTGGAGTAAGAATAAGTTTCCGTGGGTAACTGATGAGCTTCTGTTGTCCGTTTTTTTTTTTTTTTTAATTAAAGAAAAAAGCAAATTTTCCCTGAGCTCTGAATGCTATGTTTCTAATATGTTGGAACTGTTTTGTGTTTTGAAATAGCACACAATTCTTATATATAACTTTACGATACCTTTTGAATCACCCAAATATTGTTACAATACTTATTATTTCTATATCAAAATTGTGTATTTATTAAAATTAATCTCGTTTCACTGTTTAATATAGAAATATTTTTTAGATCCTAAAAATGGTATCCCTGATAATAATAATAATTGTATTTCATTTTGGGCATCGCAGGAAAACTGAAACTATTAATATAAAAATTAAACGCAACAAACTATTAAAATAAATTGAGATAAAATCTTATAAAATATATATATATATATATATATATATATATATATATATATATATATATTTATATATATATATAAATATATATATATATATATATATATATATATATATATATATATATATTTATATATATAAATATATATAAATAAATATATATATATATAAATAAATATATATATATATATATATAAATATATATATATATAAATAGTTATATATATATA
Source organism: Megamerina dolium (assembly GCA_963854835.1). NCBI lineage: Eukaryota > Metazoa > Arthropoda > Insecta > Diptera > Megamerinidae > Megamerina > Megamerina dolium. Next base: position 90,331,338 of record OY978526.1, read on the forward strand.
TATATATATAGTTATAAATATAAACTCACAAAAATAGAAACATACTATTAGAGTTAAAGAAAAATATGAATATAAATATATATTACAATGATGAGGAAAAAGTAATCGTAAAAACAAAATGAGATAATATTTTAGCCTGTAAGTAAAAGTGAATAGCTAAAATAACGACAATTATATATATATATATATATATATATATATATATATATATATATATGTATGTATATATATATATATATATATTTATTTATATATATATATATATATATATATTTATTTATATATATATATATATATATATATATATATATATATATTATTTATTTATATATATATATATATATATATATATATATATTATTTATTTATATATATATATATATATATATATATATATATATTTAGTTATATTTATATATATGTATATATATATATATATATATATATATATATATATATATATATATATCGTATAACAAATAATTGATCAAGAAAATAATACATAACATATGCAAATTTGCTATTTAATGTTAAATACAACAATAGAAACATAAAAAGAAGGGTAGACGAAAATGAAAATTACCAAAGACTAAAATAATATGAAATGGAATATAAGTATATATGTACATATATCTGTGGCCAAGAGCAGTAACTGCTTGATTTAATTTTCTCAACTCTTGCTGTTGCCTCGAAGCAAATGAGCTTAAATGAATATATAGTTTTTGATGTTTTCTTCATTTTCCCAAATCCTTTAAATGCAAACTACGAAAATTTTCACAATATGTAATAATATACGGAGGTTTCGATGGTTCATGTAACTCAATTCTATTTTAAATAGATTTAAGAGTCTAATGCTTTTGGCTACAGATATAATAAGAAAAATATTGTATATTTAATACATACATACATTGAATACATTGTCAATAATTGTGTGCATATGAAAAAATTTCATTTCTTACAACAGTATTCTTACTTTTAGTTTTTATTATTTCTTTTGTCGTACATAGATAAAATATTTTACTATTTATTTATATTATTTTTTCTACACATATCTATAAATTGTTGACATTTGACTCAAATTTGTAATGTGTTCTTAAAATAAAAAAAAAATCAGCTTTAAAAATATGCAATTTAGTTTATTAGTTTAAATGGCATACATACTGGAGAATTCTAATTAATATAAATATATGTCATATGCTTGTGCATCAATAAAATTATTATACATATTGGGCAGACTTGCTATGTGTATTGATGCATCTCTGACATCTGAATAAGAACAGTTTTATGATAATGTTATTTTGCAACCTCTGAATTTTACTTTTGAATGAAATTCATTTGACAATTTGACAAAAATAGTCTTTTTGGATATTTTAACAATTAATCACTTGGTGAATTTGATTTCTAACGAAAGTAAAATATTCAGAATATAATTTAAAGTATTAAAACACATTATGCATACAAATGTATACCACATGTATATGCATATTAAAAAAAAAAAACAGATAAACATAAAAAAAATATTAAAAATAAGCAAATTTAAACAAAACAAAAAACCAGTTATATATATACCTAGATAGCATAAATTCTCTGATAATCGTAACGATCTAATACATCATAATGAAAGGCAAATTAACAAAAAAAAAAAAAATACAATATGTTGATTTAAAATAAAAATATATATATGCACAAAAACAAAAAGTAGATACATTTTTGCTAAAGAGTATTTTATTTTTAAATCAATATAACAGAAGAAAATAATTATATAATAATTATTATAATAATATTAAGATGTCGGATAATATAATCTAATATTCTTGTTTTAATTTTTGCTTCTTTAAAAAGTGTTGTCTCAAAATTTTATGAAAAATATACAAAATATATATATAGAAATTTCGAAGCTAACTCTATGGAAATATGATTTTTAAATGTTTTAAAAGTCCGACCTCTAATAATAATACGTGAAGGTATGCGAATATGAAAAATGGCACATTATTTCATTTCATTCTATCGTTATGTTTATCACAATGGGCATTTCTGACCTAAGTGTGTCCTATATGTGACCCAAAAAGGATCATTATCAGTTTGGTTCCAGAATTCGAGTGAATATGAACTAGAACTGCACTAGAAACTGAGTGATTACATTTGCAACATTTTCAAACTCTTGTTTGTAGCCTATATAATTCATTGATTCCTTGAAAAGAGGAATTTAGGCATCTTCCTTTCGTAAGGGAAATGAATTCCGCTTTATGTGAACCAGAGATATCTAAAAGGGCTAGTATTTGAACAAATTTTGAGTTTTTGCTCAATTCAGATTAATGGAGCCAAATCCAATGAATTTCTATTAATTGCCAACCGTTCGCATAGTGATAAATTCTTTCGGAAAACAAATGTTCGGAAGATGAAATAAGCCGAATCATTTATATTAGTCTTTTTAGTAATATGACCACATTTGGTTGGCTAATCTTAGCCGCCAAAAAATAAAAGAAATGCCCTTTGAAGTAATGCATCCTCCGTACCATTAACTTTTATATGATGCATACTAAATGAATATATAACAATAAAATAAAATAATAAAAATAAATAAATAAATAATAATAATAAAAATAAAATAATAGTAATATTTATTATAAATACAATATAATACAAAAACAATTTCATAATTTCATAATTAATACATTTTTCATTTGCTTTCGTAGTATTATGTACCTTACACTTGACGTATTGCATACCTTAGTAATTTAAATATTAACGAATTGTTTGAGTTAAATATGTAAAATTAGTGATTGTATAAAAACAAAAAAAAAACACAAAAATTCAGAATAATCAAATAAATATAACGAATTACTATTGATGAAAGGAATATAATAAAAAAAGAGAATACTTGAACCATTTTATTCTAACATTCTGTTTACATTAAGCATAAATTGTGTCACCTTTAAAACGCATAAGTATTAATTCACTTATCATTTACTCGTACCCTCTCTCTTCATCCCTAAACAGACACAATATTTGATAGTCAAATCATTTTAATCATCAAATACCAAAAAAAAGAGAAAAAAAATTATTAAAATAAATTATAATACCAATTTAAAATTGTATCTATCGAATTTTTAGTAATTGACGAATATTATTTGTCTTAACAAAAACAAAAAATTAAATTATAAAATAAAACAAAAATAGATGAGAATAATGCTTTATTTAGTCTGTTAGAGTATATGTATGTACTATATATAATAAATAAACCGCATTAAATTACAAAAAAAAAAAAACATAAAATACAAATAATAATAATTTTAAGTAAATTAGCAAAATAATATAAATGTTATAGAAAATTGAAATAATTATATTTAGGAAATAAATAAATACAATTATAAATTAAGTGCAAACTACCACTACTAATATTGTCTCATTGATTTTTATGAGGATAATTCGATCAAAAAAGAGTTGTTTTATTATAATTGTTATTATTACTACTACTATTATTATGATTATTATTATTATGTACCTTTATGTTTGAAACAAACACACACACACACAAAAACATAATTTAACTATGCCATATAATATATATGTATACTTATGTATTTGTTTTTTCTTTTCTTTTCAAATCGAAACATACAAGAACTAAAAAAAGATATGTGTATCTATATTGAAAACAAACAAAAAATTATATATACATACATATATTGCAAATGAAAAAATATAAATTAATTGAAACAAGATTAAAAATATACATAGATAAAAATATGTTTAAAAAAAAATACATACAAACATATTTAAGTAAAACAACACACCGATGCATACACACGCAAACAATTTAATAAAATATAATAAAAGAAAAAAAATCAATAAATCTTAATTATAATTACACACACACACACAAATGTAAATATACATATACCGACATATTTATATGTACATATAATATATTGCATACATATATGTATATATAAATATGAGTATATGTATAAAACACTAAATAAGTATTGCAAAAAAACAAAAAAAAAATTAAAACTGATGATGGATACTAATAAATAACTACATATATGATATATGAATAATGTTAATGTTAAATTAAAAATAGTCGAAAGTCAACAGTTGAAATAAAAATAAATATACCTAAAATATAAATGAGAAAAAGTTGAAGAAAAATATGAAGAATAAAAACAAAAACCAAAAATGAAATTATATAAAATAATAAAATTATAAACAGTATGAAAGTAAAAAAAAAAATAAAGAATTAACACGTATAATAAATGCTTTTCAATTCAATATTATGAATATGGTCTATAGTATTTTTGTTTGTATTTCGAAGTATGATGGTGAACGAATTCGGAAACGCAACTACTTCCGCTTGATGGTGTAAATTCTGTCTTAGGAATTTTTCAGATTCAATCCGTTTCAGACAATGATTTGAATGAAATGTGTATCAAGTATTATATTTTACGAAACTCAAAGAGAATACGATTGTCTGCAATGTGACAGCTGATTTTAAAAACGTCAGTCACAGTCTAATGGTGACCACACAATTGGCGCGCTGACGTATAGGATTTTCCATGTATTAGAGCGAGACAGAAGGAAAAGCTTTTATGTCAACGAGAAATGAAATATGATGACATGTCATTTCACGCCAGCATAGGATCGATTCTATGTTACACGCAGTGTGCCGCTTCATTTTGTATTTTATATGTACTTTGCTCATGCGTATTTTAAAGAAGCTGCGTTATTGCATGTTATTTGTTTTATAAGTGCATTTTGCTGTTTCAATATGTAAACAAACTGAAATGACAAAAGTAACAAATTTTTTGACATCAAGCAACTTGCATCTTTTTACGCAGCTTTGAAAAAAAAACAAAAGTTTTAAGCTTTCTGCTCGGCGTGAGATTATGTCGAGCGCCAATTGTGTTTCTACCTTAACTTTCAAAATGTCAATTGCAAGGAATACGTTACGTACAAAGACTACAATTTCATATTGTCAAAATAGGAATTAGGGGAAGAGTCAAATAAAGGGTCAATTATAGAAACTTAATGTAACATAACTTAGCACACGGGTCTTACGGGTTATGTGTGTATCTGATTTCTTTAAAAACTTAACTTAGCATAGATGTCTGTTGATATTTGATTTTTAAGTTGTTACATTACGTTTAGTTTCTATAATTAAGTCTAATTGCTTAGCATATTTGGTTAGAAAATAGTAAATCACATATATTTGAGCATTTTAATATTCTTATAAAGTGGATTAAAAGTCAAGTTGTCATTGAAAATGTAAATTTATCAACCATATGATTGAAGTGGCAAGGATGCCCTCTTCTCCACAGGAAATACCCATTACACCGCATTATATGACAATTCTATGAAAAGTACAAGCATGTTTTATTTTTAGTATTATCGATAATGGCATTTTAATTCTACACGCAGTAAATTTGGTAAATGTCATGTCTTCAATATAAACAGCGACTCTGTTAATATACAGTGACCTACTTATATGGCCATTACAACCGAAAATCGATTCAGGCCGAATGGGACATGCTTCTCCAACCACCTCTGTTCTTCGTTAGATATGATATGATATTGGAAAGCTACCTTTCAGGTCGGCAAGTTATAGTAAGACATAAATCAATATAATCATCATCAGTTCTTGTATCTCCCACTGGAGCATAGGGTCTTAATAAAAAACTTCCACATGGTTTTTTTATTCAATTCAATTCACATCAATTGAATACCTCATTTACGCTGAAGTACCTCAAAGCAGCATATTGGGCTCTCTATTATACACTGCTGATATGCCGACCAATGCCAATACAGTCCCCTATACTTATGCAGATGATACAGCCTTTTTATGCCCTCATCCAGACCCGATATTGGCATTATCAAAGACTGCTGGAGAATACTTTGTTACTTTACGTGTTGATTACGTAACGTTAGAATCTGTAGAAATTAGTTTTTCAACGGAGGGTATGTCCAAAAATTATTGTCATTCTCCTTTCTCTTTATCATATTTGTATTTTATATTATATCCTGCTATCTCTTTCCTTCTGATATAGCATATAAACTGTTAAGTAATCTCACTTCTTTTTCTAATTAATTACTTTACCTTACTTTCTGTTACGTATTGACTTATCACACTATTGTGAATCATCTGAAAAAAGTATTCTTAGAATGGCATAGATAATTGATTAGATAAAAAGCAGAAGAAGAATAAAAATAAACGTGCTGTCAACAAGTTCACATGTATTATTGCATACAATAACAGCAAAATAGCTGGGATTTTAGAAAATAAATTTTAAATAACACAATAATTCTCAAATGCCGAAAGTTAAAACAGAAAAGAAAACTCGGATACACCATGAGGTACAAAAGCAAGGTATGAGTTTGTAGAATTTGTTAATACATCCATATGGAGCATTTATATTAACAGTATTTACATAGGGATTGTATTCAACAAGGACTTTGGTCAACATATACTCAAAAATCCTCTCGTTATCACAAGTATGTTGGAAAAAGCAGCGATACGTCCCACCGATGTTATTTTGGAAATCGGTCCTGGTACTGGCAACATGACAGTACGTATGCTAGAACGTGCAAAGAAGATTATAGCATGTGAAATTGATACACGTTTGGCAGCCGAATTGCAAAAACGTGTCCAAGGTACACCATTGCAACCTAAACTGCAAATGTTAATAGGAGATTTTCTGAAAGCAGAATTGCCATTTTTCGATTTATGCATTGCAAATGTACCCTACCAGATTAGTTCACCGCTAATATTTAAATTGCTGCTACATCGACCGCTCTTTCGATGCGCAGTATTAATGTTTCAACGTGAATTTGCACAACGTCTTGTGGCGAAGGCAGGTGATAAACTTTATTGTCGTCTCAGTGTCAATACACAATTGCTGGCACGGGTCGATATGCTGATGAAGGTGGGCAAGAATAATTTCAAGCCACCACCCAAAGTAGAGTCGAGTGTTGTGCGTTTAGAACCGAAAAATCCGCCACCACCAGTGAATTTCACCGAATGGGACGGTCTAACACGTATTGCGTTTTTGCGAAAAAATAAAACATTAGGGGCTGCCTTCAAAACAAATTCCGTTATGGAGATGCTTGAGAAAAATTACAAACTACATTTATCATTGCGCAACATGGTGAGTATAGGTGTTTTTACATTAATTAGACCGTTGTATAATTGAGGTTACTTTTTTAGTCACTCGAACCCGATTTCAATATGCAAGATAAGGTTATTGGTATACTGCAAAAATTGAACATGGATAATTTACGAGCTCGTTCCATGGACTTGGACGATTTCATGTCATTACTGTTGGCTTTCAATTCGGAGGGAATTCATTTTACATAGAACAATCTTTTTACTTTGTATGTGCTAGTGTATACAAATAAAATGAGTATGTTAATTTACTTATAAAATAATATTAATTACAATAACAAAATATACAAAAAGAAGAAATACTCTAATATAAGTGTTAAAGCTTGTAACATGTATACATAAAATAATTGTGTGAATCACAATTAGGCATTGCAAGCACGATCAACTAATACCCACTTATAGATAATTCCATGATTAAAAAGATTCCCCTCCAATTATACAAAAAAAAATTGTTAATATTGTGATTGTGTTGAAAACAAAACAAACAAAAAATCTGCGAATTCATATGATCATACTCAGTCATAATTGAGCGTTAAGTGAGAGTACGTCGTAGGCTGGAACAATAACAACATTCAACTTGATTATAACAATAGCTCAGAGTTTATTAGTAGGGTTATCATGGTGTATATTCCTAAGATAACATGGTTTTTATTAATTTGCTTGATATTGATCACAGAATATAATTTGACCTCAAGTCAAAATGATACATCAGTTGAAGTACAAAGTAAGTTGGTGTAGGAAATGTTAGAAGTGAAAACCAAATTGTTTTTTTCTAATTGTTTCTTGAAAAGAATGCACTCAATACAAGAGAGACATGTTCGAAGAGGTCATCACCTTTGGAGCATTTTCATATGATGCTCCTGAAATGCAGCATCGTGTTGATAAATGCAAAGCGTATGCACCATTTATTGTGGGTGGTAATCCGGCAAATCCAAAGGAATTTCCTCATATGGCACGATTGGGTAATGCTAATTCCAAACCAAACAGTACAGTGAAATGGTTTTGCGGTGGCACTTTAATAAGTGAGAAATATGTGATGACCGCGGCACATTGCTTCTACTCAAATTTGTAAGTAAAGTGATAGTGTTTGATCAATTGATTCTTCTTTGTTTATATGCACGTGATTTACTTATAGTGGTGAAGTAAATATCGTACGTTTGGGCGAATTAGATTTCAGTACGGATAACGATGATGCACAACCAGAGGATTTCAATGTGAGACGCTGTATGGAGCATCCAGATTATGTTCATACATCTGTGTATAATGATATTGGTGTCATTGAACTTGATCGCTTGGTGATCTTTAATGCTTATATACATCCCGCATGTTTACCCACAAGTAATAGCGATAGTATCGATCAATTTCTGGCTGTTGGCTGGGGTAGCACCTCATTTGGAGACAAGGATGCTTCACATTTGTTAAAAGTCGGTCTAGAACGTATCGATAATCAACGTTGTCGTCTTTTAGCCGATGATGCTGAAAGTGATCAACTGCAAAACGGCATCAATGTGAATACACAATTCTGTGCCGGATCAAATGATACTCGAGATACGTGTTCGGGTGATTCGGGTGGTCCATTACTGGCATACCACATGGAATATCCATGTATGTACTACGTAATTGGAATAACATCAAGTGCTTTTGGTGGCTGTGCAGTACCAAATGTACCTGGACTTTATACTAGAGTATATCATTTTATTAATTGGTTAAGACAGGTTTGGCAATAACAGTCATAGTATATCCATATATATTTGTTATTGTATTATCTACACTAAATACATAACGATGCGTTTATGTATGTGCTAAGCTGCAGAGCACCAAAAAATTCGATTCCAAAGACTTAGAGAGTGCCATTTATGGGAATACGAACAAATTTCTGTAAATAACACGCCTTATAGAATAGGCCCCCTGCTGGGAGAACTGAAGGCAACTAATTGAGTTTCCATTCGTAATAGGGGCACATACGTCAATTCAATTTATTGTTTAAACATTTTTTTTTTATTTTGTTTAACTAAATGTGATATTAATTTACAAACTATAATTTTTTTTTGTTTTTGATAATAAAATTATTAATTTAATAAATATATTCTTATCGAATTTTATAAAATGAATTCGTCCATTTTACTGAACTATTTTTAAGGACTGCAAGAAAACGTAGATCTACAGTAAAAATCTTGTTTTGCAAGCAAGCACATTATTTATCAATAAATTGATTAAATAATATTTCCTAATTTTCACACAACAACAGGATTTAAACAGAGTCTGAGCATTGCAGGAATACCGGACTCAGACACTGTTGCGTGGAATTAATTCCTTACCGGTCTGTTGAAAGCGACTTAGGTCCACTTTTTATGAAAATTGAAAATTCTGCAAAAACATAAATGCAAATATTTTGAGTTTTTTACACTAGTTTAATGATATCTTGAGAATTTATTGAGCTATACTACTTATATACCTATACTTTACTTAAATTATCGTACATTTTATATTTTTTGAATATTTCTTACGGAACTAACAATACGACATAAAATCTTATAAACTAAAGTTACATTTTGTTGATTCTGCACGGGTAGATCAATTAAATTTTAGTTTAATATGGCAATGTGTATAAGCCATGAAGGACCTTTAATTATATACCTGAATATTTTGTTAATGTTTAGGACTTTGTGTATGTAAGTATTGCTTATAAACAAGACCAAGGGACTCTTCCAATAGTTTTCAGAATTATGGATGAATACGTCGAATTTTCTCAATGCGAGAGTTAGTTGCATTGCCTCAAAGCCATTATGCAAAAGGGATTTTTTGATTTCAGGTACTCAATTAGTTCATTTTTGTTCTTCGGTACAATAATAGCATATGATATTAAAAAAAGTTCTTTTACTAATTTATTTATTTATCGGTATGCCCATAGAATCTGTAGTCCATTGAGAATTGACATATCTGTAGCATAAAACATCTGTTAAAATTTTGTTGACAGATTCTTCTGAAATACCAACAATTACAATGTATCCAACTGTTAAACGAGGGTTTTTGTGCACAAGCGCAAAACAAGTGCAAATTTGCAAAACGTGATAGTCAAAGTAACGCTATTGCCCTCTCTGATTGTTGTTCGTCGTCTTCAACCCGTTCTCTTCTTTGAAGTCTTTATACAATTTATATACAGTTTTCCACGAAAAGCACTGATAACCAAAGGCCTTTTGTAACATTTCACGCGTTTTGGTGGCTGAAATTCCATTCCGCAAACAAAATTTAATGCAAACTCTTTGCTCAACAATATCCGACATTTTAAAAATCACCAGAAGAATCCTTGCAAAGTAACAAACCAGTTTGACAACCTCAAATAAACAAACGCGCATTGCGTGTTTTTTTTGGGCAAAAAGTGTGCTTATATATTTTGTATAACCCTCCCAAAATATGCAGAGCATTCATCACCGTGTATAGCCAATTCCCAGTTTTGACTTGTGGACTGCTATCCATTTCTCTCGACGTTTATACACAATTACAGTTACACATCCCGTATTATTTGTTATGTTCTATGTTTCTATGTTTCAGATAATCGGTTATACTGCTCTCGCGTATAGCAGTTAATGTCAGGCAATGTTGCCAGATTTTTTTTTCAAAAAACTGTGAAACTGACAAAAAAAAACTGTATTTTGAACCAAAAAACTGTAACCTTCAAAAACGAGATTTTTGTAAAATAACGTTTCTTTTTTTAATTTTATTAAAAAAACATAACACAAAACAATTCATTTTGAATGGTGAGTGGCGGAGAATGTACCGGGTTTGCTTCGTTTTCAGTACTCCCTTGTCGTTTTCTACTACCTAAATTATAAAATTTGACATAAAAATTCGAATTCCTTTTACTCTTAGATTTCTTACCACTTTTTGTTCAAAACTTGTCCATTTTTAACGGAAAAAAGATCAAACAGCCACCAACGTACAGAAAACTTCTTCTTCTTCACTCAGAAAACAATAGCAATACACAAATGACAAACAAATTGCCGTATCGAAGCATGGTTGCAATTTAATCACAGGGTCCCCGTGAGCTTTCATTTATTTATTTATCTACAGTGCTGTTCCCTGTAGACAAATATATAATATACTTTTATTAAAATTAAAAAAATATAAATGTTTTTTATTTCTCTTTTTAAATTTGAAATAAAAAACTGTAATTTGTACTACGACGTATTTTTAAAAAACTGTGAGCTTGTCTAAAAAACTGTAATTTACAGTTAAAACTGTAAATATGGCAACACTGATGTCAGGTGACATATAAAACTAAGTTACATCTTAAGTAACTGTCGTTTAAGATTTGCGTCTGTAATGCTGCAACTAGCCACCGACGTAAAAACGTAGAACGTGTCAGCTGACACGACCTATCTTATGGGAACGTCGTGTTAACGAAAACTCACCACCGTATGACGGTGACGTAGACGTTGCTCGTAGCGGAGAGAATCAATGCAATTTTGTATGTTCTTACGTACGGGCGGTACGTACGTACGCTACGTCGGTGGCTAGTTGCAGCATAAGTGCCTGTGCACATTGGCCTGCCCAGACGCAACTGTGCGAGTGAGATAGGTAGAAAAGTAGCCAGTAAGAAAGTGACGGAAGTTTTTCGCCGAAAATCCAATCCAAAATTAAAAATCGGCGCAACGACCTATGTTCTATGACCAAAGTGTTCCGATTATGACGACTGTGCTCACAAATTTTTAGACGTTTAAGCGATAATATCAATAAGAAGCGTTCTATATTAGGGTTGTGCGATTAATTGTTTGTTCATAAAGTCTGATTAATCAAATTATTCGACAAATCAATTCGCTTGATCAAAATTATGATTTATCAAAATTGAAATTATTCGATTAATCAGAATTTTGATTAATCGCAATCATTTTCATTTTTATTTTTTCTTTATTTATGAAATATTTGAAATATTATCAATATTTCGAAAATTTTTTTAGAATAATTTCTATTTTGAATAATCAAAATCATGATCATTCTATTAATTTCATATTTGATTAATCGAATACTTTGATTAATCAATATTTCTGAACAAACGATTAATTGCACAGCCCTACTTTATTCCAAAATTCCAATTCCACTGTAGCATTTTAGTTGAAATAAAACCGGAGCAATTGCACTAATGTGATCACAGCGTTCATGGATATACCGTTCATGGGAAATCTAATGTAAACAGGCACTAAGCTTACTGTAAGTTTTTTACGAACATGTCTGATTTTTTGGGTTTATGTACAATATATGCGAGGTGAACTGACATCCATAACCGGTTGTTTGTATTGTAACGAGTATCGATAGTTGATTACTCATCACTATTGTGACTGACTCTATTGGCAGCATCGAAACGAATGTCAACAAAAAGAAATAAGCGATAACCAGAACAAGCCAACGAGAAAGGAAGAGAAGAATCTCGATAAAGGAAGATTCTGGGGTGTTGCCAACAGAGTATAAATAGAGCCAGTGTTGAGAATTGACAATCAATCGAATTCCGAACGTGAATGCGCAAACATCTATACAGAGGCAAAAGTTGCTAGTACATTAAAGTGTTATTGTAAATAGTTGATTATAAACAGAGTTGATTGTAAATAGAGTTTATTAAATAAATTGTTGCTGTATATAGTTGTATAAAATAAGTGTTGCAGTTATCATTAACAGAATCCAGTGATCGAACAAGGTAATTCAAATAGAATTAAACGTTCACAGAATAAAAACGTAACAGTATGTTTAATTATTTTCCTACCATGCAGGTAAGGAGAATCTATTCTCTGTTCACCGTTCTTTTTCGAAGGGTTAATGTCTACTACCATGCATTACATACTAATCGGTGCATTGCCCAGACAAAATTATAGCGTGTAGAAGTTGTAGTAAAAATTAAGATCATCTTAAAATTAGCATCGCCTTGTTTGACATATTCTAAATATGTAAATAATCTAAAGGTCCAGTTATGCTTACATTACATTGCATTGCATGACATGTGTACTTATGTAAGCGTAACTGAGGGTTAAACCGAATATAATCCATGGTCTTTTTATTACATGTTACGTATATTAGAAAAAATTTGTGACAGTTCATGACTGCTTTTGAAATTTTTCGTTTTGTATTCATTTCATTTTTCATTTTACATTACCATTTTGATTTGTTAGCTATTTTACGATTCCAAACGAAAACCATATTTTATCAACAATTTTTTTGTTTATTTTTAAGCAATTTTTCTTACACAAGGAGTTTAAACTTGGATATTAATGTGCAATTAGTAAGCAATAAGTGAAGAAAATTCTCCAAGTGTGATTCATGCTTTACACGACGCAGTTTGAGTGCCATTGCATTTCACAAATACAACACTGACTGGTAAAGATGCTGGCAACACTGATGTTGAAAACTTCAAAAGAAGCATTGTCCCAAAACAAACAGTAGAGGAAGCCGAGAGTAGCATCTTTTGTTTGTTTACATTTAATGCAAAAGATGTTTAATAAATTTAATAAATATTTGTAAATGTAGGCATAAATCGTGAAAATTTCTACATACTGTATTTGTAAATTGATGTGCATTGAAAACGTTATACATGTCGTCTAGAGTAGAGTGTTAATTGATTTTTTACCAAAGTGCATTGTGCACCAATTCATTCATCACAATTTGCTTTTTGTTCAACATTTTTTGCTGCTTTCCTTGGTACATCTACTTCAGTGTGTACCATTGTACATCTATCCATTGAGAGCACAACAACAACAAAAATAAGAAAATAATTTTGTCCAGGTAAAACAAGTATAGGAGTCGAATTCAAATTGCTTGTGCGTTGCAGACGCAATTCTAATAAACGAATTATGGATGAAACGATCGAACAACAGCAAGAATTAAGTAAGGAGTATATAACGCGAGCCAAAATTAATCCAGTGAAGAACGATAATGAAAAACGGGGACGCAAGGATGCCATTCGTAAGGTAATATTTGCGGAAGTTTCTATAGAATAGCGTGTCTGTATGGTGGCTGTGTGTGTATGAGTGTATGTGTATGTATGTCACGTATGCGCAAATGAGTGCGGTGGTGTATTCATGATGTACGTGATGTATAGAAATTGGAAAACTAGTGTGAGGGCTAAGGTGTACGCCAAACATTAGAAACACCCCCTAGATGGCACTTGTACACATATATATATGGGTGTGCGTGCATCTATAGCGCATATATATATGAGATCTGCTTCTAACGACCAAATTATAATTCGTTATTTTTTTTCTTTCCAACTCTCCCGAATATAAAAGGTGTCTTTGGTATTCAAAAAGTGCGAATCTTTACGCACCGCAGAGGAGCACCAACTACTCGAGAAGCATCCGGATATTGTGAAGCAAATCAAGAAGCGAAAAGAACGCGTTGAAATCTATAAAGATCGTGCTGTGGAGAAAGAAGATGAACCGTATGTAATTGAAGCTAAAGTCGAGGAATTGGCCGCCATTATATCGCAGGCAAAGCATCTTGTATGTTATACGGGTGCAGGTATTAGCACATCGGCACTGATACCCGACTATCGTGGCTCAAAAGGTATCTGGACACTGTTGCAAAAGGGCGAAGATATCGGTGAGCATGATTTATCCAGCGCAAATCCTACATTCACTCACATGGCCCTCTACGAGTTGCATCGACGTCGAATATTGCGTTATGTGGTCTCACAAAATTGCGATGGATTACACTTGCGATCCGGCCTACCACGCAGTTCACTCTCCGAAATACATGGCAACATGTACGTTGAGGTCTGCAAGCACTGCAAACCGAACGCTGTGTACTGGCGTCTCTTCGATACGACCGAAATGACGGCACGTTATTGTCATAAAACCAATCGTCTGTGCCATCGTTGTTCGGAACCACTTTGTGATACGATTGTGCATTTTGGCGAACGTGGCAATCTCAAGTGGCCATTAAATTGGGCGGGCGCTTGCCACCACACCGAAAAGGCAGATGTCATATTATGTTTGGGTTCCAGTTTGAAGGTATTGAAAAAATACACCTGGCTCTGGCAAATGGATCGACCAGCAAGACAGCGCGCCAAAATCTGTATTGTCAATCTACAGTGGACACCAAAAGACAATATTGCAATGATCAAGATCAATGGCAAATGTGATCGTGTTATGGAGATGTTAATGCGATGTCTTAATATACCGGTGCCCGTGTATATGAAGGATAAAGATCCAATATTTGCTCACGCTTCTCTATTGATGCCCGAAGAATTGCATACGCTAACACAGCCGCTATTGAGCAAAGCCGATGATAATCGTGTGCAGCATTCGAATGGTGATGACGATGATGACGATGATGACGAAGACGATGAGGATGATGATGAGGATGACGACGATGAACGTACACAGGATACATATACAACGACCACAGAGGAAACACTGGATAGTACGGCTTCCGGTGATAGTAGCAGTGAATTGACAATTGGCAAGGGTCCCCGTATACGGACGCCACTCAAGACGAGCACACGCATCAAAACGAATCTGGAATTGAAGCAGCGAAAAGTGGCAGCATCCAAGCTATTGCGAACAGATTTTCGCCAAGTATTCAATTCAGAAGATGATTCACAGACGGACATGAAAAGTGATATGAGTTGTGAAACAGCGGAAAAGATGTTGATCGACACCGAGGCGATAAAAGTGGAACAAATAACAGCTGATGGCGATGTATTGGCGAAGACGAAGACGATGCCGGAGAAGAAACGTGCCGATAGTGAGAAGGAAAATATAAAATTTGAAAAGACGACAGACACCATTACCGAAGTAGCAGTACAATCCACAAATGAGGATGGTTGTGTTGAGAAGAAAATTAAAATCGAAATTGACATCAAAGAGGAAACTACACATATGGAGACTGCAACATTGAAAGCAATTAAAAACGAAACAAATTCGACAAACGAACTGCCGCAAATGGTAAAATCTGAAATAAATGATAATTATTTAAACGATAATACTGCCACAGTAAAAATGACAATGGAATCGAAAGAAGTTGTCCTGCATCAGCAAACAGTGCATTTAAATAACAGTACAAACAGCCAAGAGAACACTAGCCCACCATCGATGACAACGACAATTAGCTTGCAATCACATGCTACTACAGCACCAGACGATGCCTTGAAAGCGCTGAATATAAAGAGTGAAAACAATTCCGAGGACGATTATTATGACAATGGTGGTGGTGGTGGTATTTGCGGCGGTGGCAGCACCGATGGTGGTACTATGATGGAAATAGCACAAATGGATCTATTGAAAGTGATCAATAGAACATCACCAAATGGCGTCAGCAGTCGCAATCTTTTGCTGCGTAAATTGCCCTGTTGGTATGATGTCAAGTATGCCTATTCTGGTCTACATACACTGCTCCATCCACCGCCAGCTGATATGAATATCTGGAATTATCAAGTCATACCCATATTCGCTATGAATCGTGCAGCAGCTGAATGTGAGTTCTGTTTTGATAATTATGCCGAGCTCGAATGTCAATTCTATCATAAATGGCGTTTGAATGAACGTAAGCATAAGAAACGTGCCCGCAATGGTCGATTTGTTGTATGTGAATGCTGCCCGTACTCGGATGATGATGATGATGATTACGATGAGAATATTTCATTGGCACACATTGCTGCTGCAGAAGCGGCTAAACGACAAATGCAATTGAGTAGTTTTCCACGTAAATTGGCACGCACACAGGCTGGTTGGTATGGCAAAGGATATAAGAAAAATCGTCGAAGGAAATAGTGAAGGCGTATTTTTTTTAGTATTTTAGCGCCAAAATTAACATATTGGCAGAACTTGAGGAGATTTTGTATTTGCTTATTTAAAAAAAAAAAAACAAAAAAAAAAATCTGAATCCATGCCTTTAATTTAATTTTTAAAACTTTTATGTATGGTATTTTTATTGAATTCAACTTTTATTTATTATTATTAGTATTTGTTTATTCTTCGCATTTGTCATTTAAGATTTAATGTACTGATATATGTATGTATATGTATAGGTATTCGCCTTTCTACACCCCCCAAAGCCGCCCCGCATAATTTCAATAATGTAAATTAGTCGCAAAAATAATACAATAATACAAGAATTAAAAATAAATTAAGTTAAATTATTTCAAAATAAATATATATAAAATGCATTTCATTTTTATTAAACTCATTACAATTCTTTATTTTTTTTTTACTTAATCAATTCGCTTTGTTCGATTCATTTAAACACATTTTATGTGTATGGGTGTGTGTGTGTGTTTTCCACATTAATGGCCGTTAGTTGTAACGAAAACATTGCTATTTAAATAGTTTGATAGTTTGATTACAAAAAGATCTTCCTTTCGTTTTTTTTGCTTACGGCTGCACTTTCATTCTTAATTATAATAGTGTGTAAATGATTTATCCCAATTATAACTAAAAAAATTATACAATTTTAAAAACTAAACTAAAAATTGTAAGGCCTATACTTAAACACATTAAAAGCAGAACAAATATAAATAACAAATAAATGCCATTCATTAAAACACATGATTGTGTAAAAGAAATACCAATAAAATTTCCAATAAATATGCATATGCGTGTGTATGAAAGGTGAGTGTGAGTGTACATGTATATGTGTGTGTATATATAAATAATAATAATATGCAAATAACTTAATAAAGAACAAATATATGTACGTGTAAGTTATTATAAATTAAATAGAATTAGGTGGAATAAAAGAATAGCAGAATAGAAATATATTATGTGTGTGTATGTGTGTGTGTGTATGTTACAATTTTAGGCCATATAAATAAATGTATTAATATCGTCATCATCACGACGCATATATTTATGTTCGATTAACCATTCCAATTGCTCTTTAATCATTTTCTTCGATGGCAAGAACATATTTTTCAATATATCAATGAGTTCAGCCTAGCAAAAAGTAAGTGGAGTCGATTAATTAAGGATTCTATTCACATTTTCACATCGATGAACAACAAACTTACTTGCAATGTTGCATTATTCATGCGTTTACGCATTTTCAATATTTTTATAATCGCTTCCTGAGTGCGTAGTATACGTAGTTGTACAATCGATTGATTGTCCTCCTGTTGTGAACGTTCCGTGCTTAATTGCAAACGACCAATCAAATTTAACTGCAATGAAATAATAATAAGCATCGTGTGCATAATACATAAGAAAGTGAAATTTATGTACCTTTCCTCTTCGTTGCGATTTGCCATTTTTAACAATGGCAAACTCTTGATTTATATAAAACAAAGTATTTTCGGTAAAGTCTTTTGGTGTTGTGGCAACCGTTGGTTCCATCAGTAATATTTGTTTTTTTAATTTTGGAAATGCCACCAGCGACCACAGTGTACGACGCAATTCAGGATCTACAATGGCAAACAAATACATATTTTGATTTTACACACAGACACACACACACACACACACCTGGCAATTCAGTAGCCAAACGTAAATTCTCATAGGATATTTTATCGTCGGGACGTTGATTCCAGGCAAATAGTACAGCCATTTGAAATGTGGTCACATCCAAATCGTAACGTCCGAAATTATTTACAAATGTTATTGTGCCATTGCTCATATGATGATACCATTGTAATTTACGGCCGGAATGTTTTTTCTTATAAAACTCCTCAACATCGGGAATGTAATCTTCCAATTCTAATGGCAAACTGACAGAAACACGCTCGGAACAGCGTGCCCATGCGCCAGCATTTAATATTCTAATATTGATGGCATCATGACGACCTGTTGAATTGCGAAATTGTGTATTTAAATCTTCACTAACCTGAGAAATATAAGATGAAATGTTATTATAAAGAGGATAAAAATAAAAATTGTACACCCATATATGACTTACTTTAATGTCTTGGAACATTCTGGCTAGCCTATTGACATAATCTGCTGGCATGCCAACTTCGCGTAACCATTCAACAATATCCTCCTCCTTTTCACTATCAGCTGAAGTGCCCAGAATCAGCCTATGGGAAAAAAACGAATATAATCTAGCACACATTTTTGGCGCATTTCAGCATAGTTACCTTCTTGTCAAATGTACTTTGTGATAACGCATAAATACATCTTTATTATTAACATATTTGAGCACGAGTAAGACATCTCTTAAACGTGCATCGATCTGTTCACTGGTTAGTCTTTTGCTTAGTGGTGTACGACGTAGTAGCATGTCGCAATAATTCGCCAACAATTCGGGACATTTACTTTCAGGTGCCGTATACTTGACACCACGATTTGCAATGCCCGTAGGCAACTCCAACTATGGGATAAAAGTAATTACAATCAAATCAAAATGACATCTGACGTGCATTCGTTGTACCCACCTTAAAAACACTTGTATCATTGACTACAGTTTTGAAAGCTTTATCGCGTGCAGTTAGAAATCGTGGATCATCATTGAATGCATTCTTGACTAAATCACTGAATTTATTGAAAAGTTCCAATAGTCGTTCCACATACTTTTCCGAATCTTGTGTTATAATATCTGATGCTGAGAGCATATCTGCTAGACCAGCGGAAACGATATGACTTTCCAAGTCGCGCAACATTGGTTCGACACCATTTGGTACCCGATCCAGTAGGCGAAACATTAAATTCAAGCGATCTGTCTCATATTGCTTAATGAGTGACGCACATTCGGCAATGATTGTGTTCATGTGATCGCCGACGAGCACTTTAACACATGTCTGCGCTAGAACATTGTAACTGCTCGGTTCGAGATAACGCTTTGCTCGCGCCTCTTCCTCACGCAATTTAGCATCAGCGTATTTCATAAATGCCAACACACCATTCGCTTGTTGTTGCTCTGTTGCCTGCAGACGATAAAATGCTGCTGTCGCCTCTAGATATGCCGCTTCAAAATTCTCTCGATATATTTCCAATTTATCATCGGGATTCGAACATAGGTTTACATAGCTCTCGCGCACACCAATCACTAATTGTGCATCGTAGGCATCACCATTGCGTTCAGCATGCACAATTCGCATTGCGGACTCTTGTAGGCGGTCCTTGATGTCACGAAATATATTCTCATTCCACGAGTCGAGCATCAGTTTTCTCACAATGCTATCCTCAGTGGGATTCTTTTTGGAAGATGATGTCGGTGCTGTGGCGGACGTTGAAGAAGACGACGAAGCACCAGCATTTGCATTAGTTGTATTACTGGCTGAGGAACTGGTTGCGGACGCGGCTGTATTTGCAGATGTCGATGAGGAGGATGGCGCTTTACACTGCAGCGCCTGTTCCAATTGACGAAAAGGCAACGGCAGGTAACTGGACTGTGTGAAAAATTTACGCCACTCCACAATGTATGTCATGAGCAGTGCCTGTTCACCGCGTTGTGATTGTACTTTACGCTGGGCATGCACAATGAATTCCACTATATCGGTGCGCAAGCATTCGTAGATTTTCGTTGCACCCTTCTCATCCCAGAGACACACCAAATGGACACCATAAAAGAGATCTTGCCATTCTACTTGTGAGACGGTTTCCTGCTTGAGCAACTTCAGCACTATTAGACGCATTTGTGGCCAAACATCCTCAAAGGAACGTTGCCCTTTGCCCTATATTCAAGAAGACAGTATGGGGTATAGTAAACGGCATGTATCATCGATAGCAATACTACATACCTTTAACATATTATTCAGTATATCCTTTTTTTTTGAGATTTATTATTGTTACTGTTTTTCTTTGTTAAATTGGTTCTATTACATTAATTTACTCTTGATTTTTTTTTAATCTGATTATTTGAAAATATGTGCAATTCCGGTTTTCTTTTACTCTAATTAAGGAAACATTTATTTTAATTGTTACTTGTTTGTAGCACACTCGATCAATCGTTTACGAGATTAATAACTTTATTTCAGTTTACTTAATAATATTTCACAGACACATCTCCTACAATTTGCAAAAAATTCGGAAAATATTTAACTATAATTTGCACAGCTGTTGGCCGTGTTTAGTTTTGTCAGTGTTGGAAAATACTAAGATCATGGTTTGTGCATTAATTTTGAATCCTTGAGGGAATCTTGTATTCTACAATTCAAATAACTTTTAAAGGATATGTAAAAAAAAAAAGTCCCTATAACAAAAAAGATCAGATTTTTTCGAATCTTATGTAGAAGTGCTCATAATAAGTTCTAAATAGTGATCATAAAAACTCATAAATTCGATGAATTATGAGCACAGCTCTTTTATGAGTCTTAATGAAATATTTTTTGAGTGGTTTGCTGTTAAGAAACTGCTACCGAAATACATTTGAATAAATTTGTGAGTGTGTATGAAAGTAGAAATTGTGGAGTAGTCGGTAATGAGCACGATGTCATTGAAAAGTGCAAACGTTTTTTTTAAAGGCAAACATTTTCTCCACAATAATATATATTTGATAAAATTTTAAATATGAAATAAGAATATATTAAAAAACACATAAGCCAAATATACTGGACGAGTAAAATGGGAAGAATATATGAACACATACTGGAAAGCTAGAAAGACAAACAAAATTCTGATTATTTTTAAAGTCAAATTTCTGAACGCTCTGAATCCACTTTATTGCGATAATTACAGTGTATTTTCCGCTGTATTAGTTGTCAATAAAGTTGTGATGAGTTGAATACTTTCTGAACTCAAGTAAATCAAGAACAAAAAATCGATAAAAAATCAAATGTAACCGAGTACAAAATACTCGACTGGTCACATCTCTAACTGTCAACATTTACTTCAACCTTCTCATACTTACGTCTTATTCGTTGGTATTTTCTTAGAGTTTATTTTTATTCGGACTTTTCGTTCTACGTGCTGAGATTATAAGTTTTGCGTAAAAAAATACAAGTACATTACAAAAGTTTCTTAAAAAAATAACATCTAATTGAATCGATATAAAAAATTTGGCCAAATAAATTACAAATTAATAAAATGACCATGGGTGAAGCGCCAACATCGTCACTTGTCTTACCCGTAATATTAAAGCCAATTTTGATGCAGGTAGGTGGTGTCAGTATAAATATATTTGCATATGTGTGTATGAGTGTGTGTGTGTGTGTGCTGGCATTAATTTAATTAATTGAATATTTACTGTTTGTAGTTGGAACGTCGTGATGTTGTTGCTGCTCAGACATTACGTTCATCAATATTGAAGTGTGAACAAAATAATCCAGGTCTATGTTATGATCTTATATTGGCGATTATAAGGCGGGCAGAACTCAATGTAAATCTCAATGAGGCTGTGCTACGCTTACAGGGCAATATTACAGAGGCAGATAGTATGTATATGTGTATGTATATATTTCGACACACTTGGCTCAATTTCTTATTTGTATTTTCAAGTGAACGAATATCGTTTGACACGCACTGAAGAGCCATTCCAGGAATTAAATCGGAAATCAGTTGCCCTCAAGGTCATACTCAGCCGCATTCCAGATGAAATCACAGACCGTAAAACTTTCTTGGAAACAATCAAGTAACTTTTTAGCTCATTTTACACGTTGATATTTTCTAAATTGTTTTTGTTTTTTTTTATTTTTTGCCATATCTAATTACATAAATATTCATTTTCAAGGGAAATTGCAAGCGCCATTAAGAAATTATTAGATGTTGTCAATGAGATTGGTTCATTCATTCCGGGTGTAACCGGAAAACAAGCAGTGGAGCAACGTAAAAAAGAGTTTGTCAAATATTCCAAAAAATTTAGTACAACACTGAAAGAGTACTTTAAAGAGGGACAGTAAGTGAATTCCAATATTTCAATTTATGTTGTCACTTTATAAATTTGCTATTTTTCCACAAAACTTCTCTTAATACTATCTATACATACATTTTAATTACATTTCAGTACATTAAGAAATTTTAAAATGATAAATTTTTGTTTTTTTTTGCAATTATTTTCAGATCGAATGCTGTATTTATAAGTGCACTTTATCTAATACGACAAACAAATCAAATAATGCTAACGGTTAAAAGCAAATGCGAATAAAGAAATAAAAGAATGGTGGCATAAAAACAATATCTAAAGTAATTAAATAAAATATAAATTAGATGAAATACAAAAAAAAAAAAAAACAAGAAAATACAATATTTATCGATGTTTTACTCCTTCGCTCAGGAATGGGAGTTTTTAGCAAAATGGAAAAATTTTAATGAAATGAAAAACGAAAAATGTTAATTACAATAAAATATTCAATTTAATTCACTATCATTTCTATGATTTTGTTTGTATGTTTTTTCCTTTAGTTTATATATTTGCGCAGTCTACTACTACTACTAGACTTAATATTATATATAGTATGTTGTATTAATTTACTAATTATTGAATACATATACATCATTATTTTTTAAAAACGTAATTAATGTAAATAATTCGTTTTTTAATCTAATTATTCTGTTTAAATTTTTCATTTGGAAATATAAAAAAAAAAAAAATTATTAAATTTAAAATATGTATTAAAGGAAGAATTTAACAATAATATATATATGTATTGAATTTTAACTGTTTTTAATTGTTAGAAAGTGAAATGAAACATTAATTCAAATAAATATATATATACATACATAAATATGAAAGAAAAATGTAAATATAATTCTTTTATTGAATGTTGTTCTAGTGGAAGAGCAATACAATCTTGGTAGTGAACGATAAGTAGGAATTTATCGACGAACTTGGAATAAATATTTATTTTTAAATATTTCTGATTTTTTTCATGTTGAGGTTACTGACTAAATCCGGCTTTCCGGAAAATCTTTTCTTCTTTTTAATCTCTATAGCTTATGCAGTATTAGCGCGTTAGGGCAAAATCATACCCTTCTAGCATGTGTGTCTGGAAAGTGTATAATTACTCCTGTCACGACCCTCAACAGGCGTCTATCTAGACTGAGACGACTCTTTGTGCTGATTCCGTTCGGTATTGACCGTATTAGAGCGTGTACAATAAGATCAAGAAGTATGTAGTCAAAAAGGAAATGTACGTTTTTTGCGCCAAACAAGTTTTTTCTCTCATTTTATTACAAAACATAATTTTTATTCATCGGATGTTATATAGTTATATATCCAAATTCGCAATTTTTTTTCTGATTGCTTTTAGAATAAGTGGAAAAAGGGTTAAAATTCATATCGGAGTGAAATATGTTGCTTAGGTACATATATTAAAATTTTATGGGGAATAATTTTGTAGAACTTTTTAACCCGTTAGGTTTCTCACGAAAGGGCCATTTTGAGCACTTTTTTGGAAAGTCTGAATAAAATGGCATTTATAAGGTCGATAGAGGGTTAAAATGTTTTAGAATATTATTCGCTGGAAAATTTCACTTGGGGTATTCTCAGACAAAATCTTTATACAAGGAACGTAAAAGTCCACAGAAAATAAAAACAAATATGTCCCCTTAAAATATGCAACTTTTTATGCATTATATATCGCATATTGCAGTCATCGCTATCATCAGAAACTGAGTTACACATGATGTTCTCATGTGACTTCACTGCTGATTTCTTAAAAGATTTCGAGACGAGTTTAGCATTTTCGCTTTTTGCTGTCGACAAGTGGGAAAAGTTAATAAGTTTGTTCGCTTACATTACCATCACTTTCTGTCATTAAGAGAGTAAAAACTAATTACATTATCAATGTGACAAAATATGCAGAACGTATGCGAACGGAAACCTATCAGAAACTTGCAAATTGACAATCACAGTACGTAATTGACAGCTGGATTTTTTTTCTAAGGGTGATGGAATGTGATGGCAAAAATTTTACTCTTCAATTTTCATGCTCTCATTTTTGGATTCTCTGTCACAAAAAATCGGTTGCGCGAACGCTTTCCTGTTCACAATTGTTCAAAGAAATTGACTTTTATAGAAGAATAAACCAATGTTAAAGTTGTACAAAATGTTCTCAATTTATAAAACTTGAACAACTGCATATATATAATAATGCTGTGTGTTGTAGAGAAATAGACGAACAGAGTATTTTCGTACCTTTTGGGGAATTTTGTAAGAAATTAACTAAAGAGAACATCACTGCCAGTAAGACTGCCGAAAATGTCAAAATTGCCACAAACATTCTTCCTATGATATCACCTTAGTTTTATTACACCATGGTTAAGATTACATTGGAAAGAGCAAAATACATTTCCAATGACAGCCAAATGTCATTTACCATTATTAAAATTGGTACAATGTCATACACAACATGGCGCATGCTTTTATAATTTCCTTTTCCTTTCACAAAACGAAACGAGTAGTATTGTATTTTGATAAGAAACACAATGTACATACTACATATATCGTAGGAAAATAGAGTAACGAGTATTTTGTTCGTCACATTACGACGACTTTTTCATACGTATATACTCGTATGTAGAAAGAAGAGAAAAATAACTATTCAGAGAATTAGAGAAGTTCAAACGTAGAGATGGAGAGCATAATGTGAATGATGTGCAATGGTTATAGCAAAAAATCGATTCTTTTCCAGCGAAAAAATCCGTACAAACAGCAATAGTATTAGTAGTAGTAGCAGTAGTGGATTCGTTGTGTGTGCTCGTTGAAAACAACCGAACTGAACGACCGAGGATGACCCACTTTTCGGGGTTTTCGCAATAAGACAAGCATATTTTTTTTCTTTTCTAAGTAGAATTTAACAAAATATATATAATATACATAATTGTAAAAATTAATAGTAAATAAATTTGTAGAAAAAGAAGAAAATAATTTATAGCAAGAAATAATGAGTTTACGTGCAAATTGAGTTCAAGTACGAAACGGAAGAAATATAGAAAGAAAAAAAAAAACGCGTAACGAGTCGACTTCTGTAACTTCTAACGGTATTATATCCCGAAGCAAAAAAAAAAAATATATATATATAAAAATTATCGCTCTATACATCAAAATGTAGCAGAAAAATTGAAGCAGAAGATGAAATTGTTAAAAATTGTGTTGAAATCATTTTTTCGCCATTATAAAAATAAATAAATATGTATTATATATTTATTGTGTAATATATAAGTAGAAGTATTCATATACATACATGTAAAATAATGTAATATAATATGCGCTTCAAGTGCAAAAAAAATGAAAAAATGTGAATAAGAAAAAAAGTTTCGAATGTAGAAAATGAAAATATGTACAATAGTTTTCAAAAATTGGTCAGACGGCAAGAAAAATCGTTGAAATTAGTTATGGGAAAAAATTTCCAAAAAGGAAAAATAGGTATATGTAATTTCTTCAAGGCATATCGATAAAAAAAAAAATTACACACATATACTCTCGTACGATTCCATATCCATACGCATTGATTGACTGACTGACTGGCTGGCTGGCCGCAAACGATTTCAAATAAATGCTTTCATAGAGCATAATAGTATAATAGAAAAGTAAGTAAAATTGCTCAAAACAAAAAATCAAACACTATCTATATTTTATAATAAATTGATGAACAATTTATATGTGTGTGTGTGTGTGTATATACCTATGGGTATCTACATACATACATATGTACCTATGAATGTACTAACTTATCGTAATACATATTTTTAATATTCACGCAAAATAAATAATGGTATGGTGTTGCTGTTTGTTGTATAATGTGCAAAGGTTAAAGAGAAAGAGAGCAAGAGTGAAAGAGAAAGAGTGAAAACTGTGTGGAAAAAATGCCCACTTTATTCAGTTGCCATTGCTATTTTTCGTCCCCGTCGTTGCTGCAGCCGTTGTTTTTGCATTCAGGGTGTGTGTTTTCACGCACATAAGTCGCTTTGCGTGCGTGTGTTCGCTTTGTATTTTGGTATATTAATATGTATGTGGTATACTAAATATATGATATAGTGTAGGAGTATGCAGGTGGTGCGCTTTTGGAGTGGGTTTCTGATATTTTTACACTTTTGCTATTCTACTGTTATTGTTGTTGTTGTTACTTTCCATTATACTGTACTCCATTACACATTGTACTTTTTGTTGTTGTTTTGGTTTTTGTTCCAAATCATGAACGTATTAAAATGTAAACGTACAGCAAATAGCTGCCACATATTATGTGACTATTTGCTATTGTTGTTATTATTGTTGTTATGCGTAAAATTTTGCGATAAAAATACCTTCCATTATTATTGTTTTATTAAAAAAAGACACGAAGCTCCTATGAAATATTACTATGCTTACATTACATTAGAATGGTTCAGGCTTTCTTGAGTTCAAATTCAAATTTGGAATGAGCTTTTTCACTTTTTTTTGCTTGTAATCCATTCTTTGTACGTGGAAATTTTGACAATGATAGGTTAAATAAAATTTAAGGAGGAACAGTAGTTAGTAGAATTTATAAATTAGAATTCAGTAGCACAAAAAACCATGCAGCGCTCAAGTCTGAAATATGCTTTATTGCAATTGTAGAGAAGCTGTTCAATAACATAAGTCCGAAAAGCCTGAAAAGCCTGAATGTTGCCAAATTTCGAACTTGTTTCAGGCTTTGGAAGGCTTTTCAATTTGACGTTGTGCTTATTTGGATCAAATCAACTTTACTTTTGTGAACCACTTTAATATACATACAAACACATATGCATGTGTGTATGTGTGCGTATATTTTTGGGTGAGAGGAAGCGTGTATGTATCAACGCACATTTGCACATTACACAACCGTGCGTTAGAAATTTTATGAGTAATAATTCAAAACTAATATGTAATAGGATATAAGTGGAACATAAATGGTCATCGTTTAATTTAAATTTCAAGAAATAACTCAAAAAATTATTGTGAAAGGTAATATCGACTTTACGGTCGAATTTTCAGTATACATATTTGATGCCAATAGAAACCGGCAAGATGTTCTTTATATCTAGTGAACTTGTTGGTCATGTTACGTTTGGATAGGACGAGATTAGCTGATTTCAGATGGCAAAACTATTGTGATGTAGTTGTTTCGTGAGTTTAGGGTTTTCCTCCTCATTGCTATTCTAATCGTATAACTATTACTCAAAGTGGGCATTGTATTGGCAGTTTGGGTGTTGAAGGAGGTCACAAGGACACGCCGCAGAAAATATTGTAAGCGATTTGCCATCGTGAAGTAATTACAATATCTACGTTTTTTTTTCAGATTTTTGTCTTTATTAAAGCTTATTATTAAAATCCAATGTTTTATTTTGATGCTCCACCCTAATATATAGGTTTATTCATGTTAATTATTGAAAGCATAATTCGAAGAGATACGTTAATATATAAAATATGATGTCTATGTATAATGTACTAGTATGTACATATTTAAATGCTTTACATATAACTAATTTTGCAATATTTTAACAAATTTTTGTTGTAACAAAATGGTAAAAATAAAATTTTATAGCCAACGAAATGCAAACGTCACAACTAAACCTTTTATTCATTTATCTTATCGTTGCACTGTCTTGCACTTGCTTTCATATGAAAGAAGAGATGAAAAAAATGCATTTAATTTATTTGATAACCGCATCTGCCAAAAATTAGGTTAATAGAGTGTAAAACAAAAAGTATATACACATAAATAAATATGTATGTTGTGCAAAAAAAAAATCAAAAAAAAAAAAAAACAGTAACACACATTCATACACACAGAAATATACTTTCACACTATGTACTTATTTAACCTACTTTCATGCAGGAGTAAAAACACAGGTCACATCATTCACTATGTATGTATTGCTTCTACCGCAGCTAATTCATTGCTTTAAGAATAATTCATTAAAATTTTAAAAATTATTTTCCGATTTAAACACGTAAATATTTGTAGTTATTTATACACTACATAAAAGGAATGACTTTATAAAACGTAATAAATTCGCTCTGCAACACCATGATAGTATAAAGTTTTAAGTTCGTAACAGTATGCAGTTATTAGATAAGCACGTGTTATATTAATTGTCATGCCATGTGGTATAGGATAGTTCTTGCAGTACTCGATTCTGACGAGTTAATTTTCGACGACTTTTTGATATAAATCGGGTCATATAAATGTTCGTTTTCAGAGCGTCAATAATTTGACATTTGTCGGCATATCATAAGCACGGATCTTTGCATAATCGCACTGAAAGAAATACAGGTGCGACAAAACACATGATCTTGGTTGCCAATTTACATCACAAAATGTGAAATTACACATTGATTTGCGCAATAAAGTCAAAATGGGTCATGTTGCTTGAGATATGGCACCGTTTTGTTGTAGCCACATATATTTTCAATTTGAGACAAAAAAAAAAACGGTTGTAGCTTCGTCATTCTTGAAGAAGTTCGAGTCAACGACATCTCCAGAACAAATTGCGCACCATATAGAGCATTTTTGCATTTGTAGT
Source organism: Megamerina dolium (assembly GCA_963854835.1). Classification (NCBI taxonomy): domain Eukaryota; kingdom Metazoa; phylum Arthropoda; class Insecta; order Diptera; family Megamerinidae; genus Megamerina; species Megamerina dolium. The sequence continues at coordinate 90,360,813 of OY978526.1, forward strand.
GGTCTTGGATAATCATATGAGTATTCTCACTGTCTCAGATACGAACATTTTAGTTATTCATGTATTCGCTACTTTTGTTCGAACAATCTTCATTTAATTATTGCTCTTGAGGCACTTAATTAGCACATGCTCTACGCATTCCGTCATCATATGGATTCTTTGTTTCTTGTTAGTTATTTGTTTATTATAAATTGCCGGCAAGAATTGGCAATTTTTCGTTCAGTAACAATTTGCTAAAAATGCTTCTTAAAAAAGAGCTCAGTGACAACACTAACTTAAAGTGATATCACAAGGGTTCTGCAGTTCGGAACCGGCTAATATAAGTAGGTCCCTTCTAATGCTGTCCAAATTTAATACGCACAATAGTATTGGAAGACAAGTTCGTTGGTATCACAATGTAACTTTCTGGCCTAAGTGTGTCCTCTCAGAGATAGGGCAGCCACATAACCTAACCTAACCTTCATAAAAACATACATATACAATTTCGTTGTTGGTGTTGTTTTTTCGCTGGGGATGTGTTTTCTTTATCTTCAGTCATCAAAATTCGCGAATTCATACTTTTTTTCTTGTCGGCAGAAACTTGACCGTAGCTGCAACCTTACACGGTGCACTTTTTTTTTTCTAAATAACATATATGTGGTCTTTATTTTAAATATTAAAAATTATATATCCATTTTTTCGATTTTACACTTTATTCAAATTTTTTTTTTTTTTATTGTGACGTCACATCCCATCAACTGATGATCCAACTCATTCAGAATGAAAGAATCTTCTTCTATCATTCCTTCTTTCTATCATTTTCGATGTTAAGATATTGTAGAATTGTAAAATGAAATATTTTGTTCAGTGGCAAACCTAAAACTAAACACATACAGTCTCGAGTGACAATTTTGTTTGACAGATTTTACATTCCATTTGTCTAACTTTGAAATTTTGTCTTCGTACTCAATTTGATCATGAAAAAATAACAATAGTAGATTTCTAACTCATAAAATAATACATTTTGTTCGCAATGTGAATCACATTTTGCTAATTCACTTCTCATATGGTACTTATACCATGTATTGCTTCATTATATGAAATACCTAAGTTAATCTATAATGTTGATCTTTGTTATATTACCACAACTTACCATTTAAGTACATTTTAGCAACACAACACAAATTTTAGATATAATTTTGAAATATTTCTTAAGCGTAAAGTGGTTCATTTCGTTGAACAAAGCCCATCATACTAACTGACAGTTAAGATTTTGAGCGGGAAAGTGTTGTCAGTGTCAAAATAATGTATGATTCAAAAAGAAACCGTCATATAAACCACCCTATACATATGTATATACCAACTATCATTAAGAAGGCGACAATAGACAATATGAAATAAGATGAGGATACTTTAAATGAAAATGTGAATTTTATGTATACATATATATACATAGAATTCTCGTGCAAAAATATATATGTACATCTCTATAAAGTAGTTATATATCGTACGTACATACACATATAAATGAACTGAAAAAAAAATTTTTATGTATGGAAAGATTGTTGTAAGTGTAGGTATAAGATAACGTTGACGAAATTAATGGTGCCAAGCACTTCTATGTACCACTACCACCACCACCATCATTATCATCATTATCATAATCATCATCGTCATCATCGTCATTGTCGTCGTCGTCATCATTACAACTACAAAAATATACAACAAATAACATCTCTTCAACATATGACAAATGCTATAAATAGCCAAGGAGTCAAGCAATGACAACAAGAGTAACAAAACATACACACACACAAGAGAAATATATGTTACATCCACACGAGCACAAGTATATATTTAAACACATACATATATGATATCTACGTTTACATTGATAATGTTGATATTACATATTTGTACATTAGAGCAAGCAAATCTTAGGAACTAAATAATTAAAAAAAAAATGTGACACTTATAAGCCCCGAAGGGTTCTTTGGTGGAGCTTCATTTCCAGTACGGTTGTGCGTGCTAAATTTTGGACAGTATAGTTGTGACATCACTTTTTCTGAGCTTTGTCATAGAGTTCTGAGCTACGGCACCCACACCTTAAGAACCACTATGTCTATTTTTTGGGCCAATTTTTCTAATACAGAGGTTCTTCAATTATTTTTTTTTTTATGAATTCGATTTTTTTGGTTCTTTTATGCTAATTTTGTGTATGTTTCAACTACTGCAATTGTTAAAAAATTAATCCATCAGTGCAGTGAAATTAAAAATTTTTGCTGAATGATGTAGTGGTGATTAAAGAAGAACTAAGCAATTCATTATCAAAAAATATACATAAAAAACAAAACTTTATCACAAATTAAATCCCTAAATATATGTACATATTTTATACATTTTCCAATGTTCAATAGCAATGTGTTTAATATGAAAATTTCCTTTGTAAATAATGGCTTTTCGTTTATTTTCATTCTTAAGTTTCAGAGTCAGAGAGAATGATAATTAGATTTAAAGATATCACCTAAAAATTTTACAATTAGCAGGTTGTAATGTTTCATATAAGAAATAACTATAATATGGTGGTAAGCAGCGTTAAGATTTTCATTATTATTGCAATAATCATATATAACAGTACTTTATACTATCAGTAATAATATCAGAATTATGCATGATATCATATGTCATTAACACTCTATAGAGTCGGTACCTATACCTAATAAATACATACATATAGAGCATATATAGTACATATATTTTGCATACAAAATATATTAATTGTGACAATGACGTGCATAATAAGGTACTACATTATAGGTATGTACACGATTTCTGCTACTTTAATGCATGTAGGTTTTTTTTTTTTTTTTTTGGATTTAACATAAACGTGGTTTACCCACATCGTGATAAATATACCATAAAATTATGTATATGATACTGTTAGAACTCTGTTAATGATTGTCATCATCCATAGGAATAATTGATATATTATTGATTATGAAAACATGCGCTTTCAATTTTACACATGCTCGTACTATTTTCTCATTTTCATCTCGTTTGAATTTGTGATTTTACATTTCATGTTTTTTTTTTGCTTTTCACATTCATTGCAAATTCATTCCGATGATATTGCTCTCTCTTTCTCTTTCGTTCTCTGTTAAATTCTCTTTCAATAAGATTGCATATTTTGAATTTTATAGTTGTTGTTGTAGCTGGTCTTTTTTCATTCATACTACTCTCAATTCTCGTTGTTATGTTATGAGTACCTATAATTTTCAACGATTTATTTTTTACTCGTTAATATTGCCATAAGAGTATTTAAGCATGTGCTCTTGCATATATTCTATATTCTACTCTCTCTCTCTCTCTCTCTGCGCTCTGTCTATTTAAATACCAAGTGAAAAACAGCAACTAGTGGCCAAAAAACACGATTGTCTCGTTACTTAGTCCTAAGGATTGTCATAGTTCGGTGGTATTAGTGTGAGTAAGCATCATATGAGTGTATGGTGCAATTTTTTGTTTGCGAATAATTTCAATTGACTTTTGTCATCGAAAGTGAACATAATGAAGAAGAAAACTATATAACTCATATACAAGCAAATTTTTAACAATAACATTTTTTAATAAAATTGAAAAAAATAAATATGAAAAAAAAAATGTTTACAAATCTACAATATATGAATTGAAATTTTATTGAATTATTCAGTGTGTTTTTTTTGTGTGTCTGTTGTGGTGGCGATAATGGCGTTGTAGTGGTGATGTAGTGATAGAAATTGTAAATATGATCAATTCATATACAAGTACATAATATATTTAAAATATTTTGTGTATCTCCTGATTTCTTGCTTAATACTTGCATTTATGTTTTATCTTTGCTATATGTGTATATGTATGCATATATGTATTCAGAGGGGGGTGATAAATAAATTGGAATGTAATGTAGCATAGTTAGTTCAGTCAGTCTGACAGTCAGCCCGTCAACCATTTAACACTTTGATATTTTGACATACAGTTACGTGGAGGTTGATATTAAATGTTGTTGTTGCCACTGTGGCTGGCTAACATTTAAATGTCATATGAATATTCCCACGCATTACATCAAATCAAGAGGGGGAAGTAGAAGAAGAAAAAGAGCAATTGTTGTTGTACATAAATACATATTGTATATATATATAGATATGTGTATACATAGAAGAACATATTAAGTGAATATTTATACACACATATTTGAGTATGCGTGCGTACATGTGCGTGACTGCGAAATCGTCTGTTAATATTCAAATATGTATGTATGTAGACGATAAACAATTTTTTATTTACACAAATGCATACTTCTGTAAAATGCTACACTCTCTGATACTAAATTACAAGTTAAAAGTGAGATGCTAGGAAGTACTTATAATTTCACTTTTATTTAATTCATATATAATTTCATTAAGTATTTACAAATTTATTTAACTTTTAATTATAATGGATACTCCACTTCATCTGTACATATCCAGTTCGTATGAGTAATATTGGTATAGTTAGGCAAATATATGTACACTAAATCTCTGCTTGTAATTTAGTGGATTTCTGTTAATTTCTAATAAACATGCACACATAGCTATATGTTAGTGTGTGTGTGTGTGTGTGTGTCTAAATAAATATATACAATTTTATATAGCGTCTAGACATTCCTTTGCATCTCTTTGCTTTTTTTTTATATTTTTATTATATTATTTTTATTTGGAGTAAACCTAGGGTGTCGTATGAGTAATTTATAATTTGCTTTAGCTATTGTGCTCTTCAATGAGTCAGCTAGCTAGCTAGCTAGCAGTTTATGAGAATATAAAACAATAAATGCTTTTAATAAAATCTTCAAATATATATATGCGTCTGTGTGTGCGTGTGTGTGTGTGTGCAACAGCACGTTCGTCTTGTGTGTCAGTATGATTGTTGTCTGTCATTCGGTCTTACTTATATGGTTGTAAAGTAGCTAAGCTAGTAATTTTCAATTGTTAAAATTGTTGTTTTATGGTTGTGTCTTTATTAATAATGCATATACCTGCATATCTATGTACATACATATGTGTGTGTTTGAATCCTTTTATTCTTTTGCAATTATCTATGAAAATTACTATGTTGGTATATATATGCTATACATACAATACTAAAATTTTTATGCAAATGATGCCTACTTAGTTGTGAACGGAGAAGAGTTGTCCAACAATATATTTATTTGGAAACGGAAAAAACTGTTTGTGGTGATTTTTTAATTCTTTAGTTATTGAAAACTAGTTTGAAAAGTATTGGTGCAGTAATAATAAGCAATATATTCAATAAAACGTTTATAGTCGCAATAGTTCATTTAACGTAAATAGGTATATATTGAACATTATTTCAAATATGTAAAAATATGTAAAATTTATTATAATTATCCAAAAATATATTTTCATTGAAATCCGAGAAATTGAATTCCTATATGAAGTTTTGAATTTTTTTAAAAGTTTTGTGTACATTTAGATATTGTGTTTAAATTGTAAACATATTTGTTAGCATCTTCTGTTGCATTGCTGCTTTTTAATATATTGACTTTTGTTAAATGAACGTGTTATATTGCCCTAGATACGTTCCGAATGAGTTGCCAGCACAAAACAAAAGGTCGTATAAAGAATGAATTATTTTGATATTTAATTCTTTTCAATTTTTAATTAACTAAGATAATTTTTATTGTTTTAATTTTGACCAATTTGAGATTTTATATTATTAAAGGTTTTTTTAGGCTTTTTGGTCAATTAGAGCGCAGAGAATGTCGGGTAAATAAAAAAGATGGAATAGTTTTTTATTCGCATCAACTTATAATTAACCAAAAAGCCTAAAATACCTTTAATAAGATAATTTTTATTTTATAATATATTTTATTCTTTTCATCTTTTTTAATCTTCGATAACAGGTCAGCATTCGAAAATCAAAATTTTCGATAACTCAATTTCAGCTCGAATGTTGTTTTTAAGATCTATTTCAAACGATTTTTTACTTCGTACAATATTTAATACTTAAAATCATTGACTGAAAAAATGGATCAAAATATGGTCCACCCAATATGAGGTGGGCCATTTCTTAACACTTCTAATATTATTTTATTGAAATTGTATGCCAATTAATGATCAAAGTGCGTTCTGATAATTGCTTTTATGTTAATTATTAGAATACATCTTTATATGATTTCCATTTCAATTCTAATCATATCAGAAAGATAACTACTATCATTCATATTATATTTACATATGTACATATTTACTGTAAATGTGGAATAATGTTATATTTATGAGTTGCGACTCATATGAAAAATGAATAGATTTACTATTGTATTGTATGTTTAAATGAAAAGCAAAAACCATTACTGCTTAAATATAACAGGCCATTCAATAAGTGTGACACATAGATGGCATTACTAGAATTTTTTCCATATGATTTTTATCGAGTTTTAACCTTTAAACGACACGTGAATAAAATTGACAACAATCTGACAATTGGTTCGTGAGTTATAGCATTTTGTGTGAAACAACTTTTGTTATTGAAAAAAAAATGGATAAAAGTGAATTTCGTGTTTTGTGGGCACCAAGAAATGGCTTGATAAACATTATCCGGATGATGTTCCATCGAGACAAATTGTAGAAAAGTGGATATAGAACACAGTGGATGCCCAATTGAGGCTCAGTCGACGAATTGAATCCAAAGCGAACAAAGACGCAACAGTCGCCCGGTAAGGTGATGGGTGTCTGTATTTTGGAATGCGAACGGAATAATATTCATCTATTATATTCAAAAAGGAATCACCATCAACAGCGACTATTATTGGGAACTTTTGGATCGATTGAAGGTTGAAATCGCAAAGAAACGGTCACATTTTCAAAAGAAAAAAGTGTTGTTTCACCAAGATTGTGTCACAAATGGATGAAAACGATGGTAAAATTGAATGAATTGCGTTTCGAATTGCTTCCCCACCCATCGTATTCTACAGATTTAGCTCCCAGCGACTTTTTCCTGTTTTTAGATCTGAAGAGAATGCTTTCTGGAAAGAAATTTAAGTTCGATAATGCGGTAATCGCTGAAAATGAGGCCTACTTGGACGAGAAGAAGAAATAGTACTATAAAAGTGGTATCGAAAAGTTGGAAAATACTCGCTATACTCGTTGTATTGCCCCCGAAGGCAATTATGTTGAATAATAAAATCGAGTTTTGTAAAAAAAATTTTTTTTTATACTTTTCCTACGGACTTATTCAATGGTATACAATTTCATCAAAAAATAGAAAATTCAGACATTTATGCATTGGCGAATATTTATACGAAGAAAAGTTCGAAAATCGTTTAGATTTACTACATACATATGTACATATATTTCAATTTATATGCAACACATGTAAGCGATAATCTCGTATATATATTGGTATTTATATTGAATTCAAATAATATAACGTATTTGGTAATGATGCAAACAGCATCACTTATAGGCATACATATCTAATTTTGGTATGTACAATACATATGTAGAAAATGTGGCCAAGTGTTGAGTATATCTGCATGCATAACGGTTTTAGCCATTTCTTTCTCTCTCTCTCTCTCTCTCTCTCTCTCTGTATTTTTCTCTCAGTCTATATATATATATTTGTTTCTGATAGCCGCGTGTGCCAACTATGCAAGCTGTGTTTCTACCAGGTTAAATATGTTATATACACTGTAAACGATGTCATGTATACAAAGAGTATAATAGTTTATAAAAGAATACGGTCAGCACAGCAATTAACCTAAAGTTCAAAGTTCGAAAGCCGTAAAAAGGCATTCTATGTACGTATACATAGGCATAGAAGGCACTCGTACAAATTATTTACATGCACATATCTGCTAGGCTACTTAATTTTACTCCCGGATATGCAGACGCATTATCTACATACATATATTTGTTTAATACGCGTTTATAAAAGAGGCTACGTATTCTTGCTGCTATTCTGTTGTACTGCTACTGGATACTGCCACTTGCTAGTTGTTTCAAAAATCAAATATATATCCATGTAGATACAGTGCATACAGTGGTGAAAATTCCTATATATATAAATATATATATTTTAACAAATTCACACGACTCAATCTGACTACCATTAACTTATTTTCGATATTAAAGCGAAACTTGTTTTCACCTTTGCTTTGAAATATACCAATTTTGTTTATGATTGTCAAAATTTGCCAGCAAAACACTATTTCATTACTACTTTCCAGGTGACCAGGTGGTCATTGTCAAATTGGAAAAAATTTCATAAAAAAAAAAAAACTAAATTTGTAAATATAATTTTAAGACCTGAGAAAGGGAAAATTGCTGTAATTCTGTTTTTAAATACGAGGCTAATATTTATATTTCGAGATCCGGCAACACTAATGTCAATAGCTAAAATCTGGCAACATCACAATAAAATTTGAGATTTTTTAGAAGAACGGTGCTAAGAAAATCAATTTGGCCAAAAAATGGAAATTTCAAGAGAAGTTTTTCATTGGATAATTTTTCACAACTTTCGACGTGGATTATCTCAACAAGAATGTGTCGATGAACTTAGTTCTTTATATGGCTGGTATTGTGAATTCAATCGTGGTCGTAGTTCGGTCGCCGACGAATTCCGTGAAGATCGTCCAAAATCGGTTGTTGTGCCACAAAACATCGATGCAATGCATGAAAGATCATCATGTGGCATATCGTGAGATAGAGGCATCCTTGCACATTAGTTCCGCTTCAATACATTCCATTTTCGTTGGATACTCCATAATTTATCAATAGCACAAAAGTAGGCTCGCTTCGATTGGTGTAAGGAAATGCTTAAAAAGTTCGACCGTGGTGCTTCAAAAGACATGTATAACATCGTGACAGGTGACGATTCATGGATATATGCGTATGAACTGGAAACAAAACAGCAATAGATGGTGTGGATGTTCCAAGACAAGCCAAATCCAACAAAAGTTGTTCGGGTCCGCAGCACATCGAAGCAAATGGTCGCCGTTTTCTTCGGTCGAATGGATCATGTGGCCAATGTTCCGTTTGAGCTACGTAGGTAGGTCAATTCTGAGAGGTACACGATGACCATTTGTTTGCCGGAATTCTTCAGAGCAATTCGAAAACCAACCGCCAAAGACGAATCATTCTCCATCATGACAATGCGAGCTCTCACACATCTCGTCAAATAGGTGAATTTTTAAGCAATCAAAACATCGAATTGATGACCCATTCTCCGTAAAGTCTTGATTTGGCACCCAATGACTTCTTCTTGTTCTCGAATTACGATTTACGAGCGCCAAAGACGCACTTGAAGCGTTCAAAAACCGTGTTTTGGAAGTGTCTCAAGTGAAATGGAAAAACTGCTATGACAAATGGTTTGAACGAATGCAAAAGTGCATTGATCATCATGGTGAATATTTTGAAAAACAATAAAGCCGTTTTCATTTAAAAATGTTTGTTATTATTTACTATTCCCGAAATATAAATAGTAGCCCTCGTACAACCACTAGACCTGACCATTGATACGAAGGTGGTTTAAATTAAATATCTCCAATAAAAAAATTAATATGTAAAAGATTAGTTATGGAATCCTCAAGATCTGTTTAAGATCCTTACATGCTTACGTTTATTCGATCACAAATGGCTTAGGTCGCTTTCATTGCAATCAAATAATTCTTTCACACGTTGTATGGGCTCGAATTTAATTTTTTCAACTTTCAAACTGCTTTATTGAAATCATGAATACATTTCTAGCATTGTATTTGTGTTCCAGCACTATTGTACTGGTTGACCCATATTTGAGGTGAAGCACAGAAACAATTTGACTATATTTGATTTTATTTTTATTATTTAGCAGCCATTATCGCATAATATATTGTGTGTGTGTGTGTATTTTTGGCAACATATAATTATATGTACCAGCATTATACATATGTATGTTATGTACTCATATGGTAGATACATTAGAGTGCATAAAATAACATGGTTTGCTTTCTTATATATACATACATACATACATACATATCGTATATATGCAAATATATTGTAGAATAATAAATATTCATTCATACTTGATGCATATACTACTCGTATTGTACATATGCTTATATATTTATGCTCTCTTCAATTTCATTTCATGTGCATGCGTGTGTGTGTGTGCCCGCAGCATAGCGAATATGCCATACGACTCCATACACCATCACCACCATCATTCATCAGCTGGTGCTGCAGCTATATCCAACGGCATGTTGGACTCCTTAAGCATGCAGTTACGCGATGCGGAGACGCGCCGTATGGACATTGAACGAGCACATCAAGTAAGTGCAAATCCAATATATCCGGCTCAATTTGATTCCGATACCTCATCCGCCATTTATGTTCATTAAATTGTAATGCATGTTTTTTACGTTGTTGTTATTTTGTTTGTTTGCTATTAAACCACTATCCTCTGTATATTTGTGCATGAGTGCGTGTGTGTGCAACTAACTATATATTTTTTTTAATGTAATTTTATTTAAGGAAACTTTGGCACAAATACGTAATTTAACCAGCAGTAGTCGTCCCGATCAGGAAGCCATTGAGAATCTACAATCACGAGCTCGAGAATTGGAGAAAAAGGCAAGCATTTACAAAACCTATTTACTGCTTAATATTATATAATAATTAAATGCAAAATTCAATTAAATTTCACTCATCACCCGCATTCATTGTTATCATCGACACCGTCACCGTGGATGTTGCTGTTGAAAATAGGTCGCTTTGGAGAATGTACACTGTGAGGAATTACAAATTGAATTAACAACCGCACTGAAAGCGAAAGCAGCACGTAATGCAGCAGCTGCATCATCTAATGCAGCGAATGCAGCTGCTTCAAGTGCTGCGGCAGCGGCGGCGGCGGCGGCTGCTGCAGCGGGTAGTTCAACTGTTACATGGGCACCGACAATCAGTCAACAGGACCAAGACTCTGAGATTGATATCATAATGGCTAAAATTGAACAGGCACGTTTATCAATTGTTAACATATGAGATGTAATCTTTTTAACTTTTTTCCCCATATACTACATATACAAACACATATGCATGATACGATATAATGCAGTATAATGCATATTCATACATATTGTTCACATAACTGGTGGGACATTCATACACTTAACTCAGTTTCTAATATGCATTTTAATATACACAAGAGTATGATGCTATTTCATATTTATGGGGGGAGGAAAAAAAACAATACACCATATTAGGATGACTCTTAAGTTACATGATTTTCTTTTGCAATTTCACAATCATGTGTATTACTTATCTGCAGGGATAAGTTGAAAATCAGGGATTGGCTTTTATTTTCCACTTATATAGTGGCTTTTTTTGCATGGTGTGCATGAAATGCTCCATGAATTTCCCAAATTCAGACTGTTGCATATACCACGAATCATTTACGAAGCCGATAGTTTCGTTCGATGCGTGAGTCAGATTTCATTTTTCGAAAAGATATCCTAATTATCATTTGGCCGACAGTCATTTGGTAGGCAGTTGAAACTTAGACTTGACAAAATATAAGAAACAGTATATTAAGTACTATTGCCTGCCTTCTTGGAAGACACGAGAATAGACTAGGGGCACCTTCTTACGACTACTGTAAGAGCTGCCAAAATATAGAGGAAGAAAAAACAGTTGAGCATCTCCTGTGCGGGCTCTGGGCAGAAGATGGCTCACTGCATTCGGAACGGCTTTTCTTGGTGTCATTTATAAAATCCACGGGTTGGCTCAAAGGCGACCCAGTTTGGTAAGGGATAAAACTCTGGTGGTATCACAACGGGCCTTTAATAGGCCTAGGTGCGACGATAGACAACCATTTAACCTACCTACATATTATTGATAGGCGTTGGGACTTCAATAATTGCCTAATTGATTACTTGAGTCAGACTACATCACTTCAGTGCTAGACTTCAGAAAGAAGTTTGAAGTGAGGTTTCCCACTCGAAATGACTGGGAGCTGGACCGTGTGACCAAGGAGGATACCATTAAAGTATATACCGATGAATTCAAGATGGATAACGCTGTAGGAGCGGTGGTATACACCGCAGATCTCAATGTATCCAGGTCCTTTCGTTTGGGAAACTACGCCAACATCTTTCAAGCAGAAGTTCTGGAAATACGGGAAGTATGTAGGACACTTAGTAGTTATCCATATAAACTACCAAAGGCATATGTACTGTCAGATAGTCAAGCAGCCCTTTTGGCAATTAATTCGCCAGTAACTAATTCAGAAATCATAAGACATTGCAAGGAGGAGCTAAACTCACTAACGCGTAAAATGAACATCACTCTCATCTGGGTACCTGGGCCATAGCAACATAGAGGGGAATGAGAAGGCAGATGAACTGGCAAGAAGGGGGCATACCTCAGCGAAACCAAGTCGGTAGCTGTCGGATGCCTCTTCAACGCCGTTATAAGAGAGCTCCGCCTTAAGTTTAAGAAGCAAGCAGAGAACAGTTGGGAAAAAAACTGGTAACTGCAAAATAAGTAAATTAATTTGACCAAAATACATTAAGCTGGGTGTCGTAGCTCAGTGGTTAGTGTGTTCGCCTTCTGATCTGTAGAGGTCGTGGTTCAATCCCCGGCTGATGCATAACAAATTTAATATCGATAAGATTTTTCTTTCGAATGGTACCCACATGTCGGCAAGCAATTGGCAATTCTTCCGACAGTAACAAATTGCCATGAAAAAGCTTCTAAAAGAACTCTGTGACAAAGCTCAGAAAAAGTGATGTCACAAGTGTTCTGCCGTTCGGAACCGGTTAAAATAAGTAGGTCCCTTCTAATACTGTCCAAATTTAAGACGCACAACAGTAATGGAGGAGAAGCTCGGCCAATGAGCCCTTTGGGGCTTTAAGTGCCACATATTTATTTATTTTTTTTTTTAAGAACAGATATTTTCAGAAAAATTTCAACAATAACCGGCCAAATACTCCGATCAGGAAGGGACCAGGGAAATGGTCTTCCAATTTCTATGCGAGTGCCCAAATCTGGGCGCTCTGCGTTATGGAATGCTCGGAAAATTCGTAATGGACAACCTCAATGAACTCGCTAAGACAAAAATAGATGATATTAGTAGGTTTATTAACAAATCAAGCTGCTTCGAATAAACCACACATCAGTGGTCACACCAGTGGTGTATCAAAATGGCACCCAAATCAATCATTACTTGAGTTCTCTGACTATGCTTAAGAAAGAAAGAAAAAAACACAATAGCCTTCCAACTGGAAACAACGACACATTTGCAATTCGTATAAACGGATAATTTTATAGAATATGCATTATTTTGTTTGCTATAAGAACCACCCTAATGCTGACATATAATATATGAATGTGTTTAAATATTTAATACATTGTGTGTTTACACAAATAAAATAGATAGTCGCTTTGGTGACCGGCATATTTTATATATTGCTCATTTGATTAACAACTATAAAGTCTATCGAGACAAAGGCTAATTGATGTATGTATGTGTAAATGTAATTTAATGTGTGCACAATTCTATGAGTACAGTAAAAATTAATCTACTGAAACAAAAATATGTATTTGTATTGTATGTAGAGACGTAATTAGAATTGCACTGCAAATAATATTGTAATATTTTGGACGGCTCAATGTGAGATTTGGTGTCAAATAATTGGTTGGGCTATGATTGGAGTTACATTCGTTGAAAGTTGGTTGGCTAGGATGTTGCTGACAGATAAGCGTTTATGCTATTGCATTATATTTGCTGTATAATTAGAAATTTCGTGAATTTACCATTGATCCCAAAAGTGAAATGCTTTGATGAAAAAAAAAAAAATATTTTAAATCCTAGGGAATTTGATGGTCATTTTTTTGTTGTTGTAATTTTTATGCCATATTATGGACATTATAGATTATTTTCTTGTTTATTTGTATGAGTTTTCTCTGTATTCACACTACCACGCACAGAAGCAAATAGCTGTTGTAGTTTGAAAAGCTTCAGGAGGACAATAAATAAAATGGTTATTTTTTTAAAGATTTTATTTATGTTTTGCAAGTTTGTTTTTAATTGGATGATGAGTAAATAAGCAAAAAAAATGATTTTTGTGTAAATTTCTTATATTTAGGATAATCGTGTACTAGCCGAATTGGAACAGCCAAGAACATCGAGTAGTGGATTATCATCGATGCCAACCAGTTCCATGCTAAATGCAACAAATAGTGAATATAAAACCATATCAAAAAATGGTAAGAATCAATTAACTATTTACTTACTTCATATTGACTAAAAATTTAATATTTCTTCCGTTTTGACAGAGCTTGAAGAAGAACTGAATCGCTATAAAAGAGCAGGTTAGTCATTTTAGTAAAAAAAAAAAAATCAGCAATTAAATATAATTATTTATGTATTGTATAATAATAATAATAATATTTTCTCATATCAATAACAACAACAACAACCAGTATTAGGTGGCACAAGTGGTACTACAACATCGGCTCTATCAAGTGGTTATGGCACTGGTACCAGTAGTGGTCTACCATCATCGTTAACATCCACATTACCGCCGAATGGTGTATTATCGGGTCTAACTGGTGGTGCGGCTACAGCTGGTATTGGCAGTAGCGGTTTAACGGGTACTACAGGTTCAGGCCTAACATCCATATCAGCCTTAGTGCCAAATTCCATTGGCGGTATATCGTCGAGCTTGAGCAGCCATGCCATACAAGCGATGAATGCGAGTGCAGCTTATGGTACAATGGTTGGTGGTGGACCAACAACGGTTGAGAAATTTCTAAGTGGAACAAGTGGAATCACTGGTATTCCACCATTGTCGGTAAATATTCATACGATGAAGTCAATGCCATCAGCATTAAGTCAGGTAAACACATATATTTTTAATAATGAACAAAAATTTAAAAAAAAAATTGAAAAAAGTAAAAACACATACAAATTCGAAATTCAATTTATTATAGCTTGAAATTTATGCAAATTCATTGTACGCTTGCTGATTGATCGGAAAATTTGTTTATCAATTAGTGTAAAAATATCGAAAACAACAAAAACGAATAGTTTACAATTAGTATTTATATTGCATTTATGTCAACCAATATAGCTTTAAAATTAAAATAATAAGAAAATTAATTAAAATGTGGCACTTGTAAGCCCCGAAGCGCTCTTTGGCCGAACCCTTGTGACGTCACTTTTTCTGAGCTTTGTCACAGAGTTCTTTTAGAAGCTTTAGAAGCCTGCCTGCCGACAGCTGGGTATCGTTTGAAAGAAAAATCTTTTCGATATTAAGCCTGTGCTTCAGCCGGGCATTGAATCCACAACCTACAAATCAGAACTAACCGCTGAGCTACGACATCCAAACATTAAAAATATTCTCATAACGTTGTTTATGACCCAAAAAGTTTCGAAAATTATAAATTATCTATGTGATTACATCGCGGAGTCATTATTGTTTCCTTTCATCCCATATGGGACATGTAGTGTCTACTAACGTTTCATGGGGTTTGTCACGTTTTCACAAACGGATAATATTACGTATGTGTTATTTGGCTAAGTGATCGATTTAAAGGGAAATCTGTTTTTATCTCACATCAAAAAAATTTTTTTTTGGGTACAAATCAATGCTCTTGAGCTTCATTTATCATGTTATTTTGAACATGTGCGTTTATTTTGTTTTTTTTTTTGTAAATTCAATATATACGTTTTTGTTGTTTGATGATATATTTACAAAATATATAGTTTCATTATTGAAAATACATCATTACATACACTTCATATTCCCATTCACATACACGCAGAGTCAATTACGTACGTGTTATCTAGGTACATACATATGTTATTAGCCCATATGTCATTTTCATATATTCCATATTATTGTTGTAGTTGCTATTTCTTTTTTGTTTGTTTGATTGTTTCAAAATATATATACATTAAGGTGTTTCATGCATAAAGTTGGTGTGGTTCACTTCTAAGAAGGAACCTTTTTTTCTTGTCCTGTAATGATTCTCATAACATTTAGGTAATTATTCGTAAGCTAGGAGTGTTTTTGTAAACAGTGTATTGAAACATTTTTTTCTATGCTTCTTTTGGAAAAACAAATTTAAAAACTATTATGTCTACATCATTTCGTCATACCTTTTTAATATTTTGAATTTTTTTTTTATTATTTATTTTATTAATTTTATTTTATTTTATTTTTTATTTTTATTTTTAATATTTATTAAAAATTTAATTGGTCTAATTTAGAAAAATACAGCTATAATAAAGAAAAAATATTTTAATTTGATTACCAAAATATTCAATAAATATTCATTCCTATGCAAAACGAGCATGAACCACCTTAATGTATATTTGTCGGTACATATCGACATACAGACAGACTTCATAATACATACATAACAAAGAGGTATATTTAAAATATTATAAATATGTATGTAGTTATTGATGATGATGTTTATTTGTGCATGTATTGTTTATAATTTTTACGTTTATTGAGTTCTGGAAATTCGTATATGGTCAAATATCAAAATTAATTATTATTTATTTTGGTTTTGGGTCAAATAATGCTGTATCATATATTGAGATGCCGTGTTGGCCTTAAATATTGCATGTACTTTAGTTGTGTTACATTTTAGATCAATTGTTTTTTTTTGCCGAAACCTTTTTGTGACCTGAGGGCCCATGATAAAGAGATATACCTTGTCTTCTTATCAGTGGCATAGTCAAGATTTTCTGCAATAGGAGGATCTACCTCCTAATCCCCTGGCTGCGCCAATGTTTCTTATAAATATTGCCATCTGACTTTGAGCTTAATTATTTTGAATAAAAAATTGTATGCTTTTATGCAAGCTTTACTTGAAAATTAGCTAAAGTTAATAAAAAAAGACGCACAAGAAACAAAATAATCGTTATTATTCTTGGAGGTTTTCCAGTTTGTTCTAAGAGTTCAACCTGGTCGTAACTGGTTTGGTGATGAGTAGGCTAAGACGGCATCTCTGAGGTGCATTTTTGCAGAATGAAGGGAGTATTGTAGTATTGGATAGTATTGTTACGTCCCTCAATAATATTTTTTTTGTAAATCAACCGCGAACCTTCGAGCGTGATTCTGCATCAGCGCATAATGCAAAAACCTAAATAAGAGCGTTGTGTTAATTCTTTTTACTATAGGTTAGGTTAGTTTAATGTGGCTGTCCTCTCACTAAGAGGACACATTTAGGCCAGAAATGCCCTTTGTGATACCGCCGAGCTTCTCTTTCAGTACTGATGTGCGTCTTAAATTTGTGAACAGTATTAGAAGGGTCCTATTTATATTAGCCACTTCCGAACGGCAGAACCCTTGTGAGATAATTATTTTCAGCTTTGTCACAGAGCTCTTTAAGAAGCTTTTCCATGGCAAATTCTTACTGCCGGAACAATTACCATTTGCTTGTCGACATGTGATATTATCGATATTTCGATATTAAAGATGTCACGGTCGGAGATTGAACCGAGCAACGGCACCCACTTAATTGAGGTATAATTATGACTTTATTGGATATAGCAATTAGGGCTCTTCGATTAATCACTTAGCCGAACCAGCTGATTAATCAAAGTTCTGCTAATCAGTTAGTCAAAATACAAATTATGGAATTAATCAAAATTTTGATTAGAATAAGATTTTCTGATTAGTCTAATACTTTAAATTTTTAATCAAAATAGAACATTTTTAAATAACTCAAAAATTTAATTGCACGTTTTTGAGAATAAAGTTGTTGCACGATCCTTTTTTTTCCTTAACATTTTAGCAGGATCGGTATTTGATATTTGATCAATTGATGGTATCACTACTGTATGATTTTCTTCATCTCTTTCTCTCTCTACTTTTTGTTGAATTGTATATATTCAAATTTGTGGGTTTTCTGTTCTATTCTATCTAATAAAAGCAACTCTGTGTTTTTGCAATTTTTTTTGAAATCTGAATCATCTGCGTTATAGAACATCTATGCACCTCCATGTGTACTAGCGTAACAGTATGTTAGATGCATAACGAGAACTGTTTGATACAGAAAAAAAAAAACGTCATACTATGCTTAAAGCTTAATATTTATTCAAAATACACTTTTACAATATATACATATTTCATACTTTATGAAATGCTTTTTAGTGCAATTTTAATTTTCTTAATCATAAAACAGGCTTACGGTAATATAATACACATACAGCTGCACAAAAGATCTTCAGGTCGCGGTACATTATAGCCTTAATAATAATAATATACATACAGAGTGATTTTTGAGGAGCCTTCGGCTTTTATTTTAAAAAAATATATGTATATATAATTTAGAGATATATGAAATCTTTGAAATTTGAGTCGACAGAACGATCTATATGACTCAATGTTTAAAGATGATTTCATGCAAATGTTGACAGTGGCTGCGCCTCAAATGGTTCATACGCTGGGTCCAATTTTGGCATACTCTCTCCAACATATCGGCCGGTATTTCATGAATAAATTGTTCAATAATGGCTTGCAGTGCGTCAACCGTTGCGGACTTGTCGCTATAGACATGAGCCTTAACATAAATTCGTAAATTCGCAAAATCTAGGCGGCCAATTGATCGGCCCCAAACATGCAATAGACTGTTCACCGAACTCGCCTCTCAATTGGGACATTGTTTCGCGTGTTGTGTGACATGTGGCACCGTTTGTTGGAACCACATGTCAGCCAAGTTTAGCTCTTCTATTTAGGGCAAAAAAGAGTTTGTAATCATTGCACGGTAGCGCTCGCCATTCACAATAACGTTCCTGCATTCGTCGTCTTTGAAAAAGTACGATCTAATAATGCCACCGGCCCATAATCCACACCAAACAGTGCATTTTTCGGGATGCATTGGTAGTTCTAGCAATGATTCTGGTTGCTCTTCACACCAAATACGGCAATTTGGATTGTTCACGTATCCATTCAACCAGAAATGAGCTTCGTCACTGAACACAATTTTGCAATTTCTTAACCGAGCATGAATTTTGATAATAAAATTCAATAATCTGCAAGCGATGTTCGTTTGTAAGTCAATTCATGGTTAAATTATAGACCAAATTGAACATGTTTGACAATAGTAACATGTTACATGAAAACAACTGAGCTGCCAAAAACAGTGTTGCCACAAAGAAAGTTGCTAAAAAACTACCTTGTACAAATCATACACCTATCGCTGTCATATGTGTCAGAACATAAAAAGGCGCATAAATTTAGAACCTTTAGAATCGATTTATGTGAACTTGTTTAAAAGATGTTCTTTTGTAATGCTTTTAGTTTCGAATAGGTGACGCTACTTGCTCCATAACTTAAATTATAATTCTCGTTATTTATCTAACAGGCATGTTAAAACAGGCAGTTAAAATTTTTTGTCAGGCACTACACAATATACAGCGTTTTTTTGATATTCTCTAACATATTGTATGTTATGTATGTATTCAGTTAGGAATGATTGTTCTTTCATACATAAATGCTAAAATGCATGTAGTTCAGATTGTTGTTGATTTGTATGCATATGCAATTGAACGTTATTTAGATTTTCCGCTCAAATTCCAATAGAGTTTTTAAATTATATTCATAGTACATATATTCATCAATTAGTTGAATTTAAATGTGATAAAAAACCAACAAAAAGAAAATAAAAATAAAAATTATTCAAATTTATTTTTACAAAAATGTAAAATAATGATGATTTCTTCAAAAATAAAAAATTATACTTCATTCTATGCTTCAATTTGTTTATATCATCGCTTTCTATATAAACATACATATATGTATTCATAAAATTTTACATATTCCATAGTTGAAAATTTCAATACCATCAACAATTCAAAATACGATTCACTTAATATCGTTATTTTTTTTTAACAGAAGCAACTCTGAAGTGATCTCTCTAAACCAAATCAAAACTCTGGTTGTTCTTTTTCTCTTTTTCTTACTCTCTCCATCTCTATACATATATATATATCTCTCTCTTTCTCTCTGTTTATAATCATATTATAAAATTAAAATATGCTGCTCTTCCAACTGTATACTTTGCGTAATTCCCTCTCTCTCTCTGTCTCTCTCAATATATATACATATTTATTATTTGAAATGTTTTTTCTTTGTATTTTTGAATTTGTTGTAAAAACTTGTGCATAACATAATATAATATTATTAACAACAACAACAACTAAAAATGTATTTTTTCATATATTGTCTGTGTGTTGTATTTTGTCGGTGTGTGTGTGTGTGTCTCGTGGATAAACTGCTACAATTAATACTACTATTGCCAAATTACTGTATTCATACAATAACAACAACAATAATAAAACTAATAATATTGCAATATGATGGGGCGATATAATAATAAATAATAAATACTCGTACAATAACCAACAACCCCAAAAAACCATTCCCACATTTATATAAATACATCCACATATATACTACTTAAATGCCTATAGCGAGGAACAATACAACTGTATAATTTACAGAGCACAACAATGCCGATCCTATCGTTGAACGCGCATAATATACCAACCGGAACGAGCAGTTACTCTGCTCTCGGCCTTAGTGGCACTGCCGGCACCGGTGTACCACCACTTGGTGCATCATTTACACATCCCACCATTGGTAATGTGCTCGATACTAGTTCATTATTGGGTACCGGTCTAACGGGTATCAGTGGAACTGGTATTACTGGTACATCATCATTGTATGGTTTGGGTACTGGTGTCGGTGCCGGTGGTTTATCGACAGGACTGCCAAATTCATATCCCCCACCGTTTATTGATGTGGGCTCTAGTGCTTCGTATCCATTCACATCCGCTGCGCTACGCAATGCCACCAAAATGAAAATGCTTGATGAGATTGATATACCGTTGACGCGTTTTGGCAATCGTAGCTCACCATGTTCACCAATACCGCCTAATACATGGGGTCTGGATGAATTCGCCGACAGTTTAAGTGTGGGTATGCTGCATAATCGTGGCAGCTTAGCATTGGGTGCACTGGATTTGGAAAGTGAGTACCATTGTGTCATTGTGGATTGAGTGTACATTAAGCCTAGAAATATATGCTCATCAACTCTTCTCCCCTCCATTTCTTGTGAATTACAGCACGCAATCATGCCCTGAACGGTGCCAGTGAGCCGCAAGTAGATATGTTGGATATACCAGGCAAGGGCCGTTGTTGTGTGTTTATTGCCCGTTTTCCATATGATCCACCAGAGTGAGTTTCGGAGCAATTATGTCTTTTTCAATTGATATTTTTATGATTTGCCTTTAATCAACATTGCAGAGAAGCGGAAGGTGAATTGTCTTTATGTGCTGGTGATTATCTTTTGGTTTGGACTAGTGGTGAGCCGCAAGGTGGTTATCTCGATGCGGAACTACTAGATGGCAGACGTGGTTTAGTGCCCGCCTCATTTGTACAGCGTTTAATTGGTAAGTAATATTGATTTTATGAATTAAGTCACAACAAAATTTTGCCCGAGCCGTCAATTGACGATAAATTAGCGGAAAAATTCATAAATGATGGCCTGAAGAGTAGAAGCTCAGAATGGAACACATTTCGTCTGCCTAGGGGAGTAATGTCTTGAAGACGTTCTATATAATTTAGAGCTTCCATGAGGAAATAGAAAAATTTGATTGAGTTTCTTACTTACTTAACTGGCTATGACAACTGCTTTGGCATTAGTAGTCTCTGTCAAGCGCTATCAGGTTCTCTGGCAGTTGATCCTTCCAATAGAGGTTGGATCTTTCTTTTCGTCTGCGTTCTCCAGCGGCCATCGAATGTAATATCTGCTAGGCTGAACATCTCCAAGTTAGCGCAGCCGAAGCGCTAACTTGATGCTGTACCTTATTCGGCAATCGCAGACAAACACAAATAGGTCTAAAGATCTCATCCGATATCGGAAGTGTTAGAACATAATTAATGTAATTACATGCCATATAATTTTTGGCATAGACTCCATAAGTATAGAGTTCGGACACCTAAAGCATGTACTCTACAAAAGCTGCCGAAACGAGCAAGGCATCAGAACAAAACATTTGGTTTTCTATAGGTCAGGCAGTCCTTACACATTACATATTGGGCAAAAAATGATTCCTACCTGTTTGGCTCTTTATTTGTTATTTGCCCTGATCTTTAAAAAATATATTAAATCTATTCAATTATTCCCTCAGGTGATGATCTGTTGGAATTTCATCAAGCGGTTCTATCGACATTGCGCGATGCTGAAGATGGTTCCATGCAATGTGATACTACTTCATTACCTTCATTGCCACCACATAATCCATTGCTCACGCACACACATGAAGATTTGGCAAGATTGAGTGAGACTCATACTGATCTCGAGCAAGATCAGGATGATATTAGTGATAATGGTAAGTGATATGTAGTTTGTTCAAGTCGTAATTCAATACAATTTGTTTTGTTTTTTGTTTGTCTTATTCAATGTGATGATTTTTAAATAAAATGTGAGCAATTCTGTGTATGTATAATTAAAATTTTTTCGAAATCAAAAATTATAAGCTTGTCTTGTACCTTGCTCGTAACTTTATTCAAAACATAGTTTTTTATTCTATTAATTTATGTATATCTATTTTTTATAATGTTTTCGTTGGGGTTCGTTGCAATTTTTCAGTTCCAGCACCTAAGCATTTGACACTGGAACGTCAATTGAATAAAGGAGTTCTAA
Source organism: Megamerina dolium (assembly GCA_963854835.1). Lineage (NCBI taxonomy): Eukaryota > Metazoa > Arthropoda > Insecta > Diptera > Megamerinidae > Megamerina > Megamerina dolium. Next base: position 90,383,531 of record OY978526.1, read on the forward strand.
TCGGTTGGTTGCCGCCCGAACCAAACGGTTATAATTTGATCGACAGTTATCACGTCTATGTGGATGGTGTTCTAAAGGTTACCGTTAAAGCGAATGAACGCACTCGTGCTCTCATTGAGGGTGTTGATGCGAATAGGGTATGTCGTGATAGTTCATGATCCATAGATCTACATAGTATGAACGATTTTCTTTCTTTCTCTTTCATCAGCCACATCGCATAAGTGTTCGTAGCGTAACACAGAATCGTCATACATCGCGCGATGCCGCTTGCACCATGATCATTGGACGTGATACGGCACATTTAGGGCCATCTGCTGTTCGTGCATCTCATATAACGTGTTCATCGGCGGTCATATCATGGTTGCCGGCCAATTCAAATCATCAACATGTTGTTTGTGTAAATAATGTTGAGGTGCGCACTGTGAAACCGGGTGTCTATCGTCATACTATAACTGGATTGGCACCCAGTACACAGTATCGGGTAACAGTGCGCGCTAAACATTTGCGAGCACCAAGTGGTCATCCGACACCAGGACGCCCGCAAGAGGAGGCACCCGGAGCATATGCTGATTTTCGTACTCTAACAAAAGGTTTACCAGATCCGCCACAGGTAAGTGCCAGTGCATATTCGTTTGAATTGTAACTCAATTTAATCATTGTAGGAGATCCAACTTGAGGCTGGCCCTCAAGATGGTACCATTTTAGTGACATGGCAGCCAGTTAATAGGCCCACTTCATCGGGGCCTGTAACTGGCTATGCTGTGTACGCTGATGGTAAGAAAGTGACGGATATTAATTCACCAACCGGAGATCATGCACTTATTGACATTGGTAAATTGGGTGTATTCAATCCAAGAGCTGTTACAATACGTACAAAATCACGAGATGCAGTATCGGCCGATAGTGCACCCATTCTAATACCAAGTACATACACACATGCAGCTATTTAAACAAAACGATCATTTTTAATGATGATTTCCCCATTAAATGTAGATGTCGTTCGAAATGCTGTCGGCAGAAGGGGACCAAATCAAATGGGCATGGGCCCACCACAAATGCAACAGGGGCCGCATGGTGTTGCCAATCAAATGGGTATGCCTGGACAACAACAACAACAACATCATTTACCGCCACATATGATGGGTCAGAATCAATATGATCCAAATCAAATGCATCATCCGCAACAACAGCAGCAACAACAACAACCAGGCATGCAGCAAGGCCAGCAACCGGGACAACCGGGACAGCAGGTGAGTTATAAGACATTACCCTATATATGTACACTACACTATGTATATACACTTTCGAAATTTGCACACCTAACATACAAGCAAAACTGGACATTTTTATTATGATTTTCGACACATGTCAATTTAATTATGTGAACATTCAAAATACATAAATACATTTATACATATATTCATACTTACATGTACAAAAAAAAAAAAAACAACAAAAACAATATACATAAAAGTATACACATTCAATTTGTTTACGATTTCTATATCATGGCGAAGAAATAACCTAAAAAGAGACTCAACCAACAACTGTAGATATGTAATATTTATATACGATATTATGTTCCTTATGTTTGTTGCATTTGCATAGTAAATATATATGTTAATGCATAATTTCAAATTCATGAAGAGATTTTCTCTATTAAAACTTCCTAATTATATATTTTACATATATTCCACGTACTCGCACATATTCTAGAAAATATTGAAATTTCAAATTAAACATTTTAAACATTTAAATCATTTTAGATTCTTGAGATGCATCTGTTTAGTGGATAGATAGCTGTTAAATCCCTTGATAATACCGGTTTATACCAATTACGTCTCCTGATATAGACCTTTCACTGAACGCGTCCACTTTACGAAACTTCCTGAGAGGAACAATAGACTATTAAAGAATTTTTATTGCTCGAATTGTTGTTGAAACCACATGTCAGCCAAGTCCAGCTCTTCCATTTTGGGCAAAAAAAAAGTTTATAATCATCATACGGTAGCGCTCGCCATCACAGTAACGTTCCTGCCTTCGTTGTCTTTGAAAAAGTACGGTTTAATGATGCCACCGGCTCATAATCCATACCAAACAGTGCATTTTTCGGAATGCATTGGCAGTTCGTGCAATACTTCTGGCTGCTCTTCACACCAAATACGGCAATTTTGATTATTCACGTATCCATTCAACCAGAAATGAGCTTTGTCCAAGCGCACGATGCACTTTCTTAACCAGGCATGAATTTTGATAATAAAATTCAGTAATCTGCAAGCGTTGCTCGTTTGTACGTCGATTTATGGTTAAGTTATAGACGAAACTGAACATGCTTGACAGTAATATATTACATGAAAACAGCTGAGCTGCCAAAAACAGTGTTGCCAAAAAGAAAGTTGCTAAAAAATCACCCTGTATTATAGTACAGATACGAAGTGAACACTTTGAGAATAGATAAGTATTTTTATTAATACTAGCAACTCGTTGGAGATTGCAGTTCAGTTCTTGCAGAATGAAATAGTGTCGATCAACGCTGCGCAGCGCTTTGCATTCCTTAAACCCCAAAATTGTATTTTGCTGATGTGCTCCCTTCCAAGACAGCTGTAATCACGGATAATTTCAAGGTATTTTACGTTATTACCTAGAGAGTTTGAAATTCAAAATGATTTCGAGGTATTTTCATATTTTACTAGAGACAACATAGAGATTGTATTATGTGTTGCGAAGCGAATGTGTTTGACGAAGCGCAGGATCACACGAAAATTGTGAGCATTCGCTTGTATTTGCTATTGTCATACTAAAAAAAAAAAAGTGTACTTGACAACCGTGTTCAACCAAATTTGACTAATTATTTTGATATTTGTGCTTTAATGATTGTATCAGGGATGATAACTAAAATTTATTTTCGACGCTCGTTCGACGAATTTGCTGCGCTACTCAAAATACAAAACAGCTAAATTCATGTGAAGATTCATTCGCAACTCATAATAATAATAAAAATAAATAAATAAATATGTGGCACTTAAAGCCCCAAAGGGCTCATTGGCCGAGCTTCTCTTCCATTACTGTTGTGCGTCTTAAATTTTGGACAGTATTAGAATGGACCTACTTATTTTAGCCGGTTCCGAACGGCAGGACACTTGTGACATCACTTTTTCTGAGCTTTGTCACAGAGTTCTTTTTAGAAGCTTTTTCATGGCAAGTTGTTACTGTCGGAAGAATTGCCAATTGCTTGCCGACAGGTGGGTACCGGAAAGATCTTTTGTGTCCCGCTACATTTATTAAAATTGTGATTCGTGCGATTACAACCATCCAATCTACTATACCCTATAGGTCTAGTACCAATGTTTCTAGTATTCTATAGCATTACAGGGAATCAGCTGGAATCCATGTTTTTCCAGTATCATTTCCGCATTGCGGATGAAATTGAGTATGCCCACGATAGGAGCCTATTTTATTTCCTCGAGATCTAGTCGATCATGACAGAGCCGCCATTCCGTATCGTCAAGAATGTGGATTTTAGTGAGATGTTATATCAGGTAGTAATGTCCTGAAAGGAAACCTACTATTTTCCTGATATTTGTCTTGCACATATTGCGCAGTTCCCTATTGTAGGTGTATGGAAGAACCAACCTTTTGGCTTGGCGAAGTTTTTGTATCCCTTCCTAGTGGGATACTCTGAGACTATGCTCCCATTTGTTCACCTTTCACGTTTTAGCCTCCGCCCAGTTGATACCATAGTATGGCTCTGGGTCTGTAAGGTTTGCTGCTCAACTCATAATACTAGCCGTAGTTTCATGTACTGACGTAAACAAAACGGATTCAATTGCGTATTTTTGGTTTTATTCCAAAGATTATGGAGTTTTGATCAAACTGACAGCGACTTCTTTATATAAAACGGCTTACATTAGCGATAACGTATTTTTTGGATACGTCGTGGAGGCTTTTTTTTTTGTGGCAGCAATTTATATCGTCAATGAAGGCAAATAAATCATTGTAAAATTTATAATCGCTAGGATGTTTATAAAGATGACAGAATAAAACTAGAGGCATCAAATATATTCAAATATTTTAAGTATTCGGTTCAGAAATAACAAAAAATATGTATGTGTATGTGGAATATTAAAATACATGTATTTTATGTAACAACCGACATATATTACTGATTATAGTTACTGGTTACATAATCCAAATTCATTGAAATTATGCATTTACATATAAATTACACACTTTTCCGATTACTCGACCACTCTGTTAGTGTTGTATTTCTTCTTCTGCCTCCTGCTCTAAACCTTTTCTATGCTATTTCCTAAAGAGCTCACTCTTTTCATACTTTTTTATATAAATGCGTTCATATTATTTTGATTTATTTTGGCGAAAAAAAAAAAAAAAACAAAACCATCAAATAAGAAAAGTAAAACTAAAAAAGTAATACAAAATTTTTAATAGCACCCATTTAACAGCGTTTTTTTAAATACGTTTCACATAAACTTTTGCAAAATATTTCAAGAATGCAGGAATGTTTCCATATTTACAGTATTCCCATGTCATATCCACCCAATGTTTGTATGTTTACAATTTTGCAAAGTTTGAATTTTTTTTTTGTTTTTAAATTAACAAAATAAAAATTGAATTGAAGAATGTGTTTTTATTGGTAGCTGCATATATCAGCATACTAAAATTATATACACAAAATGAGAATAGCAAAAAAAAGTTACCCACATACTTGTATAAGCATGACTACATTTGAGAATTTATCCCACCAAAATATTACCAAAGAATACAGTTCAGAATTGCGTTTTCCTGCTGTTTTTTATTTTGCTTATTTGTTTCAAATATTAATTAGAAGCAGCAAGTTAATACATTTTGGTTGTATTAAATATAAATAATCAACCACTCTTGGCAACACTCCATTACCAGTACTCCATTATCACAACCATTACCACCACTATTCATTCATTTTCATAATTTCATATTTATAATCGAAAAGAACATTAAGTACAATTTGAATAATCATAAGAACAATAAACAAAAAATATCAAAAAATACCACAACAACAAGTAAAATACAAAATACAATAACAACAACAAACAATACAATGCAGCCCGACGGAAGCCAAGGCTTATTAGGTGGGCTGCTTGGTGGCCTCTTCTCGAAACCCACACAGAGTCAAGTGAATCAAACAGTCAATGTAAGTTTATACGCATCATTCAAACATACTTACTACATAAATACCTACTACCTCTATTCACATAATTAAAATACAAACTTACTTCCTTAAATATGATACTTGAATACCACAATATAATAGTAAAATTATAGTTTTTATTGTTGCTTTTGTTGATCAAAATTTAGAATGCATTTTTGAAAATACTTATGCCCAAAATATATTTTTTTTGCATTTCATTGATTGAATTCACATTACATTAGAGCGTGCCAATTGCTTTTACACACAAATCGTATAGCAAAAAAGAACCTATCACTGATTCCAAATATATATGGTTAAGAGAAAAAAAACCAAAAATCAAATTTGATTCATCGCTTTTTGGCAATTAAGTATTGTCTGTCAAAAAAAAAAAAAACAAATATATATATATATATTTTTCGAAAATATCATTAGCTTAGTCAATTTTTTTTTTCGATATACTAATTGACCCGCTCTAATGCAAATATTTTTAAAATAATTGATTTTCGAATTGATTAAAAAATTGTATACTTATTTATGTACATATTGACATGTACTACCTATTAAATAGAAAAATGAAGTACTGATGTAGTCTATAGAAATGTAGAGTACATGACTAGTTAAAGTAAATATATAAATATATACATATATATTGTATATATAGTATGTATGTAGTTTTTTAGATTTAAAAATATCAAAATAAATAAAAAATTTTAGTATTTAGAGAAATATTTACATGTATATGATTTGAATTTCAATGTAGTTTTAGAATGAGTTTAATATTGAAAATAGCAATTTTTTTTAAAACTCATTCATTGTACTATGAAGGGTGGTTACATCGACCACTTCTCTATCCTTTCTTCTGAGATATTCATAATTTTTTTGAATCACAAGTTAGTTAACTCTATGGTACAATGGGCATCACCTGCCTGAGTACCAAAGGAAATTGCCTTTTTCGGCATACTCCGACATTTTTTTTCTTGCAGAGGAGGAGAAGCTTTGAAAGCCTATGGCCAAAGCCGTAATGGGGGACTTTAACCTAAACTAAACCACCCCACCCCCATGTCCGACGGCTAGTCCTCCCGGAACTTCGACGTTAGGTAGTGCGTCGGGAGGCCGTTGTGAGTATGTACTACTCAATCGTCAGTTATGGTCATTCATGTTGCAAAACTCCTTCAGCTCGTTCAACAGTTCTACGCACGTACTCTGCGTATCACAGTGTATTCATGATGTGCACCGCTGTCGCACATGCCGCATTCCACTTGTCCTTATCGTCGCACATGTGTGAGACAACATTTGACTCCGTCGGTGTTTCGACGAAGGCTGTCTCCAGCTCTGCTCGTTCATTGGTGAAGCGAGGGCAATGAAATAGAATATGCAGGGTGCTTTCTGCTTTTTCCGGGCATGTTGGATAGTAAGGGTTGTCTTCGCGGTGGAATCTGCACAAGTATTCCTTGAAGCAGCCATGTCCCGTGAGCAGCTGCGTAAGATAGCAATCAACCTCTCAATTGTTCGCAGCCTTTCCTCCTTTTTTGGCTAAATAAGATGGCCTATGACCGATATAGTTGTACAGTCACTCCATTTCGTGCACTAGCAGGTCAATAGGTACCTTCCTAGCGATGACACAATTGGCATCATCTGAAACGGTGCGGTAGGCACTGGCCACTTTAAGGGTTTCAAATGTGGCTTGGATGTTTTTATAGTATGGCATTCTTCGACCTATTCACATCTAGTTAAGTCTAATTTAAAATGAATCTTAGAATTTGAGAAAAAATCAGTCGTTAGTACAATAGATTGTTCGCCTATCAAAAATGTTTAAAATAATACTAACATACAATTTTGTATATAGCAAATCTCCTGTCGTCATTATGACCGATTATATTCGATTAATGAAGGACTTTTTTCTTCGCTTACTGGAGCCAGTTAGAAATCTCATATCAAGCGTCAAAGAACTAACTAGACCAACTAGATCCGAATTTGATAATGGTCATATAGACATAGAATGTTTTTTCTCTAACGGGTACTATTTTAGTTAATAAGTATTAACTACTCAAGTGCCATAGGTGTTTCCCAAGATATTTCGTCTTTAGCATAAATATTTCGTGAGTTAGACTATTTTCAAAAAATAAATGTTCTCAAATCTTAGTCATTGACAGATTTAAAATATTTATGACGCTTTCGGTAGATTTTTTTTGGGTGCCGTAGTTCAGTGGTTAGTGCGTTGGCCTTCTGATCTGTAGGTCGTGGGTTCAATCCATGGCTGAAGCATAACAATTTGTTCAGCGGTAACAATTTGTCGAAAATGCCTCTCAGAGAGATGACAGCCACAATAACCTAACCTAATCTAACCTGGGTAGATTTGTAAGACTCTTAATTTCATACAAAATTCAATACCGCACTCACTTGGGTCAAGCAGAGTACTATCTCACACAGAAAAATTTGCATCTTGAGCGACAGCCAAGCTGCTATCAAAGCCATGAACTCCGTTCTTGTTAAATCTAAGATCATTCTTGACTGCCGTAGATCTCTCGATGAGGCTGCAGAGCAGCATAACATTCTCCTGTGCTGGGTGACTGGGTATAGAACTATACGAGGAAACTGCAAAGCAGAGAAGCTAGCTATGAAGGGTACAAAGAAGGTTTTAACCGAAGAAAATACAGATTTAGGGATTCCTATTGCCACATGCCAGCATAAATTGGAAGTAATAACATTCAACGCCTTTCAGAAAAGATGGACGGACACACCTATCTGTAGGATGGCGAAATTGCTGTGGCTAAAAATATGTAGGAAATGAACAAGTAAACTTACTGACCTTAACAGATTAGATATTTCGATCTATGTGGGAGTACTCACCGACCACTGCTTCATAGGCTCACACGCTATGAGATTGGGCCTCGGCCATTTCGCACATGACTTTTGCAGAAGCTGCAGAGATGAGGAGGAGCTTGAGAACGTCTCACATCTACTGTGAAAGATGCGCAAACAATTTCTGGGTCATTATCAAATGAATGACCTAGCATTAATATCCCAGGTTGAAATTAACAATCTCTTAAAGTTGCTTCAACGAGTGAATGGGTAAAAGGAATATCCGCGTGGTATCACAATGGGGTTCTATCTGGCCTATGTGCGCCCTCTTCATGGAGAGGGCGGCCACACTAACTTAACCTAACCTAACCTAATTTTATACAATAGTTAACCATCTTCTATAGTGCGATCAGTATATTGTATTTATTCTACATTCTATTAATTGCCTATTTGGTTATTTAAAGCATACAAAAATGTACATACAAAATAGAAAGAATGAATATGACATTATATTATATTGTACATATAATTTGTTATATTAATATTTAGAATTGTTTAGAATTGTTAGTTAATATTTGAATTTAATTCTATTCCCCATAATATACATACGTACATACACTACTTGTAACTAGTTTGGTGTTTCATCTCAAATTTTCCATTAAAATCATTCAATTTGAATTGAATTGAAACGAGCTTTTGTGGGTTTAATTAGTTATGACAAAATGCTTATTATTTATTATACTACTAGCAGGTTTCAGATAACTCACAAATAAATTTTTGCATTTCGGATAAATCAATATTTATCGTTTATATAGCAATTTGAGGAAAAATTACTTAATATTCGTATTTGCACTGAAAATTCATGTTGTATTGAATACAACATTTCTACATATGTATAGAGAGAAAATATAAAGAATAATATATTATTATAAATATTTGAATATTTGTAAAAAATAACATAATACTAGCTTGTTTATGCTTACTAATCAAGTCAAATCAAAATCTACTAAACAAAAATCCAAGAGCAAGATCAAATATACGTAATGTAATAGATATTGATTATGTATAATCTCTAGCAGCTTGCTTTTATTTACATATCCTTATTTTCTGCCATCATTTCACATTCACTTATAATCTTATAATCGTATACTTCCTATTGCTTTCTACATAAGTTTTCTAATCTTCAACAATTTTCAATCATCAAATCATCATCTCTCTCTTGGCTTGGTTTTATTTTGATATTTACCGAAAAAAAAATAAAATAAAAAGTAAAAACATTTCCATATACGAATACTATTCTCCAAATGAAAACATACTAAATATTAATCAGAACATTATTTATTTACTAAGCGTTTATGCTTGAATTATCATGAAAAGCTTTTGTTTTTGATTTCGTTTTTTTTTTTCTTGTAACATTATTTTTTTTTTTTTGAGATTACATTGCCATAACCGAAATAAAAAATTAATTAAAAAAATCCCTTTCAAAATTAAGCTTTAATAAAAATTTGAAATTTCTAAAATTCATATAAAATTTATCATGTTTACGGCAAAACCTCACGAACAACTGAACAAACCACAAAAAACAAACTGTAATTGGAAACGAAAACGCCAAATTCACATATTGCATATCACCGATCGGAATACGCCTCCTAACATAGGGCTATCAACAAGCACCAGGACAGCGTAATGTGATTCAAGGTAGACCACAGGGTCCACAGCAGCAACAGCAGCAGCAGCAGCAGCAACAATTTGGACCACAAGGTCCGATGGGGCAGCAACGTTTTCCAGGACAAAGAGGTCCAACGCCTGGACAAATGCAAGGCCCAATGCAAGGTCAAATGCAAGGTCAAATGCAAGGCCCCATGCAAGGTCAAATGCAAGGCCAAATGCAAGGCCCCATGCAAGGTCAAATGCAAGGACCAATGCAAGGTCAAATGCAAGGTGCTATGGGACCACATGGTGGCCCACTAAATCAACAACAACAACAACAGCAACAGCAACAACAGCAGCAACAGCAACAACAACAACAGCAGATGCAACAACAGGGTCAAATGATGGCCGGTCAACAACCTGGGCCACCGGGACAACAACAGCAACAGCAACCACAGATGGCAATACAAAAGAAATTGCGCTACTTTGTTGCCCTATTCGATTATGATCCAAGCTCAATGAGTCCAAATCCAGATGGATGCGACGAAGAACTATCTTTTCAAGAAGGTGATACGATTAAGGTAAGCCATAAAATCCGAATGATTGATGAATTGATCTATTCAGATCTATTCAGATAGCCAGACAGCGTGAGCAAGATAACCGATATTATGTATAATAGTTTTGAAGATCCCTCAATTATGCAAACGATTTCAGAGAACTATAGTACTGACAACTCTTTATATACATACTACATACTACTCGTACATATCTACTGTAATGGTAATAAATATTATTCTCACAAAATGCTCGTCAATCGGCTAGGCTTTTACTATAAACAATTGAATATACGATATGATAATACACCATCCCATATTTAACTGAAAGCATGTCATTTAATTTTTGTCCTTTCAATTTGATGCCATTACGCAACACATACATACTCACACACACACCCATACAAACATGCATAAACCAATTCAAACCGATTACGAATTTACTTTACAACATAGCGTACATTAGTAGTTTTTGATTTTTGCTAGCATCAGTTTTAATTCCAACTTACTATACTTATGTACTTGCAATTAGGTACAAATATCTCTTCTATGTATACATATTCCTTATGTACTTATTGTAAGTATTGTTAAAATGTTAAATTGCTTCAATTGGTACCAATGAAACGGAATGAATTCAATTTTACAACTTACAACTGGTCTAACTAGAAAGGTGTTTTAAGTTATAGATTTTTTTTTCTATGCATTTTTATTATATAAGTATATAGTTTTGAATTCTTTATTTAAAATTATATATATATCCATTTTTTATGATTAATGTGATTACATTTTTGATAATGCACTAAATATTATGAAATGTGAATGTGGCAAATATTCCATTTTGAAATAATTATATATTTTTCTTAGGTTTATGGTGAGAAAGATTCCGATGGCTTCTATTGGGGCGAATTGCGGGGTCGTCGCGGTTTTGTGCCACACAATATGATCAGTGAGGTTAGTGATGGAACCGGTGGCACTATGCCTGGCCAAATGCCTGGTACTGCACAAACGGGGGGTGGACCTGGTCAAGTGATGCCCGGTCAAACGATACAGGGTCAAACGATGCCCGGTCAAGGAATGCCAGGTCAAGTGGGTACACAGCAAAGTATGCGCAACATTAGTCGCGATCGTTGGGGTGACATCTATGCAAATACATCAGTTAAACGTATGATCGCCTTGTACGATTACGATCCACAGGAGTTGAGTCCAAATGTAGATGCCGAAGTAAGTACCATATAAGTATCTACGATTTCAATATTTTATAGCCCAGACAGACGGCAGTGTTAATCCGGATTAACGAGTTAATTCGAATTAACTCGGAAATTAAAGAGTATTAGGGCAATGTATGATGGCAACACTGCTGAAAATTAACAGCAACAGAATTTTTTCTCGGTGATAATTACAAAATGATAGATGTATTCGCTAACAAAAAACTTTCAACAATTGTTAACAATTTTCAATAGGAAAAGCGTTGGTGGACAAATATATATCCAGCTGTCAATTGCGTACTCTGAATGTTAATTTACAAGTTTCTGATAGTTTTCAGTTCGCGTACTTTTTGTATATTGTCTCATATCGAGAATGACAGACGACAGAAATTGTAATGTATGTACAGCAATCAGCTGTTTACTTAATCCGCAATATTGCCGTCTGTTAGGTTAATAAGTTATTCAGATTAAGTGTGCTGTTAATCCGGATTAAGGCTGACGTCTGTCTAGGTTATTACTAAATAGGTAAATTTAATAAATGAAAAAGGTACCCACCAGTCACTAAGCAATTGCCATTTATTTTGGCAACAACAATTTTCCAAGGTTCCTTCCATCCGGCCAATATCAGTAGGTTCCTTCCAATATTTATTTACTTACTTATGTGGCCATTACAATCGAAAATCGGTTTAGGTCGAATGTAGCATGCTTCGCCAGCCAGCCAGTTTGTGCCAGTTAGAAATTTCAAGCGCTAACAAGTTCTCCAGTACTTGATCTTTCCACCGGGAGGTTAGGTCTGCCTCTTTTGTATCGTCCACCAGCGGGGGTTCCGAATATAACACCTTCTTAGCCGGAGCATATTCTTCTATTCGCACGACATAACCTAGCCAGCGCAGCCTGCTGAATTTTAATGCGCTTTACAATGTCGGTGTTGGCAAACAGCTCATACAGCTCATGATTGTACCTGATTCGATACTCGCCGCCAACGCAATTAAGTCCAAAGATCTTGCGTAGGACTTTTCTTTCAAAAATTCCGAGCATTCTTTCAGCTAAGATTCCTTCCAATAGTCTCCAAAATTGACAAGCACAAGAGTACTGGAAGAGAAACTCGATCAGAGTGCTCTTCAGAGTCCATCAGCGATGGCTGAATAAAAAATTAAGTGCAATTATGATTCGAAAGTATTACATTAAGCGTCAAGAAACTAACTACATAGATCTCAAATAGTATTAGTGATGGAAAATTAAAAATGTTTATGACTCTTTGGGTTTATTTTTAAGGCTCTTTGCTATTTGAATTATTTTACTTTTACCTTTGACCGATTTAAACTTTCCCAAATCAACGTTTGTCCAAATAAAACCAATGGGTGTTGATATTGGGGGCTTGTTGCATTTGATACCTATGGGAAGGTTTTTGGTATAAAGAGAATAAGACTTTTTATGAAAACGAGTATCTTCTATTTACACTGTATTTTTTACAATTTTACAATTTTACAATATGATATTACACTTTTTGTGAATAAGATCAATAGTGTTCGAAAGGGGGTCTTAGGCAAACCCAGAGTCTTGAAGAAACAACTTTACGTAAGCAAGTTTAAACTTTTTCCACGTGCTGAACATATTTCAAAATTCTTTCCTTTCGAGCTAGGGCGAGCTATATATAATATGCATAATATCAATATGGATCAGAGCCACACCATGTCCAGTAACAAAAAATATTTAATACGTAGGCAGCTTGAAGTTTGAAGTTTACACAGCTAACTTTGAAAGAATGAATAATTGCCTTTTCTGCTACGATGTTTTGTTGGGCAGGCACTTAATAGATTATTTAGAAAATATATGGTATTGAAATCCAAAAAAGAGTGGCTAGGGGGTTTGGCAAACTCTTCTGTATATGTATCTAGAAAAATACCTTTAAATATTTAGAATGGTCACGCTCTATCCAAATTATTTTCGTCTTCTCTTTCAAACCCAACTGCAGGTGGAATTGAGTTTCAAAACTGGCGAGATTATACTCGTTTATGGTGAGATGGATGAGGATGGTTTTTATATGGGTGAATTGGATGGTGTACGTGGTTTGGTGCCATCCAATTTTCTGGCCAATGCACCAGAACAATATAACAATCAAATGATACCGGGTGGTCCAAGTGCTCGTGGTGGTTTAAATCAACGGGGCAGGGGACAAGGGCCTGGTGCCAGGGGGCCACCGCCTCCGCCTAGAGATAATATGATGCCCGGTATGGGTGGGCCACGTGGTCAACAAGGCAAAAGTAAGTCAACATTTTATTTTAATTTGATTTTGCAAAATTATTCTTATAAATATTTGATTTGTGTATAATTTCGTTTTTTTGTTCTTCAAATTGTTTTGTTATTTTTTTTTTACATATATTGACACTTTATTAATGTTTTTATATATTTTTCTTTGACTATACTGTTTGTTTTTTTTTTTGTGTGACAAATATTAAACACAAATCACAAAAATACGATTGCGTTGTGTATATATAATATTTAAAAATTATCGTTTTAAATGTAACAACACAGCACAAGAAATGAGTAAAGATTTGGTTTGACATATCTATGCAATCTTGTACATGTGATTTGTGATATTTATGTATCATTTACAATTTTAATACACATATACATGCGAATATGAACTTATGATTTATGAGGTATGCGAATTGATTTTGAATACAGGTGACTACTTTTTAGTATAATTTCCATTTTTCAAATATGATTGATACCACCAATTACGAAAGGATATATTCTGTGATGTTTTTTTTTATGTACGTATAATATTTTAATACACATTTATTACAACACTCGAACAATTTACATACGTATGTACCTATTATATACATAGGCCTTTTTAAATTCAAACGAAATAATGTTCAACAGTTCCAAACAGGGTGACATGAAGTATTCGTATTTAACAACAACAAAAAAAGTGTAGAAAAAAACAAGAAATGCAAATAATTTTCTTTGCATATGAATTTTTACTAAAAAAAAAAAAAAAAATAAAACAACAAAACAGAAATACAAAAATAATTACATATAATATAATAACAATAACAAAATGAATAAATATAATTATTTCATTTTTAATTTTTTCGCGAATATTAATTTTTCTCTTCAACATGTTTCTTTTTTTTTTTTTGTTTGATTTTCTAAAATCTTATTTATTTTTACAAAATTCTAAAAATTCTAAAAAAAATATAAATATGAAAATACAAAATATTTCTCAACATTATTTTTGGCACAATTTCTTTCCTTGTAATTATTTATTAAATATTACATTTATATATATATATATATATATACATAAATAATTGTTGTTGTTGTTCTTGTTGTTGTTGTCGTCAATGTATTTTGTCGTCGAATAGTTTTATTTAATTGTTATTAATTAACACGTTCCACAAGGAATACATATGCGTGTGTATGCGATGAGTGCTTGTATTTATCGATTAATTATCGATTAAAGTGTAATACACAAATTCATCCATTCAATCATCCTTTGACTTTCCGTTTTTACATACGATTAAACGCGATATAAAACTCTTCACGCCAGGGGTCTGTGATATTTATTATTATTTTTATTTATTTATTTATTATTTTCACCAGCAAAATTATTCGCCATAGACAGAACAGTTAGTAATCAGATCCGGGCTATAAGGTGGATGTATAAGTCACTATCCATGTGTGTGGTCTGGCGTTGTCCTGATGGAACACAATTCATCTCCTATTGGCCAAAGCTGGCCGCTTCTGGGCGATTGCTTCCTTCAGACGGTCCAATCGTTGACAGTACAGGTCCGAATTAAGAGTTTGGCCGTAGGGGAGCAGCTGATAGTCGATAATTCCCTGCCAATCCCACCAAACACATAGCAAAACCTTCCTGACCGTCAATCTTGGCTTGGCCACCGTTTGCGCCGACTCACCACGATTCGGACATTACCGTTTTCGCTTGACGTTGTTGCAGGTGACCCGCTTTTCATCATCAGTAATCATCCGCTTCAGTAATGAACCGATTTCGTTGCGATTCAGCAGCGATTCGCAGATGGAAATTCGGTACATGAGGTTTTTTGCGTTGCACGTGATTGACTGTTACAGTATCAGGACTTATGGTCCTGGCCATCTGGCTTGCGTTTTCGTCTTTATCGAAGAAAAAGTGTAAAATATGACCTATTTCCTCTTTAGTGGTGTCCATCTTTGACGCGTGCTCAAACAATACTGAGTCAAGCAATCACAAAACTGCCTGAAAAGTTTATTTAGTACGAAATCCTATCTTTCTAATGCCATCTAGCGTAACTTATACAATGCAAGATGCAGATTACTAAAGCCATTTATTTGCAAAATAATTTATTTTTACTACACCTGATATAACGAGTAGTTGCAAATGAACATCAATGACAAATTTGTTGTAAAACATTACTAGCGTATGCTGTATTAATAAATAAAGTAACCATAATAAAGTAACCATATTCAAGCCTCGGCCATACATTTCATAATTTGCAATGTAAACTTTGACCTTGTGCTACGCTTTGTGATATAAGCTTTACGGTTTATTATTATGTTCACAAAAGTAAACTCTCTACGAGACAATTTTTGTTTTTCTGTTGCAGGGTTTCGTTTTTCTTCTTCTGCACTTGTTCCAAAAACCTATTTTAAAAAAGTAGACGGATCGAAAACTGAAAATTCTTTTTACTCGAAATGTGTTAAAATTTTTCATGTTTTTCGCTGAGCTTGCGTTTAATAATTTAATCTATTTTAATTGACTTCGTGGGTGCCGTAGCTGAGTGGTTAGCGCTCGAAGGTATCACAATGGGCATTTCTGACCTAAGTGTGTCCTCTCAGAGAGAGGGCAGCCACATAACCTAACCTAACCAAATTGACTTACCACTACAAAAAAAAATATAAAAAAATAATAAATAAATAAATAGAAGATATTCATCTTAAGTAACTTTCATGCTTTGTCCGCCATTGGTAAGCCATTGGCCATTCTTCCGACAATCTGAGGTTACAATTGATTTGAAAAGCTTTAGGGAAGCAATAAAAAAGATTGCTGCGGATTTCCTCGCTTTCTTGCATGTCAAAGTAAATAATTTAATCTCTCCTAATGCTTTTTGGGATTGATTTGGTTTCTTCTTTTATTTGGGTCATTTAGGACTCATCTTTATTGATTTCTTCCAATCTCATCCATCATCAGAACACACATATGAATTAAATGATGTACTCTATCTGTATTTTTATCTCTTTCAAAGTTATGTATAATTTTAAAACGATGTCTAAGTATGTTATACTCGAACACATATAAATAGTATGTTTGTTGAGCATCAATTATATTTTGGCAAGAAACCGAAATTCTAGTAAACAAAATTCAGTTGCATGTATTGTTTTCTACGGATTTTTTCCAAAATTTTTTTAATTTCTTTACATTTAGAAAAAAAAAAGACGATTAACTATAATTTTTTTATTTATGTATTTATTCAATTGCACCCTAATATGTTTTGAATTGTTTGTTGTATGGAAAATTTGTGAAATTTGTTCTGTTTCTTTTGAATAATTTATCATAACTATTGAGCATTGGCATTTAAATTCGTGGTAATATGTATTAGCTATAGTTTTTATTATTTCAATTGATAATTTTTTTTTTCTTTTCATTATTTTTTCAATATATAAGTTTAAATAATTGTGGTAAAAAGTTTTAAATTTTAGAAGAAGAAAAAAAAAATGAATATGTGAAATTTCGTAAAATTTTAGTGAACAAGTTTATAAACGATTAAAAAGTGATCAGCACTAAGTGATCACATTGATCAATTACTAGGACCAGACATTTTCCATTACTGGGACAAATATATCAATCGCTGAGAAAAAGCACTGAGGGAGAACATTGATTAAATAAATAATTTTAAAAATTCAAATATTTAATATGACTTAAGTCTTAGTGATGTACTGATATCTTGAAATTTTTTTTTTTCCAAAGTGTTAATTGGTGGATGAATTGAATTGTTGTGCGAATTTTTTCATTATGTCTGATATTTTTTAATCATTTTTTTCGAATCTTTTCGCTATAAATAAATATGTTGCCTTGAAAATCAACTATTTCTCGAAAAAGTCGTTCAAAAACCTTTGCCATGGTGTTAAAATGTTTGAAGTAATTTAGTTATGGAGCTATAATAATAATCGTGAAAATCGAAACTTAACTTTATAACTTAACTTTATAAAATAATGAAATTAAAACCTTTTCTGGGTTCTTCGTCTCTGGATACCAAACATAATTATGCCTTTTCTGAAGGAAAATATATTTATAATATTATCCAAAATTAAATCGTTCACAAGGAGAAACCCAGTCAAGTTATATTGGAAAGAAAGTTTGCATACATATTGTGGGCGTTTTCAGAATCGAAAATCAGCTCGAATGCCAAAAAGATGTTATAGGGATTCTTTTGAATCGAGATTCTTTGCATAATGCCAGCTGGTTGTTAAACGTTAGTTAGTTGACTTACATATTGTCGGTGCATATTAAGAAAGACGCAAATAAGACGAAGAAAGACGCGTAAACATAGTTGAAAGACGCAGAGAAAGACGCGTGAAAATATTATCATTTATTCAATCGATTGGTAATAAATAGTGTATTTTATATTTTTATTTGCGCTGTGGATTGGTTTAAGGAGTGATTATGTTTATGCGTCTTTATTCGCCGTCAATTCTATTTACGCGTCTTTCTTCGCCGTCAATTATTTTTACGTGTTTTTCTTCGCCATCGACTATGTTGAAGCATCTTTCTTCGATGACGATTTTTTAATGCGTTTTTCTTGGCGATCATTTTTTAAGCGCGCCCGTATTTTTTCGTATGCATCGACGATATGTATGTTGGCGATTTAAGATTTTCGAAAGATGATTTTTACGAGAATTTTATATAAATATTTTATAAAGTGTTTCTAATTTAGTACGCACAGTGATATTATGAAGAAAATTAGTGTATTTTATTTTTTTTTTTATAATTTTGCGTTCTTAATTGGTTGAAGGTGATGATGTTTATGCGTTACTATTTACGCGTCTTTCTTCGCCGTCAATTATGTTTACGTGTTTTTCTTCGCCATCAACTATGTTGAAGCATCTTTCTTCGATGACGATTTTTTAACGCGTCTTTCTTGGCGGTAATTTTTTAAGCGCGCGTCGTTTTTCGTATGCATCGACGATATGTATGTGGGCGATTTAAGATTTTCGAAAGATGATTTTTACGAGAATTTTATATAAGTCTTTTGTTATATTAAAAAAGAACCTCGCTCTAGATACATTGAAGCTGAAATTGGAGTTGGCAGCTGCAACACATCTTTCAGCTTCGTTCGATTCATGGATATTTTACTGTTTACTGATATTGTTCTGTGTTAAATCAAATTTTTACATTATATTTTCTTATTTGATGAAATTTGGTACCAATTCGGACAATATTTTGCAAAAAAGTCGTGAAAATTCATATCAACGTAAAATCGTATACGGGTAGGTACTTTCAATTCGTTGCAATCATGACACTTTTATGAGTTCAAATATCATTTCGATAGGTAGGAATAGATGATAATGAATAAATAGGTATATGATTTGATTTCCAAATGTCAAAATGCATTAAATTATCTGTCAAATATTCAATTCCTAGCTTTTAAGTACTCTATATTTGCCCATATGTATGTGTGTACAGTATGTTTTATTTTATTTTTTTATGTACGTAGTCATTTATAACATATGTGTGATTGCATGCGAAATTATATTCTATTCCAATTGATTTAGGCAAAAAAAAAAAAAAACAAAATTTATAAATAAAAATAAAAAGTAAAAATAAATAAATAATTGGTAAGAAAGTGTTTATACAAATTGTATATTATTGTACATTGTAATTGTTTTTAAAAGATATTTAAAAAATAATTCGTATTCCAGGATTCCATACCATCGAAATAGTTTAAAATATAATCAATAATACATTTGATGTATTAATGTGAGAGTGTATGTTTTGATATTTGCTTTATACATGGTTTATTTTTATAATATATTTTTTTTTTTATAAATACTAGAATGTATCTCTTGTGATTTTGTACAAAAAAAAAAAAAAACAAAAATATACTAAAAAAACAAAAGAACAACCAACAAAAACAACAACAAATGCTTCAAGCACAAAAAAGCAAATCAAATAAATTCCCTTCAAATTACGTTTCGTTAATGCTCATTATGTAAATTACGACAAAAGCAAAAATAACATGTAATATAAGTTTTACATATAAAATATATATTATAAAGGAAACCTAAAACCATTCATATACATATATATATATATACTATTTCTATATTAACTGCATATACACATATACATAAATAAATAAACGCTGGCTTTATAGAGTAAATTTCTTTATATATAGACTTGAAAAATTTCTAGCGAAAAAATAAAAAAATTTAAAAAAATGTATAAATAACTGAAAGTATTGCAGACAAAGTGCCAGCTTAAAGGTAATACCTACATTTATTCAATTTTGCAATTATTATTATTTAAATAAATACATACATAAGTATATAATATTTTTTTGTATATACATACGACTACAATATATTTTTTTTAAATTATAATTTTACTACTTTACTAATTTTACAAGCTTCTTTTTAATGGCAAATTTTCTAAATTGCATTAAAATTCTATTTAGGGGATTCATGAGGTGTCACATGGTCTTAATATTAAAAAGAAAATTTAAATATTGTGGTTGGGGTCTAAGTATGCAAAAGCGACTTAGTATAATAATACAACCCTACATGCTATGTTCATTTTTATGGACATATGGACAATTCTGACAGGGTATTCACTGGTGCAATGTTGTCATATGACTTTGTGAGACCTTGTGAATCATCTAATTGTATATCTATTGTATTCAATAAATTGCGTGCGTTCTTTTAATTTCATCCAAATTCAAATGCTTTTCTTCTGTTCTTTTTCTGTTTTTGTTTGTTTGTCATTTTCTCAATTAATGCATAATTCGAGTTGCGGTGAATTATATAGAAAAAAAATGTGAAAAAAGCCAAAACCTTTTGTAAAACACAATCGATCTTAGAACGGGTCAAATTATTGGAATAGCAAAAAAAAAATTAAATCGAATGAATCGTGCAGTTAGCAAAGAATATAAAAACAATTCTAAGTGCATTTGAACAAAAAACAAAAGATCTTAAATCAATTTCGAGCTTCATGCTGTATGCATTGCTATCCATACAAAAAAAAAAAAAAAAAAAAAAAAAGAAAAGTTCAAATTAATTTGGTGAAGCACAGAGGCTCGAATCTGATTTCAATTCCAAAATTTATGGCCACAGAAAAATTTGACCCGCCCTAATATACCTAATAGTTATAACATATTATACATACAAATTATATTGTAAATGTGAACTATATAAAATATGAGAAACAGCAATTCAATTTAATGCAATAATGGCAATATCAACAATTGCAGCACTATCACTATACGTAACTGGTAGACTGGTGTCTGTCTAATCTAAATATTCATATATACTTACTTTATATATATATATATACTTATTCACATAATATACCTACAACTATTTTATGATTATTTCCTATTTCGATATTTTGTTGTTAGAATTTTTTTGGTTGTGTTTTATTATTTATAAACAATTTCTATTGAATGATTTTTATATTGACTAAAGCAATATATTAGAGTGGTTCTTAACTAACGTGTTGTGAATCCACTTTCGATTGTTTGCATACAGCATATGGTCAAAATAATGTTCTACGTAAAAATAGAAGCATTAAAATTTCTTTTTTAAAATGTCAATTGCAATTGCAACTGGAATTATACTTTTTCTAAAAAACGGAAATAACGAATATTGAATTATCTGGAGATGTAATTTTTTTCGAAACAGATCCAAGAGATTTTGTGAATAAGTTCTGACATAAAGAAATCCTGCAGAAATCACACAATTAGGATTGAATTTGACATATTGACATCACAATCTGTATTGATCACAGAGTATCTAACTAAATACTAGGTTCTTGCTGCTAATTACTAAACAGTCTGATAGATGGCTGAGGAAGTACGTTTTCAAAAAACTTGTTCTCTCTGATTCCTAGAGCCGGACATTCATTGAGGAAATATATGAGTATTAGTCCCTTTTCATATGATTTATAGCCTTGTGAAACCTCCATAGAGCCATAGTGCACCAAAATGGGACAATTCACATGTTTCGATGTTCCTATGACTCTGAACCAAAATGAGAGGGATTACACTCAGTTGACCCTGTGCCTTCTATTAGCAGCATACAGAAATAATTTGCGAATAATTGAGAGAATTACACTTACTACATAATGACTTACTGAAATGGTCCTTTACGAACTTATCAAGGTAGCGGGGAAATAACTCTCTTGTGGATGGGTTTATAAGGCCATTTTCGAGAATACAGAGGGTACCTTCGAAAACGCACCCATCTTGGAGTTAGCGCAACTATTGTTAGGTGTGTAGGTGCATATTAGAGTGCTGCAAGAATGTATTCGTTTGCATGTTCAAAACACTCTATTGATATTAGAAGAGAATCTCTCATTCATTCTCTCTAAGGAAATACGAATTAGAATGAATAAAATAGAAATAGAATGGAATGGAGTGTATGTTTCGTTTTCATAGCATAGAGTAGAACCTCAACATTTGCAAATACACGTAATTCGTTTTGCTTCTCTGTGTTACATTACAATACATATAAGCAAAAAATAGAGTAGATAAGAGAACATGATGCGGCAAGACGCAGTAATGCTGCAACTAGCCATCGACCTAAAAACGTAGAACGTGTCAGCTGACATGACCTATCTTATGGGAACGTCGTGTTAACGAAAACTCACCACCGTATGACGGTGACGTAGACGTTGCTCGTAGCGGAGAGAATCAATGCAATTTTGTATATTCTTACGTACGGCAAGTACGTCGGTACGCTACGTCGGTGGCTAGTTGCAGCATAATACAAATCATCAGTGCCTGTCATGAAAAGCAACAACAATTATAACGTACAACACACTCCTAGTACTTTCAAACTCTCGTAGTACTCTCAAACATTCGTTTATTTGAAGAGAAAACACGAATGTATGGAATATTTCTTGTACAAGAAATGAGTAGAGTGTTATATTTGCCTAATATTTCACTCTCACTCATTCTCATATTTATATATGCTTTGCAAATATTGTACATGTTTTTTGAGAGTAACGAGAATCATTCGAAAATCAAATACATTCACGCAGCTCTTTAGTGCATATCTCTGTCTTTTCCAATATTAAAGTTAAAGGTAAAAAATATTTTTTAAATATGGATTTTTGTATTTTCTGCGTAGTCCTATAACAATGACGATATATTATTAAATTTCTATTTTTCTGATATTGCTTTTAATGAAACTTTTTAAAAATCTCATGGATCTGTTAATTTTGAATACAAGATGGAGACCATTTACTTTTTAAAACTAAAAGCTAAGGACCAGCCGATTATACTACACATACTAAAATACATATACAAAAAAAAAAAAAAAAAATTTTGTATAATAAAAACGCAAAAGATAAGAGGAATTAAATTAACTTCGAAAATTGATTAATTTCATTTATGTTGTAGTTTATCAACTATATTTCAAGTGCATATTTTTATTTGATAAAACTGTTTTTCTTTTTATGTTTTTTTTTTCAACGTTTTTTCTTTTTTTTTTTACTCTACGTACATACAAATCTCTTGTATATTTTCTTTGTGTTATGATTTTATAAATTTTCATTTCAATTCAATTGTATTTTTTTTTTCGTAATGGTCTGCTGTGGTAAATGTGAAGTCTTTATGTTATATTTGTTGCTATAGATGCTCGCCCTGCTTCCCCTACACTGTTAGACAACACGGGCCACCCTGCCCCCGATCACCAAACGCAGGTAAATACTCTATTCTCTTTATAAGCAAAAAACAAAAAAAAAAGCGAACAAACAAAAAACAACAACAATAAATAAAGCATTTCTTCTTTATAATACTTCATTTTAATAAGTAGCTATTGAATTTATAGTTAATTTTGATATTATTTAAATTATATATATTAATTTAGCGCAATTTGTCACTATCCTCTATCCTTATCTCTCACTCTCTCTCTGTCTTGTTTTCATACTTTAACACCTATCATTTTTTCTCTTATTAAATTTTATTTATTTGATTATATTTTTTTGCCCCCTACACCCCGTTTTTATTATTAACATTATGTTTATGGTTATTCAGAAATCAGAATTTTGTAAATAACATAAAAATTAGATTCCACATACTTACTTACTTACTCAATACGAATACCAAAATCAATACATACACATATACGATATAAATATACCATTAAATTTTCAGCAAAAATCCTGCTAGCATTTATTATCTATGTACCTACAATTACTATTATCATTATTAGATATTGTTATTGTTACAATCACTACTCTAAATGCCACTATGATCACCATCACAACCACAAACACTCCCCGATCATTTGTACTTCCTAACTATTCTGATATAGACGTTTTGTAATGCCATATGTACATACTTTCGTACATATATATATATATACATATATATTTAGATTATAGTTTGGAAGACATGCAATCGATATACTTAATTCAACGCCTAACTATATCATATTTGTGTATGTACATATATATTCATAGTACTCTGTCATATGTATAGCTAGCAACATTTGCATATTGGAAACTCTTGTAGTTACCATTATGATAATAATTAAATACAAAATTAAATAACAACAATAATACTATAATAAAATGTATAAACAAATCAAAAAGAAAAAAAAACAACAACATAAACAAAATATAAAAAAATTTTAAAAAGAAAAACATTCATGATTCATTCATGTAATCACGCATACATGCAAATACTTACAATCGTACTCGTACTTTTCAGCTCGTTCGTAGGGGTTTTGTTTTTGTTGGTTTCGTTGTTTTGATTTCATTAAAATTTAATGTAAAAGAGTCTAGGGATCAACTCCATATACGCCCACAGTATTAATATACGAAGTTTTCGCCTGCTCCAGAAGACCTAGCAGTTTGGCCCCCTCTGCACTGTGGACGCACTCCTTGGAGGCTGCCGTCTTCCTGGAGCTGGTCGACGAGAACAACAACACCCTAGCTGAACATGAATTTTCATGATTTCGAAATCGTTGTCTGTTACAGCAACAACAACAACGAAGTGTTAGTTCGATATTATCGTGCGCATTCAGAAAACGTTGATCCGCTTATGGACGTACTTTTATTATTTTCAAAGAAGAAAATTTTTAAAAATAAGCAGCAATTAAGAATATGTCTGATATTTTCGATATGAACACCGTTCACGCCAACTATGACCTTGATGTGATCAACAAAGGCATCATTAATTCGCTTTCATTTGCAGTAAGTTGCTTCCTCATTGAATTTGATTCCACAGAAATCGCCAGAAATTTCAGCCTTGATCTTGGTTAATGCAAGCTTTATGAGACGGTGCTGAGTCTTGCTGGAATTGATACGGCATTGATACGGTCAACAAAGGCATCATTGATTCGAGTCCATTCCCGCTGAGTTGCTTCCTCGTCGAATTTGATTCCAAAGAAATCGCCAGAAATTTCTGCCTTGCTCTTGGTTAAAGCACGCATTATGAGACGGTATTGAGTCTTGCTGGAACGTCCACAGTGTGTACGCCATCCAAAACAGTTTCATGACAAACAGTTGTGTTTACCTTCTGTGTGGCATAGACAAGCTCTGCGGCCCAAATTATTAAAAAAAATGTTGCACCTGCTTTGGCAATTCTTTGATCAACATTTTCGTATGTTCTCCCTTGAAGGCAATTGGACATTTGTGGTCAAACGAAGCAACTCTCTTCTTGGTCTTTTCGACAGACTTCTATATATACATTTCCATATCTATGCTATGCGCCTTATGTGTGATATGGGTGACGTGCCGTAGCTCAGTGATTAGTGCGTTGGCCTTCTGCTCTGTAGGTCGTGGTTTCAATCCCCGGCTGTGAAGCATAACAAAATTTCATATAGCAATTGGCAATTTTTTCGGCAGTAACAATTTGCCAAATATGCTTCTTAAAAAAGAGCTCTGTGACAAAAACTAAGTTAACAGTATTGGAGGAGAAGCTCGATGGTATCACAATGAGTCTTTTTGG
Source organism: Megamerina dolium (assembly GCA_963854835.1). Taxonomy (NCBI): domain Eukaryota; kingdom Metazoa; phylum Arthropoda; class Insecta; order Diptera; family Megamerinidae; genus Megamerina; species Megamerina dolium. Next base: position 90,409,107 of record OY978526.1, read on the forward strand.
CCTAAGTGTGTCCTCTCAGAGAAAGAGAGAGAGAGGGCAGCCACATAACCTTAATCTAACCTTGTTGGTGTGAAAAACGGGGGCCAAAATATCAAATTAAGATTCGTAAAGATTAAAAAAAGGAAAATGTTGAGAAAAACTGTCGAGAGTCGTAATTTGTCGTGAAATTTCGTTGAGTTTAAGTTTTCACATTGATATTTTTAAAAACGTGGTACAGAAATATTCATAATTTTTTTTTTGTAATATACTTTGTTTTTATTTCATATTATAATTTGTAATTAATCTAAATATTATTATTATTATTATTTTTTTTTTTTTTTGTTTCAACCTTTTATGCTTCGTCCGTTTTATTGGCTTATGCTTATGAATCAGTAAATTTTCTAATGCTCATATTTTGGTTGTTTTATTTGATTTTAGCATTAATTGATTTAGCAAGAATAAAACAAAAAATATATTTTTTTATTCAAAAAAAAAAAAAACTTGATTTCCTTTACTCTCAACAATACATGCCACAACACGAAAGCAGAGCGATTTTTTTTTGGTTGCATTTGAATGAGAATAAATATGTATTTCCCTTGGTAATTTCGATTATTTTTTTTTGTCGTATAATGTTTTCTTCTTCTTCTTCTTCTACTACTTTTCTGCTATTTACTGCAATCTCTCATACATCGTCGTTATACAAATAATATATGCATTTTTTTTAAAAGATTAACATTTATTAAATGGCTCATCTATTGTACATAAGTACATATATATATATACCTTCATACATATATATTTATATAGTAGTATAAATTGTTTAATTAATCTTATTAATGTAATGTAGATATATGCATAACTAAGTATAAATTAATCATAACATATAAATGTGTAATTATTCCCTTAATTAACTTAATTATTATTTTATGGTTACATATTATTCTCATTAATATATTGTATATATTATATATGCAAAATTTGTTTATTATTAATATTGGATGTAATGTGTGGTGTATAAGTTTCTATGTGATTCACTGTATATGTAAATAAATAATTATTTTTTTATGCGTGTGTGTGTGTGTGCTTTTTGTTTGTTTTATGTATAAAAAAATGTATACATAGATTGAACATTCTTATTATTATGATTTTTATAATTATAGTTTTTCACTTGTAAATATATTTGAAATTTATACTTTTCACTATGTTATCACAAACTTTCTTGGTTGCCGTTTATATTTGAATTTTGTAATTACAAAAAAATTAATAATATGATTTATTTATATACACACTCGTTTTTTTATTTAACTAATTCGAAATAAAAATTTATAATTATATGAATTAAAATAAAACACAAAACTCATTAAATGTTTGAGTAGAATATCTCTAGAAAAATCTATTCAAAATTGTGTTGACCAAAAAAAAAAAAAAATCAAAAATGACTTGAATTTGGACAAAATAGCTAATATTTACAAAACTAAGTAGGCGTTAAAATATGATTTGATAAAATTAGAGTTGAACAAAAGAAAAAAAAAATGTTTTTTATGCAAGTCATATGCATATTAAAAAACAAAAAATAAAATAAGTATCGTATCTCATTTTACAATATATTTTTGTTAAATAAGATTATAATTTTAGATTTAGTGTTTTCCATGGAGGCGACAAGTCAAATTTTATTACACACAAAAATAAATCAAATAACTTAATAACACTAATAATAATAATAATAATAATAATAATAATAATAATAATAATATACAAAAAAAATAATTCAAAATATATGCATAAAAGTTATAAAACGTTGCTAGTTCTACATACCTTACATACATATATACATCTCGTACATATGCAATTTGATTAAGACATTTAAGAAGGATCGCCCATGTAACGAGCCAACATTGCTTACGTCAATTTGTTCATTTATCCAATAATATTTTACATGACTAGTTTTAAAAACGTAATCAAATTGATCTGTCCCTGATAGGGGCTGAAACGAGACCCTGTAAAGTAATACAGTACTACATGCAATGAGAAATATGCAAAAAAAAAAAAACAAAAGATGTTTTTGAAAGCGTTACACTGGTTATTCTTCTCAAATTGATTTTTAGTACTACATTACAAAAAAAAAAAAAAAAAGAAAACGCTGTGCTTTAATTGTGATTAATCAATTATTCGATTAATAACATAACAAATTAATCGAATAATCACGATTCTCGTGAAACATAAATTTCAACAAAACTATAAGTGAATAAGAATTTTTAATAATCAGTTTTCTTTGATTGAACACTTAATCACACAACCCCATGGCAATTACAACTATGTATATTGTTTTGTTTTTACTGTGAATTGTTGCTTTTTACAATCTATAAAATATAGCTGCAAATTGTTTCATTTACAAAATGAGGTGTAGAGGTTTTTGTAAGCAATAAGATATGTCAGGCAACGAAATGAAAATTTTTTAAATATCCATCCTTTAGTTAAAACCTTATATTGAGAGCTTTGCGACAACATTAAAAGAATATTTTTTTTGCCACCTTTTTTATGTACATTTGACTTTAGCCGATTTCACTTAACTTTTATGTTGTTTTTCGGACAATTAAAACCCACTTTTGCCTTTGAAATTTTTTATTAAATACATGGTGATTTTTTAACAACTTTGTTTTTGGCAACACTGTTTTTGGCAGCTCAGCTGTTTTCGTGTAACATGTTACTGTCAAACATGTTCAGTTTGGTCTATAATTTAACCATGAATCGACTTACAAACGAACAACGCTTGCAGATTATGGAATTTTATGATCAAAATGCATACTCGGTTAAGAAAGTGCATCGTGCACTTCTGCCATTTTATGGTTAGTATGGGCGACCTTCTGAGGCGGCTATTCGGAATCTTGTGACTAAATTTCGCACTAAATTTACATTATTGGACATTAAACCATCAACACGCATACGTATAGTGCAGACAGAGAAAAATATTGCAGCTGTATCCGCCAGTGTTGGTGATGACCGTGAATTATCGATTCGGCGCCGTTCGCAGCAATTGGGCCTCTGTTACACCACTACGTGGAAAATTTTGCGAAATGGTTGAATGGATACATGAACAATCAAAATTTGGTGTGAAGAGTAGCCAGAAGCATTGCAAGAACTGCCAATGCATCCCGAAATACACTGTTTGGTGTGAATTATAGGCCGGTGGCATCATTGGACCGTACTTTTCCAAAGACGCCGAAGGCAGGAACGTTACTGTGAATGGCAAGCACTACCGTGCGATGATTACGAACTTTTTTTTTGCCCAAAATGGAGGAGATAGACTTGGCTGACATGTGGCTTGAACAAGACGGTGACACATGCTACGCAGCACGCAAAACAATGGCTCAATTGAGAGGCGAGTTCGGTGAACAGTTTATTTCACGTTTGGGGCCGGTCAATTGGCCGCCTAGATCGTGCGATTTAACGTCTTGAGACTATTTTTTGTGCGGCTATGTTAAGGCTCATGTCCATAGCGACAAGCCTGCAACGGTTGACGCACTGGAAGCCAATAATGAAGAATTTTTTCGTGAGATACCGGCCGATATGGTGAAGAGAGTATGCCAAAATTGGACCGAGCGTGTGAACCATTTGAGGCGCAGCTGCGGTTAACATTTACATGAAATCATCTTTAAACATTGAATTATATAGATCGTTCTATCGACTCAAATAAAGATTTCATACATTTCTTTAAAGAACTTGGAGTTCTCGCTAAGTTCAGTGCTACCAATTACTTTCAATTTTTCTACAATACAGAGATGTTACTTATACATATCTTTCCTTTAAACGCCAAGATTTGTATAATGCATCTTCGAAGAAATGAAAGAATTTTGCAATAAATAATATCTCTATATTTTTGAAACATGATCGTCGGAATTTGTCTAGGAAAATATGAAAGTATTCATATACATTTTTACGATTATTTTAATCAGCTAAGTTAAATATGAATTTAATAAAATCGAATATTAAATAAATAAAATAATTAAAAATTATATGAATACTTGCCATTGAATACATCAGAATTCTTTGGATGAACTAGCTGCTACATAACATACATACCCATCTGTAGTAAAAAGCAGTTCATTTTATGCGCGTCCAAACGATTATTTCAAATTGAAGAAAATCATTTAGTTAATAATATTTTCGACTATATTATACCAGCTATATTTTGTAGATGATCTAAGAACAAAATCATTTTAATACAATTTATGTACTTTAATATACAATATACATAGTCTGCAATGCATACCATACACACACACACACACACAAGTTTGAATAAAAACTAATTGGTTGAAACATCAGCATATTAGTGCTAAATTAAACATTTGAAATGCTCTTTTCCGAGAGCGTTATGGTACTTAAGCTCGTTAATTAAGTTTCTTAGTTCCAAGTAGAATTATTGTACCCTCGTTCGTTCGTTCGTTCGTTCGCTCGTTCGTTTGTTTGTTCAATCCACCTCTAATAAGGATATACTACATATACCAACATACCGGTAACCTGAATACTGTTTTGAATATCAATCATGTTCTAAGTATTTTATTTTGATTTGAAATTTCTATTGTTTCTATTATCGTTTTCTTGCGTTGTGTTGTCATTTCGTTTTGAATTGAATAATCACATAATTACATACATACCTACATCCTACATATGATCCAGAGCAGTAATATGTTTGACCTTCAATTTGAACATTTTCTTATACTCCTACTTATATTCATGTACTCTACTTACTACTGTATCAATCGACCTTTAGTTTAGAGCTAATCCATAATAAATTTAGTGCGTAAATAGTACTAATATATTGTATTGTAAATATTCTAGGGGATGATCGGTCGCGGTGGTAATATTGGAATGCAACAGCAATCGCAACAACAACAACAACAACAACCTTATGGTCAGCAACAGTTACAAATGGGACAGCAGCAGCAGCAGCAGCCGCAGCAACAACAAATGGGGCAAATGGGACAAATGGGACAACAACCGATGGGGGGACAAATGGGACAAATGGGTCAAATGGGCCAGATGGGTCAAATGGGCCAAATGGGTCAAATGGGTCAAATGGGTCAAATGGGTCAAATGGGTGCTATGGGTCAACAGCAGCAGCAACAACAACAGCCACCTGTGACGACACAATCCTCCGGCGGCGGGTTATTCTCCGGAGCTACTAGCTTATTGTCGGGTGCTACTTCGGCTGCCACCGGTGGTCTATTTGGTTCAAAACAACCACCGAAAACAGATCCAATGCAACCACAAGGTGGTGTGCAGCCAACGCAGCAACAGACGACCGGTTTGGGAGGATTATTCGGCGTTGGAGGACAACCACAACAACAACAGCAGCAGCAACAACAACAACAGCAGCAGCAAATGCAACAGCCCGGCATGCAGCCGCAACAGCAGCCGGGCATGCAGCAGCAACAACAACAACAACAGCAACAAATGCCACAACAAGCACAACCACCACCACCACAGGGCCAAGGGCCCGGTGCCGGTCTACTAGGCGGTCTCAAGGGTATTGCAGCTGCGGCGCCGGGCGGTGATGTGTTATCGAAAGGAAAAGACCTATTTGGAAAATTTGGATTCGGCTTCGGTAAATAACCCCGGTCATTTTGTAGGTCACTATTATTATTATTATTATTATTATTATTATTATTACTACTACTAATATTATTGAATATTGATTATGATTATGATAAACTAATAGTACTAATATTTTTTATTAATAAAATTGATAGAAATATTATTATGGATAATTTAAAATATAAACAAAAAATCACTACTAAGCAAAAACAAAAACAAATTAAATTGTTGTAAAATTATTAAATTAGTTTAATAAATAATTTATATATATATATATATATATATATATATATACATATAAATATATATATATATATATATATATATATATATATATATATATATATATGTGTATGTATATATATATATATATATATATATATGTATATATATATATATGTATATATATATATATATATATGTATATATATATATGTATATGTATATATACATATATATACATACCAAAATGAACAAATAACATAAGGACAAGAAGTAATGCAATAATAATTGAATAAATAAACTACACTTATGTATATAATATATATATATATATATATATATATATATATATATATATACATATATACATATATAATATATATATATATATACATACATACTTATATATACATATATATATATATATATATACATATATATATACATATATATATATATATATATATATATATATATATATGTGTATATATATATATATATATATATATATATATATATATATATATATATATATATATATATATAAAGAATATTATATTAAAAAATATTTACAATTATTTGTTACGCACATTGTTACATTTGCTACTGTTGCTGACCAGTTTATAAATAATACATGAAAATTCCAAAAAAAAAAATAATAATAAAAAAATAAAAAATATACATACATATAAATAATAAATAAAAATTTAAAAAATATTATGATTACACAATATATAAATTATAAATTATAAAATGAAAAAACAAAAACTTTGAAAAATAATATACATATATACATCCCATACATACAGTACATATTTAATCATAATTTAATTAAAATCAAAAATACCAAATACATATACACACACATACATATACACTACCAATATAACATAATATCAAATAGAATAAAATGAGAAATAAAAAAATTATACTAATACACAAAAATAGAATACTTTATAAAAATATTTAATTTAAAAACTAAAAAAAAAAAAAAATACTAACAAAAGCCACAGTCATTGTCCAAAATGTTAGTTAACTAAAGAATTGACTTGGGTTTAACCAATGTTATACATTCACGGTTAACCAAAACGCGTTGAACAAAAAAGAGTATATCACGAAATCGTGAAGAATGTTTTCCCTGTATAATTATGAGTAGGTGTGAAAGAAATAAGTACAATATTTGTGCAGCATCAGCTGTTGGTTAACTAATGTCATTCAGATTGTATTTAATAGTTAACTAAACACTATGAATATAATATTGTTGGTTAAACTCCAGTCAACTAACTAGGTTAACTAATGACTCTGAATTCGACCCTAATGTAATGTTTCAAACAATTAAAACCAAAAACATCCAGAATGCCGAAATCCAAGAAGAAAGAAGAAGAAAATGTTTACAATTTTACAAAAGTATTTTGAATTATTAAATTAATTTCAATTCAAAGAGTAATTCAGAATCTACCGAGATATGAACATTAAAAAACTTTTTTTTACTTTTGCCCTTGGTTAATTCTATAATAAACACATAAAGAGCATGTGTTTGTGACGTTCAGCCTATCAAATTTGGGTACATGTAGATTAGGGTGGAGTGCTTTTGTGTAAATATCTAAAAAAAAAAATTGTCTTTCATTTTAAAATGATTTCAAAAAAGACACCTACATCCATAAAATTTATACTTTTTGTGGAATAGATATTTTTTTTTTATTTACTATTAAACTGATATATATATATATATATATATATATATATATATATATATATATACATATATATATATATATATATATATATATATATATATATATATACATATATGTATATATATATATGTATATATATATATATATATATATATATATATATATATATATATATATATATATATATATATATTGTAATTCATAAACGTGAGGATTCGAAAAATTTTCAATTTTTTATGAAAATGCCATTTCTAAGGGTTCTAAGGATTCGTTAAGTTATTAACATTTTTTTTAATGTAAAAATAATTACTTGGTGCATTTTTTTCTAAATTTAGTAACATTGGGAGCACTTAACGTATGGTGAAACAAATAATTTTTTACGCTTTTATTTCTACCGTTTAAAACAATGGTTTTCCACATCAATGTTTTTAATGTTTAGAGTATTTTCAATGTATCGTGGTTTTCAGCATCTCCCAGGTCAGCGATCAGGTTTTTCATTTAAAAACAAAACTTATTGAACACATGTAAATTTTTAGATTAATGTTGTTCGGGTGTAAAAAAAATCATACACTGCAACCTAAAATATCGTTTGAGCTGAAACCTAACCCTAACTATAAAAGCTAGAACATCCTTTAATGAAGCCAATATCAACTAGCTGAATATTGTTGGCAGGTAGAAGAAAATAAGATCCCAAATGATGGTTTCGGCCAGATCTAATCAAGTGCAGACTCCACTCTGGCTTGTTCGTCTGCAATATCATTGCTATTGATTCCGTTATAACCCGGACTCATGTCAGGGTGACTTTAATTATAGCGAACAGCCTCCTAATTGTGTCAAGGCGTTTTGTTACAATTTTAGAAGTTTAGCTCAAAGAGCAGAATGCCTTAATGGCAGCTTGATTATCCGCGAAGGCATTAATCATTGATCTTGACAACGCCATTTTTTGCTTTTGTACCCAAAAATATTATTTTAGTACATCATATTTACTTAAATATAGAATATATAGAATATCACATTTCTAATTTTTCGAAAGACACGAACTTATAATTTTTATTTTAGAATAATGATTAAAATTACGAGTGTTTGTGTGCTTAGAGATTTCTAAGATGCTATAAGATTTCTTCCAAATATTTTATTATAAAATATATTAATTTTTTTTTAACAATAATTTATCTTTATAAGATAATTTATTTTATTTGTTATTCTCCAATGAATAATAATGATGCATTGTAGCATTCATCATTCCCTGGGCTAAGGCTTATATCTTTGAAATTCTTAATTTCCTATTTTTTTTAAATATTTTTCATAATTTTAAATATTGATATATGTATAATACGTAACCACCGAAAATTTTTGTAAATAATTTCCAAAAAAAAAAAATATATAATTTAATTTAATATTTAAATCTTGTAATTATTTTAAATAATTGTTCACATTTTGTATATACAGTTCATGTACATACAATAAGATTTTTGTGTTTTGTTAAACAAATTATTTATTTATTGTATTTGAAAAAAAAAAAACGAAAATACTTTTGTGAAATTGTTTACAAATATTCATATATCTAGGTACCTACATATATACTATACATAAGTATATGTATACATAAATACAAACTATTATAAACAAACAAGCTACCCAAAAATATATTTAGATTATACATACATAGAAATATATATATTTCATTACAGACATATATTAGTATATATTTAAATAAGTTTCTAGAATTGTGCTCAGTATAATTGCACAGAGGCATCATCTATTGACAGCTTCCATTTGTCATATTGTCTTTTGGTGTTCGAGTCATACAGGAAGCACTACATGTTATCATAAATTATGATGAATTTGAGTCATTTTTCAGACTCATACTCATACTCATACAACATTTCACACGCCTTGATCTTTAATGTCTTCATTGCTGCTTAGAAATTTACTATTCATGGATTTGCCATTTCTTCACATATATTTCGCTGAATATTTTACCGATTTTTTAATAGAAATTGCAGACTTTCTGATACACTCAATTGTCAAGAGATGGCACCACTGTGTAAGCTTACTGAGCATCAGTGCGGAAACATTCGAAACACACTGTGTATACATACATACATACATAGACATAGTATATACATATGTAATTATATTGCAAAACAAACAGAAAAAAATAAACAAAACAAAAGTATTAAATATCTAAAATTCAATTGTAAACAATTTATAGATTTAGTTTGACGAAGAATAAACAAAGTTGATAGCAAGCAAATCACATGCGATATTCACGCAATCCTATTTTCCCCCCGAATAAAATGATAATATGACAACATGTATGACAACATGTATGACGACATGCATGATAACATGTATGACAACATGCATGACTACATGTATGTATGACAAAAGTTACAAGTTATTAGAGTCGCATTTACTACAATCACTTGTTGTAGACGCCTAAAAAAGAAAACTTTAAACGATTTAATTAATTCCTAAACCAGTATCGTACACATACATACACACATACATACATACATACATACATAAATATTTATAGTTAAAATGCATACTACTTCATACATTGTACTTACTACTAATACTACTACTCAGCAACAACAACAACAACATAACTAGTAAACATTTGAATGAACACAAAAACCAAAACGCATAGACCAAAAATACAATTAAAAAACAAAAAAAAACAAATTATTTAAAATAAATAAATATTTCACAATTAAGTAAATTGATTATATGATCAAAAAAATTATAATCATAATATTTCACTAATTACAAAAAATGCAAACAAAAAAAAAAAAGTGAAAAGAATAAAATAAAAATTTTATTTTTAATCTTTTATAATTAAAACAAAATTTTTTTTATCTATCTTTTATTTATACTATTTTTGTGTTTTCTTTTGCTTGAATATGAATATATATATATATATATATATATTTCTATATTTTTCACTAGTAAATTAATACTACTAATAATAATAATAAGAAAGTAACAACAACAAAGCAATGCTATAATAATACAATAATATTTGTACAGTTCTAAAATAAACAATACTTATACTATAAATAATAAAAACAAAACAAAAATAATCATTATAATTAGAATTATATCTCTTAAATGCAACAAAATACAGCAAATCGCTTCTCTTCTTTACATAAACTTAAAGTTTCCTACAACAACAACAACAACAACAACAAAAATATATTTACGGACTTTAATATTATGAAAAACATGCATACACAAATACATACATAATTACTTAATACACATTTACTTCAAATACACATATGCATAATTAAATAATTACATGAAAAACATTTAAAAATATTTGACGCAAAAATCAGCATGAAATATCTAATTGATAACACTAATTGTTATTTGAAACCACTTTTTTTTTGAAAATTTTTCCATTTCGATTCTGATTGAATATAGCATGCTTCCGCAGTTGATTCTGTACTTACAACTAGCAAACCTCATGATTGTACCTTATTCGGTACTCGCCACTAACGCAAACATTCCAAAGATCTCGTGTACAAGATTTCTCTCAAAAACTCCAAGCATCCTATCATTCGAAGTGGAAATAATTCAGGTAATGCAGAAAAACTTCTAGACTATGTTTTTCGTTCGTTCGAAAGGGGGCTCGCTTTCTCAAGTTCTCACTTAATCCTAAATTGTATCTGTTTGTATGAATTACCCTTCCTTCCACTAGGTTTGTAAGATATACAAAGTTCTTTACCACTTCGTGTTTAATTGTTCGTTGACTCTGGGTACTTCAACTTGCTCTCGTTCACCATAGGACTCTTTCGAAGTGATTACTTTTCGAATTTACGGAATGCTACCAAGACAGCTTGCGTCGGTGTACGCCAAGAGCATGATAGTTTTGCTGGAGATTCTGCCAATGTGTCGTAAAGACGCAGCTTTTACCATTTTCTCTATAATGAGATCGAAAGAAGTCACACGGTAATGGATCACCTTATCTGACACCTCGCTTGGTCGTTCAGAATTTTCACTGCACAATGGGAGTTCGAATGGGTTTTGCAAAAAACATTAAACTCAAACATTTTTGTGTAGATGTACTTAATCTCCCAAGTTTCGGCTTTATAATCGGAATATAAGAACTATGTGTCGATCTCTTTTGCTTGAGTTGTCTCTAGAGCTTGATCTGATCGATGTCCAATCAGTCCAAAATGGGTATTCCGCACAACGACAATTTCAGAAGCTAAGACGGTGGAGCATTTCTTGTACTAATGCCCGGCCTTAGCCAGAAACCGATTAACATCCTTAGGTAGCCCTTTCTTTGATAACCTAAGACAGTTATCTAAAATAGAGATCTTCCATATCTTTCGATTTATAAACAACTTCGGCTGGTTGTAACATATCCTTCAACACTCAGTAGGTCTTAGCCTTAGATTTATGGCTCAAAACGGCATTTTGTTTGTTACTTGAGCGACCAGGGTCGCAGAAATTCTACCTACCTACCAATCAGCTTTAATCTTTTACACAGTACACATGATAAGATCTTGCAATTTTGCGCAAATTATGAAATCTTCTTTCATTGAAATCCCAATCATCGGGCAAATATATTTTCGTCAGACCTCTCGATTTGGTTCTCAAAAACGAAGTCTCTAACGCAATGTATACTTGACTCTTTGAGTGCAGGACATAAAACAAAAATTCTATAATGTCCCAATCTATGGGATTCGATAGTTTCAATATAAGTATCTGAGGCAATGTTGTCAGGATGGATTGTTTTAAATTCAGAAATCATATGCCTTAAGCGTCAGCAGAGTCGTACACATATACGAGGGCGGTCCCAAAGCTACCCGACCTAACAAAGAAAACACAACAAATTTGGGAAAATTTTTCTATATTTCTCAACATAATCTCCTTTTAACTCTATACACTTTTCTCAGCGATATTGTATAGCTTCGATACCCTGTTTATAGTATGAACTGTCTAGATCATTAAAATAGCCATCTACCGCAGACTCCACCTCTTCATTGTTTGCAAATCTTCTACCACCAAGCCATTTTTGCAAATTTGAAAATAGAAAATAATCCGAAAGAGCTAAATCTGGTGAATAAGGTGCCTGCTGAAGTAATTTGAGCTTTAACTCATTGATTTTGACCATCGCAATAGCGGATGGTGAGCAAACGCAGCACCCATCTTGCACACAGTTTTTCATCTCCAAATTTTCGCTCAATATACGATGTATAGCACTTTTTGAAATGCCTGTAATTTCATCTAGCTCTGTGTGGATTTCCTTAAGCGTCTCTGGCCACCTCAATTGGTCGACCACTACGGTGTTCGTCTCTGCCACCCAATATTTTATGGTTGTAAACGAAGAAGCAGACTCCCCCAGAGTAGAATCTAGTTCGACTTTAATATTCCTTGGACTGAGACCTTTTAAATGAAAGTATTGAATTACATAACGGTGACCAATTTTTTCCATGTTTACAAATTAACAGAGGTCGTTAACATTCGATGGCTTCAAAAAAAAAAAAAAAAAAATATATACTAAACAACGTGGCGCCATTTATATGTCAGGTCGGGGAGTTCTGGGACAGCCCCCGTAGTATAATCGAAAACTAACTTTCATTAATTCTTTAGTAAATAAAGTGTCTCACCTTCGTGGCAGTTAATATGACGGTAGACTGCAAGACAAACTGATTGACGAAAAGCCACACGGAAGCAGCAAAATTGACTTAGATTATGACCCGAATCAATAATACAATACAAGAAATGTGCATACTTTTCACCATAGTTATTAGCATTACAAATGGAAGCACAAGTTGAATATTTCTCTAATACCTTTAGGCGTGAAAAACTACATAACATTATATATGTTGTGTATGAAGAAATACTATTAGCAGATATATTTCTCGGAGCCGAAATTCAAATCTTGTGATCCTCAATCTTTAATTATATATAAAAAAAAACATGAATAGAATAGGGTTTCAGCACACACACACACACAAACACTAATAATTTATTATTATTCATATATTGACGACTTTAGTTACATACACCTACATATGTATATGTAATCGTGCTAATAATAATATATTGTGAAAGAACAAATTACTTTATGTCAAGTGAGAATTTAAATAATGAAAACAATAAATTAAATTAAAACCAATCTGTCCTTTCCTTAAATTCCATTCAATCAAACCACTTATTCACTCACCTACAGACAAATCAATCATTGAATTTTCTCATACAAGTGCATCTCATGAAAATTATTAAAAATGCAGATGAAAAAAAGAAAAAAGAAAAAATTATTGCATACATATTTAAGAACGTATATTGTTGACTAATAAAATCTACTACTATCCCACGTCAAAGAAACAAAAAAAAAAAATCAATTTACTTTACATACATACATACATATTTAACTATCATACTAAAACAAAAACAATAATATGATTATTGCATATTGTACAATTTGGTTATATGTAATAATGATGATGATGATGATGATGATGATAAAATATTATATTATTATTATAATAATAACAATAATAAAAAATAAAAATTAATTCCTTTTTCTACAAAATATACATACATACAATGTGCATTTGAAACGATAATCCTTTTCTCTCTCTCTCTCTCTCTAACAAATACACACCTATGAACACATACATACACACACACACACACAAAGTTATTGCATATACACACACACACACACAAGTTAATAAAATAAACACTAACATATAACGTATAAATGGCTATTTCTATTCTCCCTCAATCTATAGATTTCTTCCGCTCGCATCGACCACTTCTCTTTGTCACTCTAACCGATGAACACTGAACATATATGGGCCCGTTGTTATAGTCAAACGTCATAAGATAATCTTCAATTTAGAATCGATTTATTTGACTTAGGTTTCCCATGTAAAAATCTATCAAAAACGCGATACTATATTGTAAGATGATGATCTTTGGATAATTTGACTACAACTACGAGGCCATTGTATGTTATTTGTATTAAATAAAAAAAATTTAAGTACAATAATGCATAACAATTTACATACTTAAACACATAAACATACCTACAATACATACGCGCATAAAATACAAATCTACATACTATACATATACATACATTTGTTATTCATAAAATACAAAAATATTTTACATATGATGATACCTACATAAATAATAAAATAATTACAACAATACAAAAAATATGATTGATATGAAATAAAATGAAGAAATTAATAAATAAATTAAAATTAAACAAAAACCATTGTTATACTGTATTTATTATACTTTTTCTATAAATTATAATTTATTTATTAAAAATATAATATAAAAAAAAAAAAATAAAATAAAATAATATTCATAATAATAATGAATCAAAACAAGAGCAGAAAAATAAATAAATATATAAAAATACTTACATATAGTAAATTATTCAAATATAATTTCCATATATATATATATATATATATATAGGTATTTAGTTGTCTGAAAAGTTATGACACATTTTTGTCACACATTTTCTTTCTTTATTGGTGACTTTCAGTTTCGCGAAAGTCACCAATAAGAGTGGACGTCTTTATTTTGATTTTTAGAAAAAAAAAAAAAAAAAAAAAAAAAAAAAAACAAATAAAATAATATAATTTGCAAACATTTTGTTTACAGTATGAGTGTTCAGCGCTCTCCTCTCCGGCAACGGCAATCGCCTGTTAATGTGTGTGTAAACAATAATTTGCAGTCACCCGCGCAAACCCCCGCGATAAGTGCATTATCAAATAAAACAGTTGATACACACTGCACAAGTGAAAGTAACAGTGCAAATCTTTTGCCTGCACATATTAAAAATTCATCAAATTTTGCAACAACAATAAATACAGACAAAAAAAATAATTTGTTCTATCGTGATATACTATCTCCCTCTATACCGTGGAGTGTACAATGTGCTTCTCCTGCTGTAACACCAACAGCTACAACATCAAAGCAATCAAATAACGGCACTTCTACTGAAGTGCATGACCCAGTAGTTAAAGCAACTAGTGCGATGACTAATAAAGAACCAGTTGCTGTTCAAACTGGTATTGATCGCTACATTACTGTAGTAAAGCGAAAGAGAAGTCCGCAAAATTCAAAACAAATGAATTCAACAAAAATTCAAAAACAGAACACTGTCCCTATTAGTTCGGAAAATAGATACGCTCTGCTTTCAGGTGATGAAAGTGACGAAAATATTATCTCAAAGAAAAATTTCAAACCCCCACCCATTTTCTTGAGAGAACGCAACTCAGATAAGTTGATTTCTAGAATTACAAGTCTTATAGGACCAAAGAATTTCCATGTTGTTCCTATTCGCAAAGGCCAAATTGAGGAAACAAAAGTGCAAATCTACAGCGAAACTCATTATCGCAAAGTAATAGCGGAATTTGATGCTGTAAAAAAGAATTACTACACATATCAGCTAAAAAGTAGTAAGGGCTTAATCGTTGTACTCAAAGGCGTCGAACCCAACGTTGATATTAACGAAATCAAACTTGCCCTCCAGGAAGAAGGGTTTCAAGCCAAAACAGTATTCAACATTCTCAACAAGAGCAATATACCTCAACCGTTATATCGTATTGAGCTTCAGCCTGAAACAAAACCCCTAAAAAAAGGTGAAGTACACCCCATATATAAAATTCGATATTTATTGCATCGCAAAATCACAATCGAAGAACCCCATAAGAGAACTGGACCTCCTCAGTGCAGCAACTGCCAAGAATATGGACATACTAAGACATATTGTACCCTGCCAGCTGTTTGTGTGATTTGTGGAGATCTCCATAAATCAAACATATGCCCAAAATCTAAAGGCGATGCTAGCATGAAAAAATGCAGCAATTGTGGAGGTAATCACACCGCAAATTATAGAGGTTGCCCAGTATATACAACCCTAAAGCTAAATTTCTCCGCTAGCAATCAACCTCTAAAACCAGTTGAGCAAACTCAGATAGCCAACTCAAGTAAGAGACAAAATATTGATGCAACACAATTCTTCTCTGCAATCCCAAACAAGAATCAAACCAATTCATACGCTAGCGTCTTAAAACAAAACCCACACCAACAAAGCAATGTAAATAATGAGCAGAAACACTCACTGCCCACCCAACAGCCAAGTACCCTTGAACATTTGCTTCAAACATTGATTCAGAATATGAACCAATTCATGAACTCAATGCAAACAATGATGCAAGAAATGATGAAAAATCAATCGATGTTACTCCAAACATTGCTATCCAGACCATGAGTTGTCTCAAGATATGCCACTGGAACGCCAACGGCTTAAGCCAGCACCGTTTGGAGCTAATTCAATTCCTTGAATCCAGCCAAATCGACATAATGATGATATCTGAGACCCATTTCACTGACAAAAATTGCTACCAAATACCATATTACAAACTGTACACCACAAATCATCCGCATGGTAAGGCACGCGGAGGAACTGCTATATTGATAAAAAGCAGAATAAAACATCATGTTCTTGAAGATTTTAGTAGCGTCTACTTGCAAGCAACATCTATATGTCTGGAAGAATACATCTCTAAGCTAGTAATATCTGCGATATACTGTCCCCCAAGATACAGTATTACCGAACAGCAATATAAAGAATTTTTCTCAACTCTTGGTAGCAAATTCTTGGTTGCTGGCGATTTCAACGCCAAACACACTCACTGGGGCTCCCGATTAATAACTCCAAAAGGCAAAAGACTATTTTCAATCATCACTAACCACGGCTACGATGTTATTTCAAATGGTCAACCGACATATTGGCCGACGGACAAGAGGAAAATACCCGATCTCATAGACTTTGGAGTCGCCAAAGGTTTGCAGATGGAAAATATCTCCACAGAGTGTAATTATGATCTATCATCTGACCACTCACCCACGGTAATATCTATAAAATCACCAAGCCCCCAAAGCATTTGCGTTAGAAAGAAACTAGACTGGTTAAAATTCAAGAAATATATAAATTCCCATCTTCCTCTGAGTACTGTATTAAGAAATGGACACGATGTAGACTCAGCACTCGAAAAATTCAACCAGCTGCTCTCATTAGCTCTCAGCTCAGCCACCTGCACAAAGGTATGCAAGCAATCAAACTATAGCCCATACACACCAGCCGATATTGAATTGCTAGTAAGACAAAAAAGAAGACTCCGAAGACAATGGCAAGAATTCAGATCACCGAATCTGAAAACACAGCTACAGCACTGCACTCGAAAGTTAAAGCAAGCCTTAAAAAATAAAAACAACAAAGAGTTAGAAGAGCACATAGCGAAATTAACACCTGGTGAAGCGTCAGACTACTCTTTGTGGAAATCAGCAAAAAAATCAAATCGGCCAATTCTCACTGATTCCCCCATCCGTTTGAGTGACGGTAATTGGGCTAGAAGCAACTGTGAGAAGGGTTTGGCTTTTGCAAACCACCTAAAAAGTGTGTTTACACCCAATCCACCCTCTTCACAGTCCTCATTACCAATATTAACTTCTCAACCTTGCTCAATAACGCTCAAAATTAAAAAAAAGGACATATTCAAAGCAATTTATAAAGATTTAAACCCAAAAAAATCACCTGGTCCAGATAAAATTACCGGTAAAATGATAAAAGAGCTACCTCCGGCTTCAGTAATTCATCTGATGCACATTTTCAATGCTATCCTTCGTATTAAACACTATCCCAAATGCTGGAAAACTTCAAAAATTATTATGATAGCAAAACCAGGAAAAGACCCTACAAAAGTTGCATCGTACAGACCTATCAGCCTCCTGCCTCTACTTTCTAAAGTATTCGAAAAGCTACTTGTCATGAATATAACTCCATTTATTAATCTCAACCAACTGATTCCTCAACATCAGTTTGGATTTAGAAAACAGCACGGCACAATAGAACAAGTCCACCGCATTGTAACTCTGATAAGGAACACTTTTGAAGAAAAAAAGTATTGCTCAGCTGTCTTTCTTGATATCACTCAAGCTTTCGATAAAGTATGGCACGATGGCCTTATTTACAAACTCAAACTATTACTGCCTGCAAATGTCTCCTCATTGCTTAGTAGCTACCTCACGAAAAGACAATTTCTCGTACATCACAAGGATTATACAACAAATCCATTGGATATTCACGCTGGCGTTCCTCAAGGAAGCGTTTTGGGTCCCTTACTGTATCTCTTATACACTTCAGATATGCCCAACAATAACTATACATTCATATCGACCTTTGCTGATGATACGGCAATATTGTGCTCTCGCTCTAACCCCATAGAAGCTACTAAACTCCTGCAGACTCATGTCGATTCTCTCGAAATCTGGCTAGCAAAATGGCGTATAAAAGTCAATGAATCAAAGAGCGTACATGTAACCTTCACGCTAAGGCTAGATACATGTCCCCCACTTAAAATTAATGGCCAATCAGTTCCACAATGTTCCTCAACAAAGTACTTGGGTATTCACCTCGACAGAAGGCTGACATGGAAAAATCACATAGAGGCAAAGAAAACTCAGATCAAGCTTAAAATGAATCAGTTATGGTGGCTGTTACACAAAAGATCAAAGTTGAATCTTGAATACAAAGTGCTATTATATAAAGCAATCCTGAAACCAATCTGGACTTATGGTATTCAGTTTTGGGGCACCGCATCTCCCTCTAATATCGAAAAATTGCAGCGAATACAATCCAAGTGTCTGCGAATTATTGTAAACGCGCCTTGGTATATGAGGAACGTTAACATCCATCGAGATTTAAATGTATCCACAATTTCTGAGGAAGTTGCAATGTACTGCAGAAGCTACATTCAAAAATTACACAATCATCCGAATCCCCTTGCTAGGCAATTGTTGCTGAGCAAGGGGCATCGTCGATTAAAAAGAAAAGACACACTGAATATGCTGTAAAATTGCTACATCTCGCGACTCACCAAATTGTGATGGAACGTAGGGGATATCACATAGTTTTATTTAGTTTGTAAGATTTTAATACTTATTGTTAGTTTCTTGTATTTAAGAAAGATTCAATAAAAAAAAATAAGCTAACAAAAAAAAAAAAAAAAAAAAAATTTTCAAAAAAGCTTCTAAAAGAGCTCTGTGGCAAAGTGACGTCACAATGGTTATGCCGTTCGAAATCGGCAAATATAAGTAGATCCACCCTAATGCTATTCAAATTTAATACGAACAGCAATACTTGCAGAGGAAGATCGTCCAAAAGGCGCTATGGGAAAAAAGAATGGACCGTAATTTTTGAGTCATACATTTTCTAAAAACAGACTTGAAGTTTTTGAAGATGAACCCTTCAAAGTTGACAAAAAATTACTATTTGAGATCATCATCATCAGTTCTTGTATATCCCACTGGAGCATAGGGTCATGATTTTACATCAATTACTCGAAATTTATAAATATAAGTATTCAAAAGTTTATTGAAATACAAAACTACTTCGTTGATTTTTGTCCACGCGTTGTATCGAACCCATTGCGCTGGTAGAACGACCGGCCATTTCCCAGCGAAGAATGGGATGAGCCGATGTTTTCACAAGGAAGGAAATAAATTGTAGTTGGAGTGCACAAAATCCGGCGAGTACTGATGTGTGTGTTAAATTTGCACAGCATTAGATGGAACCTACTTATATTAGCCGGTTCCGAACGGCAGAACCCTTGTGACATCACTTTAACTTAGTTTCGGCACAGAGCTCTTTTAAGAAGCGTTTTTGGCAAATTGTTACTGTCGGAAAAATTGCCAATTGCTTGCCGACAAGTGGGTACCGTTCGAAAGAAAAATCTTTTCGATATTAAATTTTGTAATGCTTCAGCCGGAGATTGAACCCCACGACCTTACAGGTTTAGGTTGAATAAATTTTTCATTGTCGATCACATTTCTGGCCAAAAGCAGGATATTTTCTGCTGCATTTGAGGAGAGTATGGCAGATGTTAGCGCCGATTTTGAGATGTATCCTTTTGAGCTCAGCAAGAAACTACAACCTTCACAGGCTAGTCAAATTTATGAAACTTTCTAACATGAAGAGAGTCTTCTGGCACCAAAACTTCCTGACTAATACCTCTGAGTTTGGTTTTGTTGGTTTTGGAGCACTCTTCTTGCGACCGGCGCTGACGGGTTCCTGACTAGAGGACAAAACTTCGTGGTCGGAGCTTATATCAGGCTCCCTCCTTACCTCGCTATACGCTTTTTTAGATTGTTCTTTGTTCCTTTTCCCCTTAATCTCGAATCAAGCAGAGCCGTGCACCATAACAAGTCAGAATGCTTGATGACTGGTGAAGGAGTAAAATGAAGAGGAAGCCGTGGTAGCGACTCATACCAACGTAAAGTCATCGATGTGGCTTGGGGTCGGAGAGTCTTCATTCAAATACAGTTTGGAGTATTGCTACGGTATCGCCATCGCTACGAAGTGTGCTGTAGTATGGGGTACGAATCACATAACACCCTGACTTTTGCGGAGCGATGTTTTTCAACAATCCAGTCTAGATTCGCAGTGTTCAGTTCGAATTTCCATCATTGTAGAATCCTTAGCAGGGTTAGCACGGGTGGGGTGTGACCCTTTACCACGTACTTAGCCGCGGCAGAGGCTGGAAGTAAACTATATCACTTAACTGGGCCCTGTACCACAATGAATGCATGCAATCTTTTATCCACAGGCACAATTAAGCACTTAGCCCATATTAATAACTTAGTAACTACATTTATTTCTTTTATCATATCATGGATTGTGTCAGTTTTATAGGTTGAGTTCCAAATAAATGTCGCACCAGTATGATACTATTGGTATCAAAGGAGATATCATATTATATCCAACCGAAAACACATTCTTATTAGAAAATTTTTATGACAGACTACGACGTGGAGCAGATTTTATTTTTACCCATTTTTCTTTACAAATGAAATTTTAATTATGGCGCCGTAACATGCATATTGAGTATTGATACTCATATTGGGAGATTACTCTCACTTTGGTTTGGTATTTTATTATTATTATTGGGGGATGTTGCACTGCGACCTATAAGATCTATTGTGCCCCCTTTGTGGACCTAGTGTATGTCCCTTAGCCCAATTCCCTCGATGAATTATAGTATTGGTACTACTTCACAGAGCCTAAGTTCATCCTCGGTTATAATGAAATCTCCCAGGTGTTTTCTTCTCTAGCTCATCAGGGCGGAACAAATTCCTATCACATTTTGTGCGGTCTTGTCCTCTTCCTTGCAGAACATGCAAAGGGCATCAGAGAAAATTCCCAGTTTTGTTAGGTGATAATTCATCCTACAATGCCCTGTTAATAATCCCGTAATGATTCTCAAGTTGTTCTTCGTTAGATTCATATAGTCCTCGTAGCGTTTTAGGTTGGGTATTTTAGACAATATGGTATTCCTAGATATTTTTCTGCGTTTATGTCTTAGTATACTAAGATCTATAAATTGATCTTTCAATATGCATATGCATCATTTTGTTAGGTTTGGCTTCTCGTTATTACTTGTTAAACAGGTGGCAACACCGATTGTCCTATAAATTCGTGATTAAGAACTTCGAAAATCTGTAACACTGGATTAGAGAAGTTCGTACGTTAATTAAAACTCTTAAATTAGTGACTTGTATTGGACTTTTTAATAATTTATTTATTAGTTTTTGCGCATTTAATTATCAAACCATTTATATACATGCTTCCATACGTTCACAGACATTTCAAATATTTAGACCATCATATTTAAATATTGCATGTACGTACGTATATGGAATGCGTCATTATATGTATGTTTGATAAATATTATACAATACAAACATGAGTAGACTACAAAACAAATTAATCTAATATCAACAGAAAAAATTAACATTACAATAACTACTACTTACTACACACAACAACTACTATTACTATTATTTACTATGATAATAATAATATGAAAAAATATTACATTTTGAAAATTCATACCTATCATACATACATACATGGTATGGATCATATACCTTATATGGCATGTGCCTACATAGTATATACGTAAGTATGTGATGATCTACTTTTTGTGTGCTAAATCTAAACTACATAATATATCATCACAATATCGTACATTTGACATCACTGGCATGAACTGTTGCATTTTCATACTCGTACGCTCCAAAATGAGTAAAACATCATTCTCATTTAGTTCTTTAGCGACCGCATTAATCATATCGATAAAAGTGGCATCGAAGAGCATAAAACGTGAACAATCGACGACAACAGGAAAATCATATTTGTAATATGTGCAAGCGGCACGTATCTCATTGCGGAGATAATCGACCCCCGTGTAATAGATATCCGAATGCGAGACAATGTATATATACGGTACACCATCACACTAAGTGCCAGTACATGCAAAAGTGGAGAAATAATAAGAGAAACATCAATGTAAATCTGATCAAAACATTGCTGTACGACACAAATAAACAAACACATATGCAAATTATTCTACAAAACTCATGGCACAGCAAGATATACATTTATAAGGATATACGATTCGTTGGGATCCTTTGCAGATGTCAAACGATAACGTTTGTTGTCAATTGTGAGCAAAATACGTCACTCATTTTGTATTTGATAAGCCTGTGTTCTATTCAAATTCGCGCATATTCTTTTACCGATCGTCCAATATCAAACTGTGAATTTGATTGAACATTTCGGTTGTGCTGACTTCAACTGGGCGACCGGAACCTTCGACATTACCTGTTTGGGTACGACCTCACCGAAAATGAGTAAACCAATAATGAATGATTCCAATCGATGGTGGAGAGTCCTCATAATATTTTTCAAGCTTTAGTTCACTTTTCACACAAATAATAGTGTTTAATTAGCACATGAAATTCCCTTTTTTCATTTATCGAATATGTTCGTAAGCGTCAGTTTCAAATGGCTGTCACAACAAAACTATTTAACAGATCTGTCTGAATACTTGACTGCGTGCTTTTCATAGATTCTTTTTGACATTCAAAATGTTTTTTTCTCAGTTGATAATGTGTTGGATCCGTAGGTCGTCGGTTTAATCCCCGGCTGAAGCAAAACTTTAATATCGAACATATTGGAACGATACTCAACTGTCGGCAAGCAAGTGGCAATTCTTTCGGCTGTAACAGTGTGCAATGAAATAGCTTCTAAAAGAGCTCTGCGATAAAACTCAGAAAAAGTGTTGTCACAAGGGCTCTGCTGTTCGGAATCGGCTAATGTAAGCTTTTTTTTTTCTCCTTTAAACTCCTAATTGGAGCATAGGGCTAATGTAAGTAGGCGCCCTCTAATATTGACCAAAATTTAACACACTGAAAAGTACTGAAAGAGAAGCTCAGCCAAACGATCCTTCGGAGCGAATAAGTATATATATTTTTTTTGTAATTTTAGAATGTTCCTTATTTCAATTTTGGTGGACTTATTTACCCAGACTCGTACTAAATACAATTATACAAAAAAAAAAAAAAAAAGAAATCTATTTTAAGCAGAATTTTTTGAAGACTTTTTTTTTCATCATCTCCTTACATATGGCGCCGAAGCTTGGACAAGTTCCACCTCAGATGAGAGAATGCTCGGAGTTTTCGAGAGAAAAGTCCTACGCAACATCTTTGGTCCTATTTGCGTTGGTGACGAGTATCGTATAAGGTACAACCATGAACTGTATGAGCTGTATGACGACACCGACATAGTAAAACGCATTCAAATTCAGCGGCTGCGCTGGTTAGGTCATGTCGAGCGAATGGAAGAACACGCTCCGGCTAAAAAGGTGTTATATTCGGAACCCGCTGGTGGACGACGCAAAAGAGGAAGACCTAACCTCCGCTGGAAAGATTAAGTACTGGAGAACTTGTCAGCGCTTGGAAATTCTAATTGGCGGCAACTAACGAAGGAAAAGCTGGCTGGCCACATTAGTAAGTAAGTATGCTTTTTCACCAACACAAAGTGAAATTTTGGCATTGACCACTTATTTTGACTACATGTATTTGTCATTAACCGATATTGTTTGGCAGTCATATTGTGCTGTGCCATAAGTACTAAAAGTTAAAATGAATTGTATTACCTCTTTCAAAATCATATCAACTTTTGGATTACCCAAACGTAATAGTATGAAAATCATATTGATGACAATACCAAAAAGTAGACCCATTTCTACACCGGCCAATAGGCAAACGATGAAACAACCAATCCAACTGAAGAAATCCTTTTTGTTCGCCTTCCATAGGGTTTTCATTGGTGAAAAATCAATCTGACAAAGAATAAAAATAAAATATAAAAATTATTATCGAAACATAATAACGGGACCCATGGGGGATATTTTTCGAAGGACTTCTTGTTAAAAATACTAACCATAAATATTACAGCTGCTATTAGAACGGCAGATAATGTTGATTTTGGTATATACTGGAAGTACGGTGTTAATACGCTAAGGGCCGAAAGTACCAATATACCTGAAATATATGTTATTTTTAATATTTTCAAAAATAATATCTATTATATATATGTGAGAGTTACAAACCTGTATAGATGCCAGCCATTGGTGTACGCACGCCACTCGACTGACTCACGGCCGAACGTGTAAATGCACCACATGTTGGCATCGAACTGAAAAATGAGCCGACCATATTACAAATTCCCAATGTTAGCATTTCTTGCGATGCATCCAAGTTGCCTTCTTTAACTGCAGTACGAAAGAAGGTGAATGAGAAAATAACCGCCATAAGTATGAGTCGTACAATAATCACACACTTACCAAATGCTTTTGCAATAGCAACATTAGCCAGTATCGCAACAATGGGCACAACGATAATACCACTGCCAAGCTCCCGGCATATATCCGTAAAAACATATGTGACATTATTGTATTCGAAAGCGAATGGCGGCAGATGTATGGACAAATGAGCAGAGTCTACTTTCGCGGACAAATAGAATGGTATACTCTCGATGGAACGTTCCCGTACCCAGAGAAATGAAAGTAGACCACAAAAGAATACAACTAGAGCATTACGTGATATGCTTATATACCAGAGTAGCTTCTTTAGGCGACGCTTGGTTTCGGTAGGCTTTTCAAAATTCACTTGAGATAGTTGCTGTGTGAATAAAATTTCATATATAAATAGTAGAACCCAAAATAGAGTTGGGGGAAAAAATAATAACTAATCATACTCGCATGCATAGAAGTATAATCAAACATGAGAGACCCAATATGGCATCGGCAACATGTATATTATTCCAAAAGGCAACAATTGATGGTAGACCTCTTAGTTTAACACCAAGTAAATTTTTAACTTGTACCAAAGCGACTATTACAGCAGTACCGGTGGTAAAGGCTTTAGTAACTGGTGTCGGTATGAAATTGACAATGAAACCTACAGTGTAGAGCAAATTAAAAAATATATGCGTCAAATACGATGATGTACAAATTTATATGTGTATATTTGAGTAGAGTACTCTTGTGAAAAGAAATGGTAATAATACATTAATAAACAATGAAATCAACAGGTTTTACGCATGCGCTATGATACAATATGATATCTTTACCCAATTTAAATACGCCCATTAGAAATTCCACCAAACCCGCTAAAAATGCCAAAACTATAACAAATTGTACGGGCTTATCAGCGCAGTATTGTAATACCATTAACGACATTAAGCTGGTGGGTCCAATAGAAACTTGTGGTATCGTCCCAAAGAAGACATAAATCACAGAACCTATTTCAAATAAAATATATATGTAGTGTTTAATATGCATATGTACATTAGATCTCTCTGAAAATATTAGGTCAGTCCATAAGTTCGTGCGTTATTTTTTTAATAGTTTCACAGTAGACGCTTTTTTGCGTACAAAAAATGATTCGTTGGAGAAAAAGGAACTATTTTTATTTTCTCTGATGTATTGTGGATTCAACAAGTGATTTTATTCCAAATTCCGAAGTGGTGATTGTGACGTTGAGGATGCCTCAGGAACTTGTGTAAGCTGAGCCAAGTTTGACAGTCGACATGATGTCTGGAAGGTTAAATTCATCACATGGAACAGTTTACAGGAATCTGGTTCAATTGAGCAAGGTTCCAAAGCTGGTTCCGCATAAACTTTCCGTCGCAAACCTTCAGCAGAGAGTGAATGTGTGTTCTCTCGGCTTGAAAATGAGACTTTTTTGAACCGTATTGTTATTGGGGAGGAAAAATAGGTCCTTTACAATATTCCTGTTCGCAAACGCCAATGGTTAGATAAAGATGAAACATCAAAACCAACCCCCAGAGATGACCTCCTGTTGGTGGGATATAACCGGTATCATTTATATCATTTATTTTGATCTGCTGGAACCAAACCAGATGAACACAGCTGATTATTATTGCCATAAACTATACAAACTGAATGAAGTACTTGAAAAAATTCGACCGTCTTTAGTCAATAGACGCAATGTTTTGTTTCAACACGACAACGTAAGACCGCAGACCGCAAGACAGATTTTAGGCAAGCTGAACGAGCTCGGATGGGAGCTCGGGTGCCGCATCCACCATACTCTCCGGATATTACACTTTGCGATTATCACCTTTTCCGTGCGGACTTCAGTCCCATTTAAGTAATAAGAACTACACACCTCAAAAAAAGCTTTAAAAAGGGATATCGAAGCGTATTTTGGCTCCAAGGATAAACAATTTTTTGAACAGGTAATTATAAATTTGCCTAAACGTTGAGAAGACATTGTAAATAATGCAGGAAAATATATTATTGATTAATAAATATTGAAAACTTCTTTTTGATTTATTTTAAAACCATCTAAGAAAAACTCACGAACTTATGGACTGACCTGTTACATTGTAGCATAACCTTTTGAGAAGTATTTAGCGCTTTTTTCATATTTTTTACACTTTCAAAAAATCCTGACAATTGCAATTTACCATTATAAAGAATAGTTGAAACTCACCAATAAATGCCGAATATAGACCATATTCCGATGAAAGACCCGCCAATGCAGCATATGCAATACTCTGTGGTATGATGGTTAAACCTAAAGTAATGCCAGCTATTAAATCGGCAATAGCCTTCTCACGGTCATACAATCGAATCCATGTTAAAATGAATATGCGACGCAATAACCAATTTGGTTCTTTAATCGGTCCATACTTCTTCGATATATCAATGTCGAATTTTTTATCATAAAGATGACAATTATTCATCAATTTCTCAGCCGTATCAGTTGGATCAGCATCGGTGTCAGAACTAGCAGTGTTACGAGCACCATTTGCTAAAAGGATAGAAAATAGAAAATTGAATTGTATGATAATAATTCGAATTGAGCTAAAGCACGTTTATAAATAATTGCTAAAGTATTTTGTTCCACATCCTCTATGGGTCGTCGCTGATAGCTTCCAATGGGAGCTGTCATCGTCGGTGGTGCTTGTCCTCCGAATATTGTTGAAAATTGAAATGTTCGTTTGCTAAAGAGACGCATTGTATACTGTTAGGTCGATTTTCACACGATCACAATAAGCGCTCATAAAGTTCACAACATTTCAGTAATCAACAGGGGATTTTGCTGTAGTTTATACTCTCGTTCAAATACTAATACGTACTATGAGCAAATTATTAAAAGTTGTCCATTATTTTAACTGCTCGTGAAAATTGATTTAATAAACAAATTATAAATTCACTACACTATTTATTCGGTCATATGTGGTCATAGCATATATGTATATAGGAACTGTCAAATATGCATGTCATTTTAGAGTCACAAATTTTAGACTCACATGCCTCTGTGTGCCGAAGCTAAGTGCGACATTGTGCATTGACCTCGCGTGGCCCTCGTCAAATACTGGCTTTCCCAACTCAACAATATTTTTGTTCATCTGTTGCTATGAAAACACTTCACAGATTATATATGACAAAGCTTAGTAAAGTTCAACGGTTCGGAATCGGCTAATATTGTTATTTGTTGATATTCTGCCCAAAGAAGATCAACAGATACAAAATAATAGCAAGTGCTAATATGAATGTTAGATTATTGTAGCGCTAAGTGAATAATTTTAAATGATTTATTTAACCTTTATGCGACTAACTATAATCGTATAACTCTACGGATACTTTATAGACTAGAAACTTACACTCCGTTATGAAATTTATCAGTATTCATTAATTTCTTAATGTTTCAAGTTATTTGAATTTAATTGACAACTGTCTGGATCGCGCATCTGTCAGTAAGAAAAACCTTCTCAAAGGTCACTAGTGAGGTAACAAAAGTTTTACTATTCTGCAAAATTTAACATAACGAACAAACATGGAAGAGATGTGCTTCAAATATTTTGAAGGAATTGATAATGCTTCCAACTTAATAAACTGCTCATAAACTTGATGCTTTAAATATCTACGAGTATACCCATTAAACCGTATAAAGGTTAAGAAATTTTGAATAAATAATCATGATAATTAGCAACAACTACATGTACATATATATATACAAGGTCGGTCCCAGAACTACCCGACTTGACATATTAAACAATTACTTTGATGAAAAGTGCTAACCTTATAAAACATATGTTTTAAGTCTCAAGGCGCCACATTGTTTAGTATTTTTTTTTTGGAGCCATCGAAAATTAATGACCTCCGTGAATTTGTAAACATGGAAAAAATTGGTCACCGTTATGTAATTCAATGCTTTCATTTGAAAGATCTCCATGTCCAACGAATATTAAAGCCGAACTAGATTTTACTCTGGGGGAGTCTGCTCCTTCGCTTACGACCATAAAATATTGGGTGGCAGAACTTAAACGAGGCCATATGAGCTGCCAAGACGAAACCGTACTAGTCAACCAATTGAGGTGACCACGCCAGAAACGCCAGAAAATCCACAAAATGGTATTGGATGATCGTCGGCTGAAGGTACGTGAATTAGGTGAAATTACAGGCATTTTAAAAAGTGCTATACATCGTATATTGACCGAAAATTTTAAGATGAAAAGGCTGTGACAAGATGGGTCCCGCGTTTGTTCAGAATAGGACAAAAACAACGTCATGAAGATGTTTCTATAGAGTGTTCTGCGATGTTTCACAGTAATAAATCCGAATTTTTGCGTCGATTCATAACCATGGATGAGACATGGGTCCACCACGTCACACCTGAGACAATGGAGCAGTCAAAACAGTGGACTGAAAGAGGAGAATAGTGTACAAAGAAGGCGAAGACAGTTGTATCTGGAGGCAAGGTTATGGCGCCTGTTTTCTGAGATGCACGTGGGATAATTTTTATTGATTATCTTCAAAAAAGAAAAACGATCAACGACAGTATTATTACGATGGTCAAAATCAATAAGTTAAAGCTCAAATTGCTTCAGCACGCACCTTATTCGCCAGATTTAGCTCCTTCGGATTATTTTCTATTTTCAAATTTGCAAAAATGGCTTGGTGGTAGAAGATTTGCAAACAATGAAGAGGTGGAGTCTGCGGTAGATGGCTATTTTAATGACCTAGACAGTTTATACTATAAACAGGGTATCGAAGCTATATAATATCGCTGAGAAAAGTGTGTAGACTTAAAAAGAGATTATGTTGAGAAATATAGAAAAATTTTCCCAAATTTGTTGTGTTTTCTTTGTTAGTTCGGGTAGTTCTGGGACCGCACTCGTATGTATTGTCAAAAAAATATTTCTGTAAAAAAAAATAGGGAATTCACAGCACACAAGTTATGCCTCAATTAACATCTTAATCATAAATAGTTACTGAAACATGTTTTGTTTTTATATATTAAATTACAGAGAAAGAACAATCAAAATTAATAGAAGAAATTATGAATAAAAATTCACAACAATTAGCACATTGTTATAACTATTTATCTATATATATGTATATATATATTCACAAAATCATTATACTATAGTACAAATGTACGAAAATAAATATAATTTCTGTAAAAATGGGAATTCACATCTCTTACGTTATGCTCGAATGGATATTATAAACGTCTAAATATTGTAGAAGCTAAGAAAAAACGATCATAATTAATAGAGAAAATAATGAATAAAACTTCTCGATAATTAGCACATTGTTATAACTATATGTGGATAAAATAGTCCCTGTAAAAAATGCGACGTGTCCGGGATGTGTCCGGGATCAGTCGCAAAGGAACATGCGACTAATCGCACTTTTGATCTCTTTATATGGAGTGTTCTGACTGTTCCCTTTTGTTCGAGCATGTCCTATGAAGAGACCAATTATACCCTTTTATACTCGAACGGATACAAATGTGGATTAGTCGCCTTCTATAGAGATTAGTCGCACGGTTTGAAATTTTCACTCAATATAATTCTCAAGTACATTTTCATTTCCACTATTTGATAATTTACCCATTTTTGCTCTTTGACGCTATTCGCATCAAAATAATTTATTTTCATTAATTGCATTATAATTCTCTTCTAACTACTATTCTCCATCGTGTGTCTTGGCTATCGTATGATCTCTCACCGTCACTCTGCCACCTACGCTAATCTGCAAAACATTACTGCTGACTTAAAAGAGAATCACTTACTTGAAAGTGTAAAAAATCTCTAAATATATTAATTAATTTAAAGATTGACCCCAACGCATTTCTAAAGAGATCAATCGGAGACTAATCTCGGATTACTCTCTTTAGAGATTAGTCGCACAATTTTTTGCAGGGGTTGTACTCATACATATGCATACATAGCTACTTGTTGTCTATATACGAGTATTTCAAGTTGATTCTTGATTATCAAAAATTCTTAAAATAAATATTAATATATAGTGAAAATATCGCGAACGAAGAAAGACTTATTTAGTTTATTACACGTGCCATATATGGCTGAGCTGGACAAATTAATGAATAGGTTGCAACTGAAGGAGGAGTAATCGAGCGCTATAATTAATGGTAGCAAAGGAAGCAATGATGGCAAACATGAGAGATACATATCTGCGAAACAACAGTTGAAAGGTAATTGAGGACTTGTCAGGAAGTAGTGCAGATACGGCGATAGGTTTTGCAATTAAAGGGTATAGAGGAATCATTGGAAACAATTTGTGGGAATGTTAAAGAAAATGTTAATATGTGAATATAATATACAAGCATTGGAAGCAAGAATTGGTTTGGAAGACTATGCGATTATCGCATATGTGTCCAAAAGTGTCCAGCTCTTTGCGTATGCTGATGACATTAATATCATCGGACGATGTAAGAGATATGTTACGGTGGATTTGGCGGGCAAAACGAAGTATATACTGTCCGCGAACAGGGAGACGCGGCATCTAGGAACCCACGTTGCCTCGGACAGCAATTCTTTCGAAGTTCTCAAGGAATTTATTTACCTTGGCACCGTCGTTAACACCGAAAATGATGTCAGCCTGGAGATAAAACGAATACTAACTCATGCTAATAGGTGTTACTACGGGCTCAGTAAGCAAATGACGAGTAAAGGTTGTGTCGCAGACCGATGCATCCACTCTTGGGGTGGTTGAGAGAAAGATTCTTCGCAAGATATTTGGTGCTGTTCGCGTCGGGGACGACTATTGTATTTGAATGAACCACGAACTGTACGAGCTCTACGATGACATTGACATAGTCCAACGCATCACTATTCAGCGTCTGCGGTGGCATGGCCATGTTGCGCGTGTGGATGAAGAAGCTCCGGCGAAAAAGGTGTTTGAAATTGAAGTCGTTAGACGACATAGGGAAAGGCCATGCCTCCGATGGAAGGACCACGTCGCAGAAAACCTATATGCGTTTGGTGTAACTGATTGGAGAAGGCGCGCGCAAAACAGAGACGCCTGGAGAGAGCTGCTGAGGTCGGCCGTAACTCGATAACGAGTTGTAATGGCCATATATGATGATGATTTGATGATAACGAAAATTAACAAGAGATATATTCAAATTTTAGCCGTCGAAGAATGTACATGTCACACATATTTTGCTTTCGATTGCTCGATTTCTGAAGCATTACAAAATCCATCACATATTATTTATATAATAACTTTTAAATCATTTTTTCGCGAATAATTCTTTTGTACAAACAATTTGTGGGTTTGTTTTAGGTTTTAGCGCTATCGAAATGTCTAGCGAGAGATAATCCTATAGCGATTAATGTACATTCTATTTGATCTTTTTGATACTTCTTAGTCACACCAGTTTATTCGCAATTATATTTATTATCGTTCATTCTCGTGGCAATATTGTATGACCTATATCTAATTAAAATTAATATTCAAATTCTATTAATTAAATTTAAATACACTCGTATTAATTAAAGGAAGAAGATATTTCTCACTCACTTATTCGCTGCACTAAGAACTTTTTATTAGATCCATAAACGATAATTCTTTCTGAAAGTCAATCTTATACAAACGCAATATCACAATGTGAATAATACATATATTAATATATATTGTATGTATATGCCTGCATACTTAATATCACTTCATTTGAAATTAGATAACAAAGAATAGTTTCTTATACCATACATTAGCCCTGTTGAATGATTTTCTGAAAGCTCCTTCGAAAAATTTTTTTTTTTGCAAACAGAAAAATATTGAAAAACTCTGCCAAAACCTATTGGCTCCAAAATACTAAAAGTACAATGTGAATATTTGGAAATAATTTTCCAACAATTATTTCTTTGAGAAAATTTTAAAAAAAAATTAATCATTTTCAACTTGTTAGTGTGTTAGGCCTGAGTTGTGGATTCAAATACCAGACAAGACAAATGTAATACCCAAAATAAAAGTTTCATATTTTCAAATGATATGCATCTGACGTCAAGCGATACGCAATTCTTCCTACAGTAACAATTTCCCATAAAAAACTTTTGATCGTTACCACCTGAGCATAAAAATTTATGTCACAAAAGAATGGAAAAACATAAAAATAATCAAAATTATTATTATTTTTTTACAATCGGTTAGTGTGTTGATCTTCTGTCCGTGAATCGTAAGTCGTAAGTTCAAATAATGACTGAGGCAAATTTAATGTAGTTAAAAACAGAAGATTTATTCTTCAATCTTTTATCCCATCTATCGGCAAGAGAATGGTAATCCTTCCACAAGTAATGTAATATCACAATGCTTCTGCCATTTGGAACCAATCACTATGCGTAGGTCATTTCAAATACTGTACAACATTTAACACTTACAACAATACTTGCTGAGAAACTGGTCCAAAGGATACACATTTTTATTTTGTGATTACAACGCTACTAATTTTGCGCACTAAAGACAAAAAACGAATGAACATATATTTTTTGAAATATTTGAGGACAGTTTTGGGTGTCATAAACAATAAACCATTTATTTTATTATTTTTTTTTTTGAAAAACTAGTTGGTTATATAAAAATTGGTTATATTATTTCGGTTAGAGCTTTATGAATAATTTTGCGCCTTCACAAAAAAAAAAAAAAAAATTATATTCTTAAAATCCCATGCATTTTTTGGGAAGGTCTATCATGCATATACTTATGTGTAATTGAATATATACCTTCAACTTGAATAATCTTGGATTTAGTCATTCTGATCAAGATGTATATAAATCAAGAAGAAAAATTAAAGCATCTGCACTGGGTGTTTTTGATTTCACTTCTCCGTTAACAAAATGTTGGAACAATCTATAGTTAGATCGTTCTTATAGAGATTAAAAATCACAGTTTGCAACTAAGTACTCGAATAATAAGTACTAACTATATGTCGTAATGGTGTTATGGTTTAAGATGCGCGCGATTTACAAATTATGTATGCCTACTTTGGCATCAGATACAAATCTATTTCGGTCGAAGGTGCTTATCTCCAAAGGAAGCTGGCAGTGCCTTACTTACTTACACATGTATACGCGTGATATTAAATGTTGATAATACCAGTAAGTACATATTAGACAATGGCGACATTGACAACGACATTATCACAATCATCATCATCATTATCATCATCATCATCTATTTGTTACTATTTTTACATATGTATAAGAATATAATGATGAAACGTAAATATACATATATATAATAATATCAATCAAGAGAAATGAAATAGGTGTAAATAATCGAATTTATGTACTTATTTCGCACACGCATTTCAAGTGTAATTTTCCATTTTGATTAAAAAAAAACAACTAAAATAATTAGCGGTATTCAAGAAATGTCGAAATTTTAGGGCAACGTAAAAAACCCAAATTGGACGTTTGTATCAAATCTGAAGGGTTTCCGACCTCACAGCATAAAGATGAATGTGAAAGTGAAAAACTCACCAAATTTTTTG
The DNA here is from genome assembly GCA_963854835.1 of Megamerina dolium. Classification (NCBI taxonomy): domain Eukaryota; kingdom Metazoa; phylum Arthropoda; class Insecta; order Diptera; family Megamerinidae; genus Megamerina; species Megamerina dolium. The sequence continues at coordinate 90,443,840 of OY978526.1, forward strand.
CCATTGATTGACAATCGTTTCGAGTGAGTCGATATGAGTGGTTTCGTGAAAATGGGGAAAAAAATCGAATAGGTATTCAGTTGGCATTTGAAAATCAAAAACGAGTTGGACGATATATATGGAGACCAGAGTGCGGAAAAATACGCTGTAATCGATTAAATATCACTTCATCTCACTTTCGATTGTATTTTAGAGTGATAAATATTTAAGGAAAAAAACGTTCGCTAGTGAGTTTATGTAGTCACACACAAAATGAGTTACTGATTGAGTGAACGATGAGAGTGAGAGATCATAATGTCGACGCTGGCAGCGGTGATTGATCATTCCCTTCGGTGATATTAAGGTTGGCGAGTGCTAGAAATATGTATGTCGTAAATATTTTCGTTCGTATCATTACTTTCTCACTCGCTACAAAATTTTGAGTAATGATTAGTTGTGAGAAATATCGAAATGTCGAAAAATTGCAAACACGAATGATAACATCGCCTTAAATCGTGCTAGACAATCGACGAATTCTAATGAGAGAGTTAGCCGAGGCTATGAATATGTTCGAAGAATTTGTTTGCCACTTATTGAATTAAGATTCAGGGATGAGAAAGCTGTCTCTTCATTGGGTGCCTTCGAATGAACATTTCCTATGTTATGTTTTTGCGCAGTTTAGATGGAAACTTTTCAGTTCATCCTTGTAAGATTTCATGTTTTACTCCAAGTAAATATTTTTTACACTTTAAAATTCTATCACAAACTGAGTTTATATATTTTACTATATACATATAGCAATAGCAATATAGCAATATACATATATCTGTTTTCCATCTTTACGGCTATGCGCTCTATGAATGCCACTAATAATAATAAATAATTGAAAAAATATATTTCATCTTCATTAAATTAAGCTGATCAATCGCAGTATGTAGAAGAGTTTACTAAAGAAATTATCAACCAGTTAATCGCCTCACACATGAGCCTAACTAAATTCAGTCGAAGAATTAACAAAGCGCCAAAAAATACCAAATTGATAAAAATAAATAAAAATTGTCAAGCTAAGAATTTAGCTACATAAACATTTGAGTTTTTAATTAAAATATCTAATGTTGAAATTATATAGGTATCGTAGTTACGATCGCATATTGATTGGGTTTTATCACCAATGGAAAATCTATCGAATGGTTATTATTACAATCAACATTAGCGTCAAAACGTTTACATATGTACCTATGAACTTCGTAAATTTATGTTAATGAATTCTAAAGGATCGAAATCTTCATTTTGTACTAAACATGGAATATTTTCCATTAAGAATATCAAATACTTACATTTGTTGTTGTTTGTATTGAATACAAATTAATCGATATCTTTCTTTTTTACTAAACATGAAATGTTTTGAAATTAAGAATTGCAAATATGTACATAATTATATTTAGGTAGGGTTTTTATTTTATTAAAATTTTTATTTTTATTCTTATGTTAAAGAAGCATATGCTTGATTTTTAGTATTTTATATAATAGTAATATTTGTTTTTTTTTAAATTATGTTTCTTTAAAATGACAGACTACTTATAAACATGATTTGTGATTTTGTGTTAAAGGCACATATAAGTATGTAGCAATAAACAAAAATTAAAGAAGCATACAAATGTTGTTGTTGTTGTTGTAGCAGCAGGAATACAGAAATGTTAATTAATGCCATTATTGGCAACGGTGTTGTTGTAGGGGTCGGTGTTGGCGTTGGCATCGGTGTTGTTGTTGATGTCAGTGACGCCGCTGGCATCGGTGCCGCCGTCATCCACTCTCTCATGCAGGAAGCTTGCAACATCATGTGGAGCCGTCCATAGAAGCATACAAATCATATATATTTGTTTCTTTTTAAGTAATATTATTACGCATATAACGTCCAAAATATCACCAAAGGGGATGACTTATTCGTGTAAGAGCAGTAGTGTTAAAATATACCATTTCAAAAGTGAACTGGTGATTTTCCGCTCTCAAGCAATGTTAATTGTCTACAGTTGAATTCTTTGGTAGGGGTATAAAAAATATCTAGTTCTGGTGAAATTTGATCTAGAAAAACGTTCGCAATTTTTGAAGGGTATTTCTATGGAAAGAAATTTTTATTTTATAACTATGTATATTCAGAGATCCATCTATGTTAATACAAAGGTTTAATATTTTTATTTTATAAAATCTGCAGTACTACCATCTTTAGTACAGTAATTTTGGCAAAAATAATAACTCAGATCTTTTTAAAAAGTTAATTTAAGTTTTAAATTTAGCAGTCCTGCTTTGAAAAGGCGAATTCACAAAAATTGGCAATGCAACTGTAAACTCATAATATTCTTTGCTTTTACTGAAATGGTTCTTGGAAATGCTAAATGTAATTACGGTTGCTTTCATAAAAGTACTTAAATTCACACAATGATTTTAATTAGTGAAACCGAAAGAAAATACAATTTTCAGCAGTAATACAATTTCAAACTCTGGATAATAAACAAACATTTTTGTGGTTTATTTTTTAGCAATACACAGATCATCAGGTATATTTGTTAGGAATAAATAATTGCATCAATAAGTGTAACAATCCTGTGCTTCATGGTTCTGTTTAATTTGACACCTGATACATCTCTGCCTATGCAGCGAATTGACAGCGAAAATTATCGAGTAAAAGCTGATAGTGGTTGAAATTCATTTAACAAATTTCTAATTAACGAAGAGGAAGGTTAAACTTAATTACGATATTTAAGCAATTGTAGTTTACAGCCACGTTGTATTTCATAGAAAATCACAACAAGCATATTCTTTGGAAGTCACAAGAAGTGAGCTTTCCACATTACTGAAGTAAAAAATTACAAAACGTGTGCAGTCACACATTCATTTTTCTAGGCGAAAAAACATTGTTGCAGAGGAAAAACGTGAAAATTTGCAACGAAACAGATTGCAAAACGTAAAATTGAAGAAAATCTCACATAGCCAGTTGAAACAGACACAAAACGTAACATCAAAAATAGAAAAGCAAACGGCAAAAGAAGAAACCACGAACGAACCAACATATAAAGGCGAAAGGTAAAAAAAAGAGCAGTCACAATAACCACACAAAGAAACAAAGTAAAAGTTCATATACATTTGAAGGAAGGTAAAAAAAAGAACAAGAAGAAGATTTCGCTCTGTGCGTGTGTACTGCAGCAGTAAAATTCATTTGAAGAATAAGAAATCCATTGGCAGAATTGCAACAAAAATGCAGTAATGAAATAGAAGTGCATGTACGTTGATCTGCAAATAGTTCATATCGTTTTCTTTTTTTTACAAAACACATCGAAATATTAGATATTTTTGTATAAAAAAAAACCAAAAAAATATAATAGAAAAGGTTCGTTGTGAAAGTGTTGGACTTTATCACATATACGTTTCGATATTTTGGCTATTTGGTGCATCGCATCAGTGTAGTCCATTGTGTGGATAGCACATACTACTTCTTCAGTACGTAGTATTGGTGGATCAAACTAGTTATTGGTACTAGCAACTGAGTACAATTTCTTATATTCGCGGGAATAACAGCATAACGTAATATAAATTCACAGCAACAGCCACTGGCCCTTTTTCGCTGCTGCCATAAAAGAAGCAACGTGCAAAGATAAAACGCAAATAAATTGTTGCAGATAAAATAAATATTTTCAAAGCAACTGAATTGCCACTTGTTTTGCTGGTAGTCGCTGCAATAGTTGCTTCTGGTAGAATTGTTTTAATTGCAAAATGAATAATAACAACAGTAAACGTAAGAACCGCCCAAGTGGAGGAGGTAGTGGCGGAGGTGGTGGAGGAGGAGGCGGTGGCGGTGGAGGAGGTGGTGGCGGTGGTGGTGGTAGCAGTGGAGGTATCTCAAGGTAAGTTGTTATTACTACGATTTATTCTTTATGGGTTTTATGACCAATGCAATGTAGTGGGTATATGCTGTATGCAGCGATCAAAAGGAAAAACGTGTTTTAAGTATGTGCATGCTTTTGTGTGTGTGTGTGTGTGTGTGTGTGTGTGATGCTCGGTGTTTATCTCAAGAAGGATAAGCACATATGTACATAAAAAATTAATATAATATATATGGTTTTATAATTTGCCTATTCTTCATTCAATCGCCATGTGCATTTTCTTTCTATGACTTCCCCTTTTCCTTTTGGTTATTCTATTTTTCATAAGTTATTCTAATTTTAATTTCGGACACTATCTAAATCTTTATTTCCCTCTTTGGTATGCATGTTTGCATATTGTGGCTTTAAGAAATACTTCGTTTTAATTTAGTTTAATATTATAATAGACTACAACATAATTTTATGGGGCATACACATGTATTTATTATGAAAATGCGTACAACATCTCAAATTCGGCCAACACTTTGTTGACCTATAGTTGCCAATTTTCATAATTTGGGTCATTTGCATATATTGACCGTTTTGTTTTATTGTATAAAATTTGGCGTTTTTTTTTTTGTATTCAGTTTTTTTTTCTCGCTTTCAGTGTTTTTTATGCTGACCCTTCACTTTTGTTGTTTGCTTTTGGTTTTGCACTTTTCAACTACAACTACGTATGTATTTTAGCTGCAAATATGTAGGTACCTATTTTTTTTTTACCGTAAATGAGTTTATAGTAATATGATTCATATACATAGGTATTTGCTTATGCAAGTAAGAATTGAAGCAAAAATTCTTATGTGTCAATATTCAGATATGGTAACACCATACAATAAGATGCGTGTGCTATTATAAGTTTTGATCTAAAAATATATTTTCCCTTTAATTTATTTAAATTTTAATTTTCAATACGAATGGTCACCATGTGATATTAGTAAAAAAAAAAATTGTTGATATATCAATTAACCCATTTATGAACCACATATTTACCATATGATAAATTGGGATATGGACAATTTTAATGTCATTCGTTGATAACACTATTGTAGTCGAAAAACTTAGCAACGTGTGCTTCCAGGACGTAGACCCGTCCATTCTTGGGAAACTTCAACGCTCTTGTAAATTCTATCTATTTTCACAATTTTCCACCTTTTTACTAAAAAAAAATTGTCAAAAAAATTTGTATACTTCACGCAGTATAATGATATGGTATCAAACGAAAGGGAAAATTCATGGCAGTTGTGCAAGAATTCTACCTTAAAATTTTTCTGAAGAAAAAAATGCACAAATTTTAGTTTTGTCCGGAAATTTCTTCGATATTTTTTGTGCAAAAAGGTGGGAAATTGTGAAAATCGATTTCTCGAAATTGACGTATTGGAGCCCTCTGGTGAGTAACAGTAAACTCAGTAGGCTTTTTCCTAACCGACAAAATTTACTAGAATATTGAGGAAAAAAAATTCATACCAAAAACAGAAACAGTAACCAGCATTTGTAGATATATAGTTACAATGTTACATCTGATTCCGTAAATTAAAGCACTTGCATAATTATTCTCTAATCCTATGTCTTCAACGACTTTTTTGCCACAAATATACAATATTTTTTACCATAACAACGTTCACTTTTTCTTGAAAAGGAGACATTGATATTGAAAAATTTTCTTCCAACGATGAATTGAATCAATACGAAGAAAGACGCGCGAAGAAAGACGCGTAAACATAAGTGCCGTCGAAGAAAGACGAAGAAATGACTCATAATTAGGGCTCATAAAGAGGGTCCACAGAGGAGAGGAATACAACGCTTCTACAGTCTTTTAGGTGCTCAAATATTAGCGAAGCGCTCCTAAATAAGAAGCAAAAAAGAGTATTTTCTAAGTCTTTTGGTTTATTGGAGAGTAACCGATTTATGTAAAATATTTTAAAATGAATTTCTACGTTTGTAATCGAACAAGCAGTTGCATCAGATCCAACCAAACGTCGGTGCAGCGTGTACCCGCACCAAACTCTTTCCATCCCCCAAAGAAACAATTGACATATTTGACGTTTTAAAAAAATCTGACAATTCGAACGGAAGAAGATTTTTTGTAAAAAAAAATATTTATTATTAGGAATACTTTAAAACGGAAATAGGAAAATGACGTGAATGGCATAAAAAATTGCCTATCGAAAAAAATGTTTTTTGTTTTTTTACATATAACCAAAAATGTTGTGTTTTGAGTTATTTCGTTGTTGCAGGGAATGTGCGATATACTGAACCTATATAACCAAACTGATTGAATGAATCAATTCATTGAGTTCACGCTGTTGATTGGTATGTCATTGAATGACATAAAAAATTGCCTTTCGAATAATTTTTTTTTTACATATAACCAAAAATGTTGTTTTTTGAGTTATGTCGTTATTGCAGGGAATGTGTGATATACTGTAACCTATGTAACCAAACTGATTGAATGAACCAATTCATTGAGTTCACGCTGTTGATTGGCACGTCATTGCTTGCTGCCTACTAAATTTGTTCGTGTTGTTGACGTTCATCGCGTTCATATGCTTGTACAGTCGGTCAATGCTCCTGCCAATGCCATTCATTCACAACAAGGAAAAAATTGCTTGAATTTCATGTCTGCCCAAAAGAAATTGCTTATTTACTTATGTATATATTCGTTTGTTTACAAAATTTCTTGGAATTTTGTTTTGACCTCTCGCTGTTGGTCTCCGCTTGATGATGATGAGACACTTTTTTGCATTTGGCGCGCGCTCTCATCTCCCCACCCACACACGCACATGCACTGACTCATAATTTTTAATAATTGTTCTGTGAACAAGACAACAAAACAACAACAAGAAGTGCTTTTTTTTTGAAGGAGTTCCTACTCAAACGCCATTAATTATCAGATTATATATGTATTGTTGTAGATAATGCATAATTATAAAATTTGCGGGTGAAAAAAAATTTTACTTTGATTGCTAGTTTTTTCTCTTCGCGCAGATACACAACTGATAACAGACAGCCCAAAGGACGTCCACCGGCGCCGGGTGTATATAATAATGCATATTATATGCATGCCGCTACTGCGCTTGTCGGTAATATGGTGCAGATGCGCTTGCGATCGGGCAATACATATGAGGGCGTCTTTCGAACGTTCTCTCCCAATTTTGATGTCGCTTTAGAATTGCCAATGTGCATTAAGACGCATAAGAATGCGCCCGAAGAGGGTAAATCTGTGCCGAATATAATGATATTCCCCTATGATACAGTGGTAAGCATTGCCGCAAAGGATTTTGATTCGCAATATGCCACCAAAGGTGCATTTCAAACTGATTCCGCGATATCGGAAAAATGTAATGGTAAGTGGTTGCTAATTGACAGTCCGAGTACAACAAATACAATATATTTTTGATAGGTGCACGTTTTGAGGAGAAGGAACTAGAACCTTGGGACGCGTCCGGTATGAATGGGGACATCGATATCGAATTGGATGGCGCCTCAAATGGTTGGGATGCCAATGAAATGTTCCGCCAGAATGAAAATGTGTTTGGTGTGCAATCGACTTTCGATGATTCGCTCTCTTCGTACACCGTACAATTGGACAAAATGGACTCTGAGGAGTTCAAGGAGGCCGAAGCGAAGGCTGAAAAATTGGCCGCCGAAATTGAAAATAATCCTGCTTGCCGTGACCGTCTCGATTTGGAGAATGGTGATGAGGAAGCACTATTTGCTGCCGTCGAAAGGCCATCCGTGGAAATGGAACGTGAGCGTGAACGAGAGAGGGAACGAGAGCGAGAACGAGATCGTGAGAGGGAACGTGAACGTGAAGAACGTGATCGGGAGCTTGAACGAGAACGCGAAAAAGAGCGAGAACGTGAACGTGAAATGGAGAGAGAGCATCAGCAACGTGATCGTGAGGACCGTGAGCGTGGCAATAAGCGAGGAGGAGGAGGAGGCAGCGGCGGCGGTGTTTATGATCAGCAGCAGTCGCAGCAGCCACGTGAAGTTATGCCAGAGCGTTATATTACAAAGCCAACACGCAGCATCACGGGACCGCCACCGCCTGTTGCCATGGCATCGAACACAGTTGGTGCGACGACGGCGTCCGGAGGTTCCGCAATGCGCGGACATGATCGCGATATGATGTCGGAGCGTTCGGAACAGCGCATGATGAACGCTCCGCCCTCATCATCGGCGATGAGTCAAACGAATTCTACGCAGTCGTCCGCTGGTATGGCGGGCGGCATGAAGGGTTCGATGTCGTCGTCGTCCAACACTGGTATGGGTCAAGATAATGGCAGCAAGTATGGCGGTTCCATGATGAAGCGTAAAACGGTGTCACAAGGTGGCAAAATGGTACGCAATACACCCCCGCCAAATAGCGGCGGTGGTGGTGGTGGTGGTAGCGGCGGTGGAGGCGGCGTCGGAGGTGGCAATATGTCACAAAATAGCGGCGGCAATAATTCTGGCAATAGCGCTGGTGGTAAGACAGGCAGTGGCTATCAGTCCTCTATGTCCATGCAGAACCAATCGTCTTATCAGAACTACTCTCAAATGATGCATGGGTGAGTATATGCCAGTGACATTGAAGAATTGAAGAATAATTTCATATATCAATAGGCCATCACAGTACCGTAATAATTCACATATGGGTGGCGGCGGCGGTGGTGGTGCTGGCGGTGGTGGACCTTCAAAAATGAATGGTGATTCGAATACGAGCTCTGGCAAACCGATGCCACAACGCAACGTACGCCAATATCAAGGAGGTCAATCGAATTCATCGTTGAATTATGGAGAAACACAAAACCAGGTAGCTAGTATTGGAGTGCTCAATGAATTTTCATTCTAATTTAATGACTTTCACCAACATTTTTTCTTTTCAGATGCAAATGGGTAAAACTATACATTCTTCACATGGACCACAGCCTCATGGTCAACAATCAGGTGGTAGCAGTAATAATAGTACTACCCCTCCATTGCAAAGCAATGTTGGTGGTGGTGGTGGTGGTGGTGGCGGTGTCCCACATGGTATTGGACCACAATCGCAAAATATACAGACTGGTGGTGGTGGCATGTCGGTGATGTCTAATCAACAACCGCCACCTCAGCCTCAGCGGCAGATGCGCTCTCGCGATAATCAACTACAGGACTTGCGCCAGTTCGGTCAAGATTTTCAATTGGCTGGCAGTAACTCATCGCAGACACAACAGCAGCAGCCGCAACAACAAACACAATCTTCGCCGCCACAACAACAGCCGCAGCAGCAGCCTCAACAACAACAGCAACATTTATCAATGGGCAAAGGTGGTGGTGGAGGTGGTGTGGGACATCAACCGCAGCCATCGGCTTCGCCACCCCAACAGCACATTGGTCAGCAACAGCCGCAGCAGCAGCAACAACCGCCCCAACAACAACAACAGCCCCAGCAGCAGCAGCACGTGTCGATGCAGCATGTTGCACAGCAACATCATGCGCCACCGCAACATCACGCACCCACACAACAGCAGCATGTGCATGTACCGCAACAACAGCAACATTATGTACCAGCACAAGTGGTACAGCAGCAACAGCCTACACAGCAACATGTGCCGCCGACACAGCATATGCAACAGCAAAAAGCACAGCAACATGTTGATAACAGCAACATGATTCATATACAAAAGGGTCCGCCACCACCCCAACAACAGCAACAGACACAGCAGGTACCATTGTCGCCTGATCCACACCAACAGCCACCCCTGCAACAACAGCAGCCGCCGCTGCCGCAGCAACAGCCGATTTATCATGCGGTGCCACCGCCAACACAGCAACAACAGCAACAGACATCACCGGTATTGATTTCCACACCACCTATAGATATTGCCGCCACACAGCAACAGCAATTAAATAACAGTAATACTAAAATCGATGCAGCGACCACCGCAAATATAAATCAGACCGTGACGACGAACAATGCTTCAGCATCAGCAGTGACAGTAGTGCCAAGTGGTATTGTCACAACAAATGGGGACAAATCAACACCGCCCCTTAGCAATTCAACTGGTAGTGTCAACACCACTACTTCGAGTGGCTCTTCTGCCCCTACAGTCGTACAGAAAAAACATGTGCTCAATCCATCTGCCAAACCGTTTACGCCACGCAGCCCCAGCACACCGAATCCGTCACGTCCACATACACCACAAACACCTGTACCCATGACTAGCATATACACCACGGGCACACATGTGACGGCAACTAATCAAACGCCCATCTATGTGATGCAACCGCAACAGCCGACAGCATTCCAGGCACCTACACACCCGCAAGCCGGCCAACAGCCGCGCATGCGTAGAGGCAATTATGGTAATGTGTTCAATTTCATATTTAATGATAGCTTTGTTTTGCTTGTTCCACGTGCAAATTGGTGCTTATTAAATAGAAATATTTAACACATTTATAACAGACGCTAGAAGCTTGTAAGAGATTCTGGCTATGATTGATACTGAATGTATATGCCAATGCAGATGCTATAATCTAGGCGTTGGCCATGTTTATGTATTCAAGATTTTTGCTATACATATATATGGTATATTTTGCTGCCCGAGCCCGTCGATTTACAAAGAACATTTGTCGGGCTCTTTGTCCTTTGTAACCATTAAATATTGTATTGCTCCGTCTATTATTTTTCAGACCTCCGAACATTCTTAAAAAATACGAGCCCGAAATTTCTACAAAAAAAAAGGGATTGAAAATTTGCCGCAAAGATGGCAAATTGTGCTTAAAAATTCTGGAGCTCGTTTGTTTCAGGTTTCAAAATAGTTATATGGTGGGCAGTATGTCTCTTGCGAGTCCCACGCATCTGAAATCTTTCAAGATAGATAGAATAACTGCTAAAATTCACAGAATATAATGTCCTTATGTATGTAACTTATGCCTGTAGAATTAAGGCTCATTTGAGACCACCTCCGCGTTTCGCTCTGCGTTGTTATGATCGTAGGTCTCAAAGACCGTAATAAACAAATAAATAAATATCTTTGGAATGTATAATAAATATTAATGTATTATATCTACTTATTACAGGTCCCATGGCCGCATCACAAATGCACGTCTCAGCTACGGCGGCAACAGGACAACCACTCTTGGCTGCAGCTCCCATACAACAGTTCATACATTATCCGCAAACACCACATGCGCCACATTTCCAATCACAACCTTATACGCCAATGGTAAGTACATATTATTTTGATTGAATAACGGTTATTATTGATGGGAAAAATAACTGTTATTATTTATGGAAAAAAATAACACACAAACAGGAGAGGTGATATATTTTATGTAGATGTGTGCTCTCGCTAAGTAGGAAACGGTTATTTGTATATAATTTCTGTTACTGTTGTTCATGCACATTTATCGCTGGGGGAGAAAAAATAGTGTTACTTGGTAACAGAACAAACCTAAACGTATATTTTTACCTAAGTCAAATGATTTAGTTGATTTAGTCACTCGACCGCATGATCGGCCAAGATCCATTCAACTCAGCAGAATACGGGAATGCTTTCTACAGGAACAAAAGAAAACATTTCCGTCTTCTTGCTGTTACAACAACAACAACAACAACATTTAGTTGAAGTGACAAATAGTGAAAGTGCAACTTAATGTGCAAATTACACTGCTCCACAGCCACAGGGTTGAGAGTAACTTTTCTAAGGTAATACGGCCACAGTGGATCCAAAAGGGTCCATCAGCCCTAGTTTCTAAAATACTGAGAAAAACCCATTATTTCTTATATGCAAAAATTTAAAAAAAAACATTATTTTTCTCTAAAATTGTGCTAAATTACTCACATCCATTGTTGTGGATGCAACTAATCACGAGCAATTAGTCATTGTGTTTATTTGGTATTTTTGAAACTGGGACTCTAGTCGGAACCTCTAAACCTTCGATAATTTCATATATAGTAACTTTAAAATTCTACAGGGTGTCCCGGAAAATATTTGCATTTGTCTCAGTGCCAATTATTAATTTAATTCATATTTTCATTTTCCAATTTATTTATCGATACGTTATCGTAAAATGAGGGCGATGTATTTGTCTCATTGCCAATTATTAATTTAATTCATATTTTTATTTTCCAATTTATTTATCGATACGTTATCGTAAAATGAAGACGGTGCAGTTAATAGAAATATTTAGAATATTCGAATAATTTTATTCTGATTAATCGAATAATTTTAAGTTTTCAGTATTCAAAATCATAATTATTCGAATAATTTGCTATTTGATTATCTATTGATTATTGACTGTTCGTCTACACGATTAATTGTACAGCCCTAATTAAAAGCGTAATTAATTTTCGTAGTGTACATCATAACTGCTCGAAAGTTCAGGCGATTCCAATGATTCTTTTTGTTTGGAATAGGAAATGTGTTCCAACGTATAGTTAACCACTTCTCAACCATTGAGGTTGATTGTGCAAAGTACCCATGGATTTTTTATCAATCCTTGCCTTGGTTTCAATGATGCTATTTTTACTCAAAAAATAATGCTTGATGAGCTTAATTCACTTTTCGTCGAAATTCAGACGTTGTCTGCTTTCAATAGCTGTGAAACACAATTGTAAAGACACAGGTTGACAGCTCGATTTTTTTTTCAATGGGTAATGGAAAGTGATTGCAAACATTTTACTATCACAAACTATCAGTTCTCTTTAATTATTATGCTCTCATTTTTGGATTCTCTGTCACATAAAACGAGTACTTGAACGGCTTCCTCTCGACAATTTGTTAACAATTGTTGAGTACGCGAACAAACTTATTGTCACCACGATTCAAAGAGATAAGGTTATGACAATTCATGTGTGCGAAAAAAAGTAATGAAAAACAGCTGATGACTTTATACACAGATGACGTGTCGTTCATTGTATAAAAAGTTTGTTTACATTTTTTATACACAGATGACACGTCACCTGTGTATAATGTCATCAGCTGTTTTTTCTTACAATATGGTGGATTTCAACATGTCGAGATCTTCTCTAATTGGTTCATTTCACGAAAATCGATGGTAATAATTTTATTAGTGTTTGTAATATTCACTAGGTGGGTGCCGTAGCACAGTGGTTAGTGCGTTGACCTTCTGATCTGTAGGTCGTGGGTTCAATCCCACGACCCGCTGAAGCATAACAAAATTTGATATCGAAAAGATTTTTCTTTCGAAAGGTAGCCACCTACCGGAAGGAATTGGAATAGGAATTCTTAAAAGAGCTCCGTGACAAAACTAAGTTCAAGTGATGTCACAAGGATGCTGCCGTCCGGAACCGACTAATATAAGTAGGTCCCTTCTTATGCTGTCCAAATTTAACACGCACAACAGTATTGGAAAAGAAGCTTGGTGGTATCGCAATGGGCCTTCCTGGCCTAAGTGTGTCCTCTCAGAGAGAGGGCAGCCACATAACCTAACCTAACCTAATATTTACTACGAATATTTCCTGGTATATCAATGTTGTTGGCAATATTGAAAAAGTTTTTTTATTAAATTTGATCGTTAAAAAGTTGAAGCAACAATTTGTAGTACATATATTTGCTTCTAGTCGAATTACATCGATTTTAATTGATTATTCTTTTTTTTTTTGCTTATTGTAGATGCGTATGTACCATGAACCGCCACCACAGCCATTGCAATTCTTAACGCAAACACCACCATCAACTACACCCTCACCTGGACAAGCACATCAGACGTTCCACCAGCCTCCACAACCATCGCCTGCCGGCGGGGGACCACAACCTACGTTCGCACCACAGACACAGCCACCAGCGTATCATGTTATGTGTCCTGTACTGCATCCATCGCAGTTGGTACCAAATCATTATTATCCAGCAACACCACAGCATCCACAGCAAAGTCAACAATTTCAAATTGTTATGCAACAACATCCAACACAGTAAATAGTAAATAGTGATCATGAATTACAATGAATAATTGCTTGATTTGTTGCTGAATTGGCCGTCGGGTGGTGGATGGTTGTTTAGAACAAGAAGTGAAAAAGCAAAAAGCAATAGTAGCAGCAGATGAATAACTAAATTATATTAAAGCAAAAAAAAAAAAAATAAACAAAAACCAAAACAGAAACAAAAAAACAAATAACAGCAACAATAATAACACTATGCGTCAGAGAAAAAGGGCAGCGTTCGTATCTGACTAGAAAATTTCTTGATTTAGAAAAATAAAGAGCTGTAATGCCTGTGGGTTACTTAGGATTACGTTAAAAATGGTGATGGTGCAAAAAAATGGGGAAAAAAAACTATTTATCGCATAATATTCGATATTTACACCACCTTTTTGTCAGAGTAGAGCAAATTATTGCCAAGGAAAGTTGCTTAATTTGAAGAGAGCTTTAATTTGGCCAACATACAAAGCAGAAATATTCGATCGTTCTGAAATAAGATACTGAAAACAAATGGAAAATTGGATACATTTTGCTATGTGTGTATAGAAAATAGCTTTGCCATCAAATTCTTGCCCAAAGAGTATTTTTGACCCATCACAGTCGTTGAATTTTGAATTAAAATGTTTTTGATTTATTGAATAATATTTGTTTTTTGTTTAAAGAATATTTTTTCTGCTTTCTGTGGTGACCGAAATAGAAACGGCGTCAAGCCAAACAACTGTAGTGCACAACAATCGCGTAATTAAGTGGTGTAAATATTGAAAATCCTACTGTAAATCGCTATTGTGCATTATTTGCAATTTTTGCAATTTTTGACGTAACTTCAAGAAATCACAAAACATGTAAAATAATTTTTTTTTTTCGTTTTATATTAAGGAATTTTCTAGCCAGTTACGGCCGCTGCCCATTAGTATGCCACCACCAAATTGTCATCGCATAGTGTAATAATAATAATGACTAGCACATGTCATAGAGGTTTTATTTGATTTATAAATATTATTACATATTGTTTTTTTTTTTTTTTTTCTCTAATTCTTTTTGTTATGTTTTCCGGAGTAAATTTTTGCTGCATTGAGCATTGCAGATCAAGCATCCATCATCAATAAATATTTAAGTATTTTTGTATACATTGTTATTGTTGCTGTTACTACATACAAACATATATTCGCTTAGTGTAAATTTCAATTTTTATTCTTCTTTTGCTTTGTTTGTTTTTGGATCTTGTTACATTGATTATTTAAAACTGCTATTTGTTCATATATATCCACACAGTCGCAAAACGTCTATTAAATACAATAATGTATAATTCCGTGCTCTACTCTCTTTCTCTCTCTATCTCTATCTATCTCTCTCGTTCTCCTTTGCTCTCTAATATATACACGTGTTCATGTATATGCGTTTGAGTATTGTGTGTGTGTGTGTTTGTGCGAGAGCACTTAATACAACTAAAACGACAAAGGAAGATTATGGTTTTATTATTATATTTTTCTATTGTATTATGCTAGCATTGCAAACCCTGTAGGACCAACGGCTACTAGCTGATGGTTGAAATAAGCTAGTTGAATATATAATTAAAAGAGGTGAATTAACTTCAAATAAACTAGTTGTCACAATAGGTGTAACTTCAAAGATCTAGTTATACAACTAACTTGTTGATATACTCCCATTGTGACAACTCCCATTGATTTGTACTATTCCTATGAATTAGTTTAATTAACAACTAGTTTATTTCAAATACTTAAAAAAGTTATATTTAGTCAACTAGTTTTTGCTGGTTTACAGGGGATATACGCCTACGTCGACGCCTATCCACACAGCTATACACAAAAGATAAATAAACAAAGAATAGTAAAGAAAGAAAGAAAGAAAAAACAAAAAACAACAAACACAACTGTGAGTTTAAGTGCGAAATGCAATAAAGAAAAAAATAAAAATATATAATTAAATTAATAACTTAGTTAAATATGAAAAAGAAAAAGTAAGAAGTGAAAAAATCAAACAAAGAAGCGTGAATGTAAACTAAATCATTGTTGCTGTTTTCGTATATATTCTACATACAATCTAGATTTTGTTCTCTCTCTCTCTCTCTCTTAATATTATATGTACCTAATATATATTTGTTTGTGTATTTTATCATTTATTTTTTTTCCGTTAAATCTATCCCACAACTGTACCATCCCAAACCCGCACGATGCTGAGAATTGCAAAATAATATGAAAAATGTTTAATTACAATTTAATAAAAGCAAAGTAAAATAAAAATCATAAAGAGACAAAATGATGAAAGCGAAACATAAATAATTTTATTTAAAAAAAAAACCCATTACTCAAATAATGAGAAGATCAAAAACCATTCCACAAAAACAAAAATAAAAATGAAAACAAAACTCGAAATTTATAATTTTTTAGGTTATCAGTTTTTGAGTTTGTTTAGCTTTTCTATTAATATTTTAATTTTATTTAATTTTTTTTGTTTTTTTTTGTTTTTTATGAATGTGTTCATTTTTAACGTTTGTTTTCTATTTTTAATTTTTTCAATTTTGCCACTGCAACAAACGTATATGGAATGAGAAATTGGTTTTTAAATTTTTGTAGCTATATACCCATACACATATAAAGGAAAAATAAAAAAAAAAGAAACGCCTTCATGGATTTTTCACGTAGAAATGAAAAGAAAGGAAATATTTTGAAATGGAAATTGTCATATGAAAAACTGTCGAAAATGTTCTGTTTGTTTTTGTTTACTTACACATTTATTATGTTTTTTTTTATCACATCTTTATATGATGAATATCCTTTTAAAAATTAAAGGATATTATTGAAGAAGGAATGTAGGATGACAAGTAAGAGAAAAATCATTTTAAAAAAATTAATAAAGTCATAAAAATAATAATAATAATAATCATAATAATAATAATAATAATAACAATAATAATAAAAATGTGAATAAAACACAAAACTTAAAAAAATAAAATATGCATTTTTTTTTGGAAATTTCTTAAATGATGGGAGGTAAAGTGAGTTACACAGAAGCCGTTTTTCAAAAAGTTTACTTCCGTTTTTTTAGGAGGGCGTCAAAGTTTTGCATCTTTCGTCCATTTTTACAGCGAATCGGCATATGAAAACATGCGATTTTTATTTATGAGACAACTGGTGTATTCAGCAATCCTATGAAGAAAATTTTTGTGGAACATATTAACCCTCTACAACCCCCATATATAGGTCTGATCTGCCTCTTTTGTGAAAAAGTGGTAAAAACATCCTTTAAATCAAGTTAAAAATGTACCACAAAAAATATTGCTCACTTTTTTTTTTGCAATTTTTGATTTTGGTGGCATATTTCACGTGTTCTCTAACATGGTATACTTCTTGATTTCCACACTGGCAATAAATTCTCGACATGTATTCTTTTTAGGCACGAGTGGAATGTGGGATACTGTCATTAAAGTACACAATGGAAAACTATATGAATTTATGTCCATGTCCATCCAGTAATGATATGTGTATTTTCGTCGATAATCAGGCTGCAATTAAATCTCTCGCAGAAATTTTAATAAACTTAAAACACCCTTGAATGTTCAATATCTTCTTCTTCTTCTGATGTGGCCATAACAATCGATGATCGATTTAGACCGAGTATATAATGAGGCGCCAGTCTTCTCTGTTCTTCGCTTTCTGGCGCCAATTGGATATTCCCAGCGCCGTCAGGTTACCCAACACTTGGTCCTTCCAACGGAGGTTTGGTTGTCCTCTTCTGCGTCCTCCAGCGGGTGCCGAATTAAATACCTTCTTCGTTGGAGCGTCTTCTATCATTCGCTCTACATGACCTAGTCAGCGCAGCCGCTGGTTTTTGAATCACCTGACTCAATATCTCTTAAGAAAATAT
Source organism: Megamerina dolium (assembly GCA_963854835.1). Lineage (NCBI taxonomy): Eukaryota > Metazoa > Arthropoda > Insecta > Diptera > Megamerinidae > Megamerina > Megamerina dolium. The sequence continues at coordinate 90,461,528 of OY978526.1, forward strand.
CAAAATCTTGCAATATATTCAAGTATTAATTATGCATTGTATGATTCCGGAGAATTGCTAATATGAAGTTAGTTACCCCGAACCGGGACAATATGCAGCCGTATTACAAAGCAGTTTCTTAATAAGACCAAAAAATATGACGGCCTTGAGAGTACGTGTGTGTCCAAAAAGAAATTCTGGCCGATACTGTTCGACGTGCCGTTTAATTTGTTTAATTTGAAAAACTTGTATTTGGATAACCCACAGAACGCAAAAAATAAAACAATGTTACGCTCTTCCAACATGGAAGAAATGGAACTAGGCCCCTCTGGAAATTTTACAGACAACGCAAGTAGGCCCAAAGGTCTTGCGTATACATTTTCTCTCAACATGGGTAAGGGTTGGAATGATGAGACATTTGTAGAGTGTGTTTTTCGTTTTTCGAGAAAGAGCTCAGCTCGACTTTTCAATTGCTTACCTAGTCTGAAATAGGGACATGTTGCAAGATGTAGGAACTTTTCGTTTCTTAACGCTAGATACATGGTCTTGTCATCGTTAACCGAAAGACCCATTTGATGCAACTCTATTTCTAATTCATAGAAAACTGCATTGACTGCTCACGTGGTAATGTCGAATATGTCAATATCGTCGATATATGTAATTTTTGTTCAAGATAGAGCCATTGTGTCGTATATCAGCAGTTCGTGATACTTTCTCTATAATTAAATTGAGGAAGTCAATTGAACTCGAAGATTGTTGTGTAAGTCCCTTACCAGACTGTCGGAAGCGGTTTTATGATGTGCGTCGATTTGGTTTTCTTGGGTATTCTCCAGGATTTATTTTAGTGTGTAAATCTGGTCTATTCAATCTAAAGTCACACTGATAGAGCCCTATCAAGTTGCAGAAAAGAGATCTCTATTTTACATTCAGTACTGACGATAAGATGGTGGGTTCTTCTTTCATGTGCTGGAGCATGCAAACAAATACATCATCGCTTTCGGTCATAAACAACTTGGCAAACAAGCCGGTAGCACCTACAGCTTTATTGCTTATTGGATCCGCAACATAGAATCAAACACAAACATTGCAAAAAGTTTACCTAATTTTAGTTAGACATATTGTCGTATAACAGTTTGGCACTCGGTAGGCGATCGATTCGCAATTTCAATTACTTACCATTTCTTCAATAAAACAACATTCATTTTAACTAAAATTTTATACAAGTTAATTTTATTATTGAAGTTTGTAATACAAATAATAAATATATGGTATTTTACTTATTATACAAAAATAAACTTTAAACTATAAGAATTTGAAAATATAATATATCAATTTTATACTTGAGTATTGCGATATTATTGCGTAGAGCCTCTGATTGGTATACGTGGCTGTCTATCCCTTTGTGTGATGACAGAGCAAAACCAGAGAAAGCAAGGAAGGAATAAAACTACTATAAGCAGCACCAACATATTCGTTGGTACTTGGTTAGGTTACGTTCTTTTCTGTTCCTTTACATTGAATTTCAACAAGTGTAATTCGATAAAACGATGCTTTTTTATGCCTCCCTTCTTTGTCGAAATTACTGAAAATCTATAAAATCTAATATGAAAATGATCATTTTTGTTAAACACATGATGTATAGTATGTGCATATATGCATTTGCATGACTCGAGTATACCTATAAGTACTCCATACGCATATACCTAGATACTGAACAATAGTAAAAATTCTTCATATTATATTATATATAGAATTTCATAAAAAATTTACTAATTCACATATAAATTTGTACTTCAGTGATCTTATTTCAATTTAATTTCCTATATTAACATACAGCATATGCTCTCCTGGTCATGGCATCTCTCTCTCTCTCTCTCTTCAACATCTCTGAATACTGCAACTCTGTTAAGTGATACTGTTATTGTAATCAGCGAAAAACTCAAAAATCCAAATTAGTTCTTCTCTAATATGTATAATTCTCTGGTAAAATCCTCTCGTAGAGACGAAACGAACGAACATCAGATGGCAAATCACAGAGAGAGAGAGAGAGAGAGAGTTGAATATATAAATTTGAGGTGAAAACTCTGCTCTATCGTTATTATAAAATTCAACATGCATATCTATACAATTAACTCGTTTATTTGATAAAGACATTTGACATTGAAATATTGAGAGATTAATGGAGTGTAATTTTAAACTTGGGTGCCGTAGCTCAGTGGTTAGTGTGTTCGCCGTTTGATCTGTAAGTCGTGGTTCAATACCCGGCTGATGCATAACAAATTTAATATCGATAAGATTTTTCTTTCGAACGGTACCCACCTGTCGGCAAGCAATTGGCAATTCTTCCGTCAGTAACAACTTGCCATGAAAAAGCTTCTAAAAAAAGAACTCTGTGACAAAGCTCAGAAAAAGTGATGTCACAAGTGTTCTGCCGTTCGGAAACGGCTAAAATAAGTAGGTCCATTCTAATACTGCCCTTTGGGGCTTTAAGTGCCACATATTTATTAATTTTTTTTTTAATTTTAAACTAGATTTAAACTTATTTTAAACCGCTGCAAGAAAAGATGTACTAGTGTGCAAATACAGACAGGTGAACTACCCTTAGTTAAACTCAGCTAGATTGGGCGTTTAAACTTAGTTTAAATTACGTTGAAATTTGCCTTGAAAACTGCAAATTAAGTTTAAATTATATGAGAGTAAAATATTAGGCAAATCGAATACTCCTTTCCTGAGTATTTGATAGTATTGCAAATCAGGAATGATAGAATTAGAAGATTGCGCCTGGTCCAGGTGGGAGAGAAATGTCAAAATGGCGAACAAATTGAAAAGAAAAATTTAAACAATACGAAATAATGAATGAATAATAGCAACCATTGGACCAGTGTGACGTTACACATACACAGCTGATTCTGTTAAATTCACTGAGAACCGATTAGATGGGAGCAACCAGAGTTCTGGGACCATAGTGGTCCCAGAACTACACGACCTGACATATAGGTGGCGGCAGTAGTTTCAAAAAAATTACTTTGGTGAAAAGTGGCAACCTTATAAAACAATTGTTTTAAGTTTCAAGGCGCACGTTATTTAGTATTTTTTTTTGAAGCCATTGAATTTGTAAACATAGAAGAAATTGGTCACCGTTATGTAATTCAATACTTTCATTTGAAAGGTCTCAGTCCAACGAATATTAAAGCCGAACTAGATTCTACTCTGGGGCACTGCGCTCCTTCGTTTACGACCATAAAATATTGGGTGGCAGAGTTTAAACGTGGTCATACGAGCTGCCAAGATGAACACCGTAGTGGTCGACCAATTGAGGTGGCCACGTCAAAAACGATTAAGGAAATCCACAATATAGTGTTGTATGATCGCCGGCTGAGCGTGAGCTAGGTGAAATTACAGGCATTTCTTATTCTCCAAATTTAGCTCCTTCGGATTATTTTCTATTTCCAAATTTGAAAAAATTGCTTGGTGGTAGAAGATTTGCAAACAATGAAGAAGTGAAGTCTGCGGTAGATGGCTATTTTAATGAGGTAGACAGTTCATACTACAAAACAGGGTATCGAAGCTATATAATATCGCTGGGAAAAGTGTATAGAGCTAAAAGTATTATGTTGAGAAATAAAGAAAAATTTACCTAATTTGTTTTCTTTGTTAGGTGGGGTAGTTCTGGGACCGCCCTCGTATTCTGTCATCCGTGACTACAAGTGTGGTTATTTGAAAATGAGTTATGCATATTTTACGTTATATTTTTTATTGGTTTACACGATAAAGACACTGCTGCTTTGTATTACTGCATTTTGCAACGCAGAGAATATTCATAAATATTCCATTCTAGTTTTCTACTTTAGCAACCTAATTCATATTTGCTAAAAAAAAAAAAATATGAACTAGAGTGGCTATTCTAAAATCGATGGAGTGCTTTAAGATCTAAGCGAACGCATTCATACAGCTCTCTAGTAGATATAGATATGTGACAGCTGCTACGTTACGATACAATATAATAAGCTCTGATAGGACAGTTCTAGTATTCGGAAAAAATAGCATCTGTATGGAAAATAATTCGACGCTAGGTGAACGCATGTGACATTCGGCTGTAATTTGAATGCATTCTTTTGTAATCCATTTCTTTACGCCAAACTTGTCCAGAATCTTGAATTTTGTAGGTTTTCGCGCAGCAGTTTTCCTTTGTTGTTTGGTTTTATCTTCTATACAAAAAACTTACACCAATTTACTTTTTAAGCTATACTTATAATCGATACAATACTAAAGCAATAAAAATTTTGGAATAGAAAAATAGGAACATGCATTTTTGTTTCGACGTAGTCCATATACATTGTAAGTATATATTCGTATGTGTGTGTATGTTTTGTGGAATTTTCTTCACCCAAACTCGTCAAAATGGCTGTGATATGAATATTTGTTGAAACATAAAAGTCACAAACATTTTAACGACATGGTACAAGAAATCTGCAACAATATGCACTAAAGTATCATATTTAAGATATTGTAATTATTGTACATGCAGTGTGTTTATATATAATTTTTTTGCTAATGACATTTTTTTTATTATTTAACATGAATTATAGTATATGAGTTAGGAATACTACAGATTACTGGTATTTTTGTGCGTTTTAACTCTTGTCACTATTGTGTACTGCGTTGCATTCTCTGATTTCATTTGATTTGTCACTTTCTTCTGTAGCTGTTTCATTATCCTTTGCTTGATTGTGGCATGAATTCAAACGAAACTCATCAAAATGGCTGTGATATGAATATAATATGGTTGAATAACATTTCACAACATCTTGAAGAGTTACGCAAGAATCTTTGAGATTGATTGTTGGTATAAAATTACATATATATGCACATAAGTATTGGTTTGTGTGTGCGTGTGTGTGTGTGTGTAGGAGTGTGTGGGTGTCTGAAGATTTTATACATTTGTATAAAATAGTTTAAAACGAAAACATGCATATACAGTTAAGATATGCAAATCAGCATATACTATACCACCTATACATACGTACCATATTCTTTATATTATACTCGTAACGTATAGTCGTTATAATAGTGCCAATTATAGTTTGAATCGTAGGTGGAAAATTTTCTATAGATTTAATATTGAAGAAATTAACTTTCAATACAATACTCAGTGTTATAAAAGTCGTTCAGGATCAAAAGTATTTATTTGCGCGTCTATTGAAAACAGAGCTGTAAAAGAATTGAATCATTACGGAATTCACTCACCCTTAATTCATTTAAAAGCTGCATCAACGAGGCTGAACTCTTTTGCTTCGAATTCATTAAAGAATGACAGACAAACCATTCATCATTCTCAAAAGCTTAAAATTATCACACTTTTCATTTTAGTAAAGAGTGGGAATTGAAAAATATCAATCCCATTCTTGAAGGGCTTAAAAATACGATGAATTCATTCAATATTAAAATTCTTTTAAACTCTGAAATACTGGAAATATGATATTATTTATTACCATGAAAAGCATAGCTACTTTGGAACAAAACCCATGGTATTATTATGAAGGTAGAGCAACTACAAAAAATTCCTTTTGACTGCGTGGTATAATGTCAAAAACTGGCTTCTTATAGTATCAAGCTAGTGTGTTTCTTGTTTTCTTTTCAACTTCTTCTTCTTTTCCCATGCGTTTGATGTTGTTTTATTTACTTATTCTTCTTCATTGATAAGAACTCTCCCCAATGGCTCTACCTTGTGTTATAATACCATGACAAAACCAATCAGCTGTTATTATTCACTTAAGGTACGTTTTCGTACTATTCTAATAAAAAAGATCCATCAACAAAATTTGAGAGAATTTGTCAGTATTTGCTGCTCTGAAAAGTCAAATATACACAACTGAACTGAACATTAGTTGCTCCCTTGAAACATTCAGAAGGATTCAATCGGGTAACAAACAGAAAAATATTGAACAGCAAGCGATGAATTTACCCGCAATACGTTTTAGACAACGAGATGGCGATTTCAATATAAAAATAATTCATAAAAACATAAAAATGTAAATCGTAATTTAGTTATTTTAGTTTAATATTTCATTTTGTACATACATATATGGAAATTATAAAATAAAGAGAAGTAATAAAAATGCATAGTGGTATTATCAATTTTAGTTAATCTTGCCAAACTACACTATAGAGTTAACTTTGAGCATCAACCATTTTTCAAAATTTTCATCTGAAAGTGATCCTCGCTGAGGCGAATTAATAATTTTTGCATATAATACTTTCTTTATATTTAATATAAGCCAATGGCAACCCAGAAATGAAAGATCCAACAGCCATTCAGATATTTTGTAAACAACAAAACGGGAAGAAGGCTGTAGCCATCTGCGGCTGCATTCATCAAAATTTCAATTCTGTGTGAATTCTTTAGGATTTTCAATTCATGAATTGAAAACGAATAGAACTCATTCATTTTTTTCGGCCTAAAGATTTCACACACTGAATGCTAGAAAAAAAAGATTGCAGCTTTTCAAAATTTAAATAAAAGAATTAAAAGTGAAAATGAGTTCACACTTTTACAGCTCTGATTGAAAAGCAGTTGTGTTTTATGTCACATATATATAGTTGTTTTGTGGTAGTTTTAATTTTTAAAATATCATTAATAATTGTTTTTTTTTTTTTTTTAACTGCACTAATACTACTTTTAAGAACAACAGCTCACATGGTCTTAATTATTTTGCACAGATAGCGATATGAAATTTCAAAGAGATGGCTCTTTTTCATTTATACAATTTTTCTTCCTATGCTTTCATTTGTCATTTGTGTCAATTTTAAAAACCAATTTTTCGTACATCAAGGTTTTTGGAATTAAGGTAAATGACCCAGTAATTGCTCATGTCACAATACTTTAGGTTAGGTTATGTGACTGCTCTCTCTCTCTCTGAGAGGACACACTTAGGCCAGAAAGGCCCACTGTGATATCACCGAGATTCACTTCCAATACTGTTGAGCGTGTTAATTTGGACAGCATTAGAAGGGATCTACTTATATTAGCCGGTTCCGAACGGCAGAACACTTGTGACAGCACTTTAACTTATTGTTGTCACAGAGCTCTTTTAATTCAGGTACAAGGACAAGCCATTAATTCTTGGAACAATTATATAAATCACAATTTGGAACAACATCCAAAGGAAAACTAAATTTAACGAAATTAATTTATATTCCAAGGACTAAAATTCCTTAATCAATGTAAACAATGCGGACGCATTATAGTACTAATAGAGTTTTAAAAATAAATGACGAAATTATATACTTAGCTTATATTGTAGTGGACTTCAGCGAAAATTCAGAAAATTTTACAAAAACCCACAGAACTACCACTAAGAGTGAAGGAGATAAGAACTGGAAAAATAAAAAATAAAAGTAATTAGCATCTCGACGTGAAAAGACACAAAAATACGATGTCATGGCATGATAAGTATCATATACTAGTCCAGTTAAACGCTTAAATGACGTCCTATAACTTGAAACCTACCACATCAAGCAGCATAGCCGCAAGATGCCATAAAAATTTATTTTAGCACAAATGAATAGAATTGCATGACCCATCAATGCTTTGCAATTTAAGTGAATGAATTCAATGCTATATTCTAACTCTTAATAGCACAAGTTGAATTTGCAATTAGAGTATCCTTATTATGTGTTTATTTTTATTTTATCTATATTATTCACTTTAAAGGTTATCAACTGTGTGTGTGAGTAATGTGTGTTTTGGTAACTACACTCTACATATATTTTACGTATGTACTCGTACTTATGTTCCACCTTCCCTACCGAATACCGTATGCGACGGCGTGTATATGCACTCGTTTACAATAGTGACGTAGAAAAATCTGATTATCTAGAATTTCTAAAAATACATTTCTTTTTATTCTTCAAATACTTGATCTCATATATAAGTACATAAGTACCTATATATGCATACATTTATATATATATATATATATATATATATATATATATATATATATATATATATAGTATATATATATAGTATATTGTAATAATGAAAATAATAATAATAATAATAATAATAATAATAATAGCAAGAATAATTACAATAGAAAATAAAGGAAAAAATTCTGAAAATTGTACATATTTATGTTACTGTGTGTTTCTGTGTGTGTGTGGGTATTTATGTATATATGTATATTTATATACAATATATGATTTTACATGTTGTTGTTGCTAAGTAGATATATCTATGTCGTCATAACTAACAACTTGTTTGAGCCTCAACAAACCGATATACATATACGAGTACATACACAATGCCGCATTGTATGCATTTATACCTTCATACATGCGCACATACACACACACACACACATACACGTATACTCATACATAGTACAGTTGTGTTTTTTTTTATTTTGATTATAGGTAAGTATTTTGTTGGAAAATTATTATTTATTTTGAGGGATAATCTATTAAGAAACAAAGAAAAGAAAAAAAAACAAAGCATACTTTCAGGTTGTGCAATTTTCATATACAATATTTGATTTTGTTTGTTGGTTTGATTTGTTATTTTTTTGTTGCTGTTTTTTTTTTTGTATAAAATTGTATTATTTAATCTTTCGGAATTTTGTTTATTATTTCATCATTTAACGGTGATATTTGCAATGCTCATCAAAGCTGGCTGTGATACTTCTCAAATACTAAATATCTACAACAGCCCTTTTTGATGACATTGAAAGTGCCACACATTGTTGTATCATTGTAATACAGTTGTGAAGTAATTTAGTTGTATGCAACAGTAGTTATATCGGTAGTATGTAGCAGTAATAGTAGTAATAGTACTTAATAGTAGTAGTAGTGGTACTAGTAATAGTAATAGTAATAGTAGTAGTAGTAGTAGTAGTAGTAGTAGTAAGAGTGATTAATGATGGCAATATATTGATTAGTATTATTAACATTTCTAGACTGGTGATGTGGTTTTCAACACAAATTTGCCGGGAAAATCAGCTAATTTTTGTCTAATTTAGGCAACTTAATACTCAGAATATGATTTGGCTCAATTAATTGAACATTATTGTTAAATGAATCTTTGTGAAAATTGCTCAAATTTGTAGTCAATCTTATCATTCTTGTCAATTTCATTTGTTTTTTTAACTAGTGGACAAATTTGTATGGAAGACAGTATTATTTTAAACTGCGGCAATATAACTTTTTCACCAAAATTGAACTCCATACACAATTGCAAATTGTTCTGCACATTAATAAACATAATTACCATAAAAATGTATTTGTTTTCTCTCTTTTGTATAACATATCAAAAAAGTAGTATATTAATTGTATTTTTTTTTTTGTTTTTACAAAAATGGCCACGAAACCAAGTTTCAATACAGAACTTTGCTAAAATAATTTATACAATGATTTTGTTCATTTCTGAACATTTTCATGCTTCGTACAATTTTAGAAAACAAATACAAATCTTTTAAATGATATAGGATACATTGTTTATATACAAATCATTTGTTTAGAGATAAAAATGCAACTTTTGTATGGGAACATTTTAGCGAACAAATACACTTCACAATGTTTCATGTAGATTAATTTAAAATAATTGAATGTTTTAATTGAGCCAATTCAGCTTTAGAGCAATAACGTGTTGGAAAATTTTGTGCAAATAGTATATTTTCAATTTCGCGGGATTTTCAACCAAAATATTAGTTGCAGTATTAGCAATAGTATTGTTCGTAGTATTGATTCTAGTAGTAATAGTAGTAGTAGTAGTAGTAGGAGTAGTACTAGCAGTAGTATTAGTAATAGTAGTAATAATAGTAGTAGTACTAGCACTAGTAGTAGTAATAGTAGTAGTAGCAGTAGTAGTAATAGTAGTAGTAGTAGTAGTAGTAGTAGCAGTATTAGTGGCAGTAGTTATAGTAGTTGTACTAGTAATAGTAGTTGTAGTAATAGTAGTAGTAGTTATAATAGTAGTAATACAAATGCACTAATATGTACTAATAATAATACTAGTTGTAGTATTAGTGGTAATGGTAATACTTAGTAGTAGTAGTAGTAGTAGTAGTACTAGCAGCATTAACAGTAATAGTATTTTGTATGTGATAAAAATCTGAAAGACACCATTACTATACTGCAACACCAAACTGGACATCATTTTTGTAATTAGATTTCAATTGTTTTTTCTTTTTATAAATGTGCATACAATTTCAGCACCAATATATCAATTACTTACTTAGTAAATTTATCAATTATTCTTTATTCACTTTCTCTCAATATTAACACATTTTAATAATTTTTTGCTACACATTGATTACATTAGATTTACATTAGGCACATATACAAAAAAAAAAAGCGAATGAATTAACGCAAACATTAATATATTCTTCATTTTGTCAATTTGCTGATTATCTATGTAGAGATTTTTTATTATTTGTTTTTTTGTTAGTTTTCACACATGAAAAAAAAGAAGGAAAACCAAAATGAAAAAAAAAACGCTCTAAAACGACCACCGCCCTCGACCGGCAATGAAACGCGCATAGAGGATATAAAATATTAGCGGTAGAAGCAGCAGCAGTAGCAGCAGAGGCAGCAGTAGCAAAGTATACAAAAAAAAAAAAAATAAAAATTTAGGTATATAAATCGACACCAGTAACAATTTGCACATTCTAAAGCAGAAATATCGTATTGTATGTACATACAATACACAGACACATATCCTGTTCTTTGTTTGTATGTGTGTATATATTTTCTTAGAAGTAGGAGCAGCAGCAACAGCAGCAGCAGTAGAAGTCAATTGTAAAGCAAATAAACGATGGGCAAACGAATGAACGTACGAACGAACGAGCTAATATATGAACGAAGCCGCCGACGAAATTGTTGTGAAATGAAAATAGTAAACGAACGCGCCAGCAATACGCGGGTATACTTACACACAGTTTTCCATTTTCTTTTTAAGCCGAAATCGAAATTGCGTTACCAACCATTTTCACATGGAGATAGTAGTCAAGCAACATTTGATGCATCGCAGCATTAAATGTTATCTTGGAGAGTTATAATATTTTCAAAAACAATGATCACTGCCATTAAGCAGTTTCCTTACTAATGGAAGCCACTCTGATCAGTTGCAATGTATGCATACTTATACATTAATATATATATATATATATATATATATATATATATATATATATATATATATATATATATATATATATATATATATATATATATATATATATCTATTTGTTTCTTCTTCTGAATTTTTCAGGGCGCAAATATGTATGTATGTGGCGACGGTGGCTGCTATCTTCTTTTGTTAGCGCTGACGTCAACTTCAACTACACTATTCGCAGCAGTCGCTTCCTTTTTCCTGATATTCTTCATGTCTATTTCTTTGCTTCTACATATATGTATATAGTATGTATGCATGTGTGTGTGTGTAATTTTATTCTTTATTATACCCTGCATAATGCAATATGCATGGTATATTCATTTCGGTCAGATGTTTGTGTCCACTTGAAGGAATCTCCGGAGATATAGACATGGATATATATTCGTGATCAGCGTCGATTAAATTTTCGATTTAACGATGTCCGTCCGTCCGTCCGTCCGTCCGTCCGTCCGTCCGTCCGTCCGTCTGTCTGTCACCTGGCTGGTTCGCACGATAACTTGAGTAAATATTGAGCTATTTCGATGAAATTTGGCATAAGTAATCTATGATCCAAGGGTACGGAGGGGATTGATATTGGGCATGATCGGTCAATAACCACGCCCACACCAAGCATTCAAAGCGACTAACCTCGAAATTTTCAAAATCTTTAACTTGCTATAACTCACACAATATACCACTTGGGACAACAATATTTTGCACATAGAGTTATATTATGCTACTATATAACCTCACCAAAAGTGGATGAGCCACGCCTACTTTCTAGCGTAGCTCCCATACAAAGTGTCTGTACTTCTTTTAAATTGAAACAGCTGTAACTTAGGCAATCTTATGTCTACAATAACCATAATTAACACTTAAATTAATATCGTAGTCGGCAAAAATGTGGCAGAAAAGCAGTGTGCCACGCCCACTCCTTCATGAGTCTCCCATACAAAGTCAAGGGAATTAAACTAAAACTTTTAAGCTCCATAACTTACAAAATATTTAGCGTAGGACAACGAGACTTAGGGTATGGATTAGTATTGTACGAGCAACTAGGCTCACAGAAAATGGGCGCACCACGCCCAGTGTTTATCGTAGCCCCCATACAAATTTTAAATTGAAACAGCTGTAACTTAGGCAATCTTAAGTCTACAATAACCATAATTGACACTTAAATTAATATCGTAGTCGGAAATAATCTGGCGAAAAATCAGCGTACCACGCCCACTTCTTATTGGGGCTCCCATACAAAGTTGAGGAAATTAAACAAAAATGTTAACCACCATAACTTAGAAACTATTCAACGTAGGACACCAAATTTAAGGTGTGGATTAACATTGAAAAATTAATTGGATTTACTAGAAAGTGGTAAGCCACGCCCACTTTTTATATAGCTCCCATACTAAGCCTCGGAATTATCTTAAAATCCTTTTACTTCGTCAAAGTCAACCATATTTCGGGTGTAAATTAGTAGTATATGCAAAAATTGTTTCTCGAAAAGAGGAAATAAAAGAAAAGTTGGATATTCGAGTAAACTTTTTATATATAAATCTACATATGCAGGGTATAGTTTGGTCGGCCCCAGCCGACTGTAAGGAGATTTTTTCATTATCACATCGTTCCGATTTAATCCATTGCTTTCTTCTGTTCCAATACAATGTTTGTGTATTGTATGGACGACGCTTGTAAGGCGAGGCAAGACAAGGCGCGACTTATGGAAGGAATAAAGAGACGAAATGAAGGGTAGATATGATACATACATATGTATATATTTACATATACATTTTATATGTATGTAGATGTAATCGTATCGTAATAAGAATGGTGTACATACAAAAGTAGCAGAATGAAATAGGGTGTTGACTCAAATGTTGTTCTTGTGGTTGTTGTCGGGATAGTACACTACAACAACAACAACAACAACAACAACAACAACAATAACAACAACAATGTGTACTTCAAAATGCCGTATGCGTTGTCGTTTTATTTAAGTGCAGCATTAGAGCAATTTTGTGCTCAAGCGCCTTTTTCCCTGTGAGTCTGCAATTTCATTTATACATTAGAGTGGTTCTTAGCTCTTTGGACAATATTGTAGCACATATATATATGTATATATTTTTTTTTCCAACAATACATCAAAGACGCGTTGATGAAATTTCACACAAAATATGGACATTAAGACTTTTCATGTCACTTCATATCCGAAGTTAGTAGATCCATGAGAAATTTCAAATTTAAATTTTACTGTCAAAAAATTTTATGTCAAAAATACATTTCTTTAAAATGTTCTTTATAAAGGCCGTTCTCAATTAATTTTTGCATTCTGATTTCGAATTTTTCATTTTTTTTTGTTCCAACGTTGCCCACACATTTGCAAGTATGTGGGCAATTCTTCCGACGATAACAATTGAGAAAACATAATGGTCCCTTTCAATACTATCCAAATTCAACACACTCAAATGTACTGGTGGGGATTAGAACCAAGGTTCTTTAAAGCTTATACTGGCAAGATGTGTTTAATTATTTTGAAAAATTTATAAGTGAAATTTCATGAAATTTCACGCTTCTCTTTTAATACAGTATAAATATCGTAAATACATTCACTTTTGATAAAAATTTATTTGACAAATTGTCAAATGATAGCATTGAATACATAGATTGAGGTTGCGGCGACACACTTAAGTCAAATTAGGCTCATCTTGATGATTAACCTCTTAAGTGAATTCGAAAGTCGATAAATGTTATGGACCATTCTAATGTATATGCTTATAAGGATATATATGAGCGTGTGTATGTATGCGTGTGCGTATGTGAGTGTGTGTTTTCACAATTTCCACAATTTTTCTTATTTTTTGTTTTGATATACATTTGGTATGTTTGTACGCTGTTTGCCTGCTTGGTTGGTTGGTTGGATGGATGATTGTCTGATGTACGAGTAAGAATTCGTCGACTTGCCTGAGATTGATTTGAAAAATGTTTTACTTGGATATGTGTGTGTGCGTTTGTTAGTATAGTAAAGAAGGAGTGTATCTTTGAATCGAATATCCTGCTAAATCCTGTATGTATCAAAGTGGCTGCTGGCACTTCCAAATTGTGTGTATATTACATATATTTGATTGGCTCTTTTCTTCATCACCATTATCATCATTATCACCAAAATTTCGATTGTCATAATTATCAGCAATAAAATTACATTTAATTGCATATTTAATGATTTTTCGTTTGTTTAATGCTTTTTTTTTGGAGTTATACTCATTTCTATAGTAATAATTCATAATAGTACATAATATTCCATCATTATCCCACAATAGATAATATATTTTTGGTTCTATTTTTTCTTTTTTTTTTCGTTTATTAAACATTTCATTTTAAACACGCACCCTTTTTCCATCACTATTAGATTTCACCGTAATAATTTCCTATGTGCATTACATTTATAATTATGTACTTAATTGTTGATATTCTTCTTGTTAGTTAATTTATTATTATTATGGATATTATTATTATTTTTTGTAGCATTACATTTTTGATTACTTCACAAAACACAATTGGCAATAATTTATTAACCGGTTTTTCTCGTTATGTTGTTTTTTCGTTTCTTTTTATTTTTTTGCTGCTACAACTTTTTTGGGCAGGGATTTTTCCTTCGTGTATCCTTCGTGTAGTGTTTCATAGTTTTGAATTGAAAATGCAGAATGGACGATGATGAGGAAAAAAAAAATAGGTGTACAAAAAGAAAATGGAAAAAATGAAACCCCACCATTATAGGAGAGCGCATGTCTTTTCTCGTATTCTTGTGGTGGAAATGATTATCAACGTACTATTCTATTGAACCTTTTTTCTGACTGAATGTACGTACAGTGTGTGTATTACACACATATATCCTGTAATATAATCGAGTATGTGTGCGTGTGTGTATAAAATTAATTGTGTGCCCGCGCGTATATTTGTTGGTACATAATACATACGTACATATTCATGGCAGGGTTGCTTTTTCATATTGCGAGCATATACATATATTTTCCAACTAAAGTTATTCCATCTAACCATTATACAATATACACATGATAATTTAATATACGAATTTACAAAAAAAGAAATTACTGAAAATACGTTGTTGAATTCAAGCGGAAAAAAATAAAACTACTTTCACACACATAATTTGGCGCAATTTCAAAATACTGGGATAATTTCAAAATACAACCCTGTTATCAATAATTAAAAAATGCCTTTATGTGATACATGGATAAGTGGCAATGTCATTGTTGGTACCAGTATTTTGAGGATGCCATTTTTATTATTGCATAATTGACCTCCGCGTTGCCAACTCATGTTTGTTTGCTGTCGCCTGTGAATTGTCGTATGTGAAAAAAAAAAATACGCACCGTGTTTTTAGCTTCAAGATATAATAAATACAGTCTAGATCAATAGAAACTTTCCTATATTCACTCAGATGAATATTATCAAACTATCCATGGACAATGTCAAGTATTTATTGTATATGTTTTAATTGGCAAGCATATTATGTCTGAGTGGAGCATACAACAGAAAGGGTTTCGTGAAAAATTCCTGTGAGTTAAAGAGAAAATTAATTGATTATTTACTCTACAGTGGCAAAATTTATACAAAAGAAAAAACGAAATGAATCTTGAACTTGAACATCAGCTTCTAAAAACCTGTCGAATTTAATATATAGCAACCCTTTTCCCCAGAGCACCATTTATTTATAGATCACAAACACTATCAAACAAAACATTCTTAAATTTTTTTTGCAGACCTTAAGGGGGGAGTAAGGGATAATTTGAAATAAAAAACATTTTTTTCGCTGATTTTTTACGGAGATACAGCTTAAGCAAATTTATTCAAACTTAAGCAAATGCCTCAAACTGAGGCATTTTATACCAAGAAAGTATGTTTCCAGTTTGAAAAGAATCGATGGAGTAGATTTTGCAGAATCGTGTTCACGGACTTCGAAAAATAGGTTTTCAGAAAAACACGTTTGAAGTTTTTTTTTTTCTCAAAAAGTGAGAAAAAATTGTTTTTTTTTGTATCTTTCACTGAATCATCGATCCCAGGTACATAAAGTACGTTCCCGGCAGCAATCTCGTTGTCTTGGAAAATGAAAAAAAAAATCGATTTTCCGAGTCTGCTTATCCCTTACCCCCCCCTTAATTTTTTATTGTATCATAGTAAATGATAGTATTGTCCAAAATTGAACAACAATAGAACAATATTGGCCAAAGAGCCATTCATGATCTGTAAGTGCCACATAGTAATTTTTTTTTAATAACTACCTAAAAGCTCTTTTCGCATGACGTCATTGGCTCCCAAAATGAGTATGTCAAATGTTTTCCGAGCAACATAAACAAGCTCAGTAGATTTAGGTGCTTTTAAAACGATAATATTTTTTTTAATGGAATAGAAATAAAAAGTTGCCTTTATATAAGGAAATCCTGGAAGCTGTGGGATGGCAATTTGATAAAGAATATACATTTTCTAGGCCTCCTCCCACCACCTAAGAGCTAGAGATACTGGTGGGTATGTTTGGAAGATATATTGTGGAAGAAAATGAATGGAGGCCGGCGGCCTTATATTTGCTTTATTTCCTTTAAATTCGACTTCTGTGCGGCCATGTGGTTATTTGTCGATTTTCAGGTGGTTTTTCGTTCATTTTGTATGACAGCCTCCGTAAGAGGTAAAGAGGAAGGTAAGACTAAATGGAGTCGACCTCATATATGACCCATCTAAAGGCGATTCCTGAAAAGCTATGTATTCATTAGTCGATTCGTATGTGTTTCATTTTGTATGAAAGGCGTAATGATGTTCAATGGTAATATTGGGACAGCAAAAATAAATGGGGGTCGATCTGACATTTGATCAATTTGGATAGCAACCCTTCAAAAGGGTGAGAGATAGGGCATAATTCCGTTAGGAGAGATCTTTGAGGGGAACATTTCATTGCGCCATGAGCAATACCAGAGAAGCTATGCCACAATTAGTTGAATTTCATCTATTTTTCGGAAAGTTTTGTAGGGGTGCCTCCTATAGGATATTAGAATGTTTAGAGAATTTGCTGAAATATTAATTGTGGATCGGTCATATACAATATATTAACCCTCTAGAGTTAATTTCTTCCTATCTCTAGGTAGAGGTGAGTGCAGAATGCTAGCCGGCTTGGTAACAGACCACTTTCTATGGGCAAAGCACATGGAAAAGGTAGGACTAGGAAGCAGTGCACTTTGCCCAGCCTGTGAAGAAGATGATGAGACACAGGACCACTTTTTATGTTTCTGCCCTGCTTTCATCCGAATCAGGTTTGAGATTTTTGGCACTGGTGTGCTGAGAGCCGAAACTCTTGGGTCTTTAGCACCACAGGATATACTCCGATTTCTTCGGAGAACGGATAGATTTAAAACACAATAAAATTGAACTTCGAGCGCAGTACAATGGACCAATAAATGTCTGAGTGCTGCGCTTGATTTCTTATTATTCCAAACAAAAAAAAAACCCACTAGGGTCATTCTGGGAGCGACGATAGTGAATTATGTGTATATGAAAGCTTTGTTTGGGAAACCCACTTGAAGAATAGAGATTGAATATAAGTATGTTCCGGAAAAATATTAAGAGGGCAAAGTTGACGATAGCCGGTCATACATATCCTCCCTCTAAGGGCGTGGAAGGTGTGGAGGGAACGAATTTTATAAAAGCGTCAATTTTCAAATGTTTTCGAAACATCTCATACTCATCTCTCACATTCTATCGATTGACCCTCATAAAACATAATCAAAAATAAATGTATGGTTTGAATTTTTATAAGAAATAACATCGAAATTTGAAATTCGATTCATATGAAAATAACAACACATTTGCAAATATTGTTTATCAAATTTAACTTATACTGCTTTATTTGTAATAAACAAGAAAAAGGAAAACTCATACAAATATATAATATATTCAACACAATTAAGAAAGTAATTAAGTTTGTAAGTAAATTACAAAATACGAGAGTAAATAAAATACACCATCATCATCTTCATTATTATCATCATCACTAACATTATCATCATCATCATCATCAGCGGTGTAATCATCTATTTAATATCTTGGTGATGTTGTGTAAATATGATAAATTGCAACAATTTAAATATAATGTCTGTTTTTTTTTTTGCATACACTTTAAAGTATGTATGTACGAGTATGTATGATAGATACGTACAATAGAAATTTAGAATTAATATAATAATTATTATTATTTTTTTTTTTTGGAATAATTTTTTGTTTTAACTTTCATATATGTAAAAATGATATTTCAAATGACCAAATATTATTAAAAAATACAATCCAAATGGTGAAATATATAGAAAAACTGTTTCTGTGCTAAAGATATTTGAATAAGTCAATACTATGTATATATATATATAGTATTATATAGATAATGAATATATATATATGTATATAGTAAAACCGGTGTTTTAGTTTTGCAAATTTCCAAATAATTTCCAAGAAAAAAAAAATATCAAAAACAAAAAACCAAGAGACATATGAGTTAAGTTGTTATACTAAATAAAATGAAAATAAATAAAAAATTTCACATAGCATGAAATCAATTGCAACTAAATATATATTTTATAATTGTTATAAATTACAAATTGAAAAAAAAAAAAATAAAAACAAAACAAACAATTTAAGCTGGCAAGTTAAAGCTACAGCAATAAAAAAAAAATATATATATATATATTTATATATATTTATATGTATATATATATGTATATGTATGTATATTTAGATTTATATTTATATATTATAGTATATAAAAAAACATAACAAAAATAAATTATTTTATAACAAAATATTATGAGAACTTTACTACATGTATGTAAACTGTGCAGCAATTTTTACAAAGAATATGAGTGTGTTTGTATATGGTGGCGCCATTAATGAATGCAAGAATAATGAGCGAAAAATTTAGATATTTATAATTGTACCCGTTAGAAAAAATTTTATCTTCAGAAAAATGTTATAAAAAAATATATTACCAGCGTACGATAATTTCTCTAGATCACTGTTTTGAAAATAACATATTTATTTCACATTTATTTTAATCAAATAAAAATTGTTTTTTTTTTATTTTTATTAAATTTGATAGGTACATATGTAATAGATGAAAATCATATTTCCACCTTAACATATAAAAACATAGAAAATCATAGAAAAATTTATTTCCGAGTTTAGTGGCTTTTAGAGTTATATTATTAAAATATTAATAGAAAAATTTTTTTTTTATGTAATTAGAAGAGCTATGAACATCTTTTGATCTTCTTAAGTGTGCCAACATGTGTGTAGAAAAGTGCAATAGTTATTGAGACATCATATACTTGCTTCAGTGAATTAAATAACTGATTTTTTTTATCTATTCCTGTTGCTTGCACTATTTCTATACATGTACTATATATAGTATAGAGAAATACATACCTACCTAATGTGTACCCTATATTTTATAATAAATTACTAAAAATTAAATAAAAAAAAAATTAATAATTATTAATAATAATAATAATGAAAAAAAAACAAAAGAAATGCATATCCATTGTATTATTATTATTATCATCGTGCTGTCAATTTTGCTTTCTGTTGTTGCACGAATGCTACTCGTATGCATTACGATGATTGTCGCAGTCATTGTCGTCATTCGCCGACATTTTTAATTTCACTTAAATTTCGACACACATCCCGTTGTTGATGTTGCTGATGCTGTTGCTGCTGCTGATGATGATGCTGTTGCTGTTGCTGCTGCTGATGATGTTGATCGTCCTCCATTTTAAAGACTTTCTTCTTGAGACCACATAATATTTCAGCGGTTGCAATATTTTTCACTGAATGCGGATTACTTAAATCCAATTGGCTGCGATTATTGTTATTATTATCGCTATTATTATCATCATCATCGTTGCCGTTGTCGTTGTCGTCATCGTCGTCGTTGTCGTTGTCGTTGTCACGATCATGAGTGCGTGTACGAGTGCGAGTACGAAGCCCAATGCCAATATCATTACCATCGTCATCATCGCCGCCGCCGCCATAATGTTTTTGTTTGTCACCGCCTAAATTCCGATTGATGGCATTAATGAGTGCAGCATTCTTATTTTTATTTATTGTCTCATTATTGTTATTATTGGTGTTATTATTTGTATCAATGTCCGGTTCCTTTTTGCAGCTGCTGCTGCTGCTGCTGCTATTTTTGTTGCTATTATTATTGCTGTTGTTATTATCATCATATTCTCGTGTTGGTCGCGTCTCCGCATCACGTTCTGCATCTACATCCAGGTGACGTTGTTGACTCATCTCCACATCGGCATCCTCTGGCAAGTACTTTGTTGTTTTACCATAAGTTTCATGCCCACCTTGTTCCGCTATGACTAATTCCACATCGGGACTTTGACGATGACGCTGTTTTATTGTCGCTGCTGTGCGATAGTCATGTGTACTGGTGGTGCTGGTGTTTTGTACCAAATTCAATGCCTCTTCTTCGACATCATCTTCACCATCGTCACCATGATCACCACCATCATCAGCATTACTTTTATTCTTGATGTTCTTGTTGCAATTCACATTTGCCTTATGGATTTTGTCATTGCCATTGTCATGATCATTATTCGATAAGCTCGTGTTCGTGTTCGTATTGCTGTTTATGTTGCTGATGCTGCTGCTCTTGTGATGATTTTCCATGAGTCTTATTTTAAAATTGTTATGCGGTGATTGTGGCACTACTGGTGGCATAATAACTGCTGCTGCCGTTTCCATTATTGCATCTTGATTATTATTGATTGTCGCATCATGTTCCGTGCCATAGTGTACATCCATCTCTTTCATGCGTTTCTCCTGCAGCTCCTCATTGTAGTGCATTAGAATTTTACGTTTAGCCAGGTATTTGTGTTGTTTTCGTGTCGAGTCAAGCATTTTCTTGCTATTTGCCTGCAATATTGAAAAATTGTCCGGCGTCAAAGCGTCCGTTGTGGGTGAAAGTGCACTGCTGCTGGTGCTGCTGCTGCTAATGGTGGTGATGTTATTTGCATTGGTGCCACCACCACCACCACCACCTCCCGCACCGTTGCCACCGCCACAAGTACTCAAATGATTGAAATTATTGCTGTTGCTGTTGTTGTTATTATTGCGACTCAAATTCTTAATAAATGTCTCGGCCAGTGTGGCTTTCGATTTGATATGATCGCGAAAACTGGAGAAACACTGAGCTGGAGACAATTGGCTACTGCTTGTATTCTGATTGCTATTGTTCACCGCCGAGCTACCATTAATGCTGTGTTCCAGCTGTTGTTGCGCTTGCTGTGGTAGTTGTGTCTTGGCATAGGCTTGCCCAGTTATATTGACACTGTGTGTGGCTTTGTCAAAACGACATTCGGTGGTATCGCTTTCATGTGGTGAGCCCATCTCCTTTGAATCATCATCTAAATTTTTCTACAATTGCAAACAAACAAAAATGTTTAATTAAGAGAGTATGAAGGTATCTAAGTAATATTTGGTCATAATAGACTGGGTAAAAAATATATAAAATTTGAATGCCTCTAAGGCACATGCGTTAGAAGTATGTGCGAGAGAATGCATACGTAGGGGCATCCGTGGTACCAACGTATTCATTCTCTCGGACAACCAGGCGGTTCTAAAGACCTTGGCAAAATTCTCGTTTCAATCAAGGCTGGTTTGGGAATGTTTAAAACTTCTCAATGCCCTGGCAGCAAAGAATCCTGTCACCCTCATGTGGGTGCCGGGACATGAGGGACACCAGGGAACGAAACGACCGACTCCCTTGCAAAGGAAGGCGCAAGCACTCCTTCCATTGGACCAGAGCTTTTCTGAGGGGTTACAGAGAGTTTCATAAACAACTTGATATGTGAGAGGGAGAAACGGAACCTACTCGACTACTGGAGAGGCCAAACGGGCATTAGGCAGTCGAAGGGACTTATTGATCCCACACATGTTAAGGTGGATGCTGTTCTTAACCTCAGCAGAAATGATATAAAATTCTACACAGAGCTGCTCACTGGGCACTGTAGACTCAATTACCATATGAAGAAAATAGGTGTGGTAGAAAACGATACCTGTCGACTCTGTCATGAGGAGTAGGAATCATCGGAACATCACTATAACTTAGGTATCTTTTCGATATCAAATTTTATTATGCTTAAGCCGAGGATTGATCCTACGACCTACAGATCACAAGGCCAACGCACTAACCACTGAGTTACGGCACCCACTTATAAAAGAGTAAAGGAGAAAAAGATTTTGCAGCCCTGCATACGAGGCCTATATTAGGATTCTGGGAGTCTCTGGATGATCGACGTGTGCGTTGTAAGTTATAACGTGTATCGAAAAAATCCCTATCGAGGGTGGAAATTCCAAAATGTAGGTAAGTAAGGTATGAGGTCATTTCCTACAACTAATCACCGAGTTAGTGATACCTTCCTGCATCAACTGGCCTACTTTGGATTGTTATATGCGCCTATTGGAAAGGGAATTAAAGATATACACAGAGATAGGGAGACCTGGGGCGCCCTGAGGGTAATTGTAGAACCTAATGATGACTATGATCATTTCGTGTATTTCAAACAAATTGAGTATCAATTCTTACTAACCTCTGTATGTAGTCCCTTAATTTTCATAGCTTCCGCCACTTTTAAAAATACCGGTAGATCCTCATATTTGACATTGACCTGTATTTAATAAATGATTATGCAATATGTTTATACAAAATGAGAAAAAGAAAAATGATTGTATGTACTCACCTGGCCGCTATACATAAAATCTAAAAGTCCAGCCATGTGACTTGCCTCAACATCGGCCATCAATAGAATTGGATGACTTGATGGATTCTCCAAGAATATTTGTTGAAAGTATGGACTGCATACAGACAATACCTAATGGGAGAATGGAAATAACAGATTGTCTTAGTATTATTTCTACAGGGATTGATCACAAACATTACTCCTTGTACCGAATCCCTTCACAATTTTATCATAAACATATGCACAGTAGTTAAAACTAGAGCGTGCTGGGCTTAAATTCTCAAAAAAAAAAAAAAAAAAAAAAACAAATATATCACAATCCAGTGATTTAGTTAGGGAAATTTTTGAGAGATTTGAGCTGAGCACACTTTTTGATGAAACTATTGTAATTGGTAATTGCAAAGGTTAAAATTGGAACAATCGAAGATACGAGTCTGTTCTCTGTGTGTGTTTGTGTGTCACATTTTACCAGTTTGTGTGCTTTGAAAATTTTGCCGCCAGCTGCAATGGTCACATCGACCATTTTCTCATCCTTTTGCAGTGTGTGAAAGCCGCGACACATATTGCCATGGAAATTATTCCATGACAGCAGGTACTGATCGATAGTGTTCGGATCGGAATATGATTGTTGCTGTTGTTGATGGTGATGCAGATGGGGATGCTGTTGTTGCTGTTGCTGCTGCTGTTGTAAATGCAATTGCTGTTGTGCTGCTTGATGTTGGGCCGTCTGAATGTGTATTTGTTGTGCGGTGGTGGGTGGAGTCGGTGGCGGTGGTGGTGGTGGTACTTGGTGTTGTGGTGGCTGCTGCTGTGGCTGCTGTTGTTGTTGCTGTTGCTGATGCTGAGCGTGTACATGTGAGTGCATTTGCTGCTGACGTTGCTGTTGTTGCTGTTGCTGTTGCTGCTGTTGCTGTACAACCTGATGTTGCTGATGCAACAAGTGCTGATGCTGTTGCTGCTGCATTGCATGTAGCCCAGGTGGTGGTGTTGGCTGTTGTTGCAAACGATGTGGCAACGTCACCTGTTGCTGCTGCTGTTGATGATAGCGCTGTTGTTGCTGTTGCTGTTGCTGCTGCTGCTGTTGCTGTTGCTGCTGTTGCTGCTGATGACGTGCATGCTGTTTAATTTTGATAATATTCTCCTGCTGTTCGTGTTCACGCTGACGCATTAGTTCATCCTTGATTTTGTACTGTTGCATACTGAGGTCATCAACGCTCTTCGACAATTTCACAACATCGTTGCTGTTGAATTTATTATTCGGCAACATCGGCTTCATGTCGTATTTGTAGTCGCCGACAGTGAATTTCTTGTCATTTGCGGCGCGCTCCTTTTGTCGTCTGATCAATTCGTCGATATCCATGTAGGCACCCGATGTAGCAGCTGCAATGGCTGATGCAATAATCGGATCATCTTCGAAGACACTGTCATCGATGGTCTCCTTTAGCGTTTTCGTCGATGAGAATAGACGCAATGATGGATCGTTCACCTGATCGCTGAAATAAACATCCATGAGTGTGAAAAATGGCCATTCCCGCCGTTTGGGCTCCTCCGACATTTTAATTGCCTTCAGACGATGTGTGATTCATGAGAGAACGAACGAACGTTGGAAGAAATATGATAAAAATGCGATAAATTAGTTCATATACCCCTTATGTGTGTGCTGTCAATTGGATTGTATGCTTACCTTATATTCCTGTAGTAGATTATTCCATTTCTTAATAATCTTGGATAGCGGCAGTGGAACATTCAACTCGCGCTCGACAACACTACACATGCAAGTGGGGGAGGGGGGGTGGTAATGGAATTGAAATGGAAACGATATTATTTGAGGTTGTGATGTGTGTTTCATTTGATAAATATTTAAATATTTTTCTTGTGGTTTCTTTGTGCTGGCTTGTCATTGTGGCTTAACATATACCATACACATATAAAATATATAGTATGTATATGTGCTGTACAATACTTACGCCCAAGCATATTTAGATGCATTTCTTTTGCCTGTGAACAACGGTGAGAGCTCCGCACGTAATCTGATCAGTGATTTAACTTTTTCTGCTTCCCCTGAAAATTGTAAAAGAAAAAGAAGAGGGAATGTAGTGTATGTATATTCGTGAGATATACTGTTATAATATATTTAGTTTTGTTTGTGGATTTATATTTTTGTATATTTGTTTCATTTTGTGATTATATTTTCAGTAATTGAAATCTAAGAAGATGATACTGCACAGAACACTTATATCATGTGAAGAAACATGGCCGCTGTGCGTGTCTTCCTCTAACTATCCCACCTAGCAGACTTGATCCTCCCACCCGATTATGCATTCGTCTAACGCGACAAATAACCGATGACCGGTGACCGATAACAGTAGCAATCCGAATTGCTCTGTAAAAATTCCGTTGGGAGAGTGGGCAATATTGGTATACTTGATGTTTAATATAGACCACATTTCACTTTTTTCAGCGATTTCCAAATTGATGTTCAATATAGACCACATTTCACTTTTTTCAGCGATTTCCAAATTGATTTCAGATTATTCCATTCGAACGATTTAGAATAACTATTTCGATCAATTTTACAAATATGCAAGGTGATTTTTTGGCAAGTTGGCAATAACGCTTGCCAACCACTGTAGAGCACAAAAAAAAGGCATATTTCGGGAATTTTCGTAGGCCAAACCAAAGGAGATATTCAAATTCTGTAAAAATTATTTTTTAATGTCAATCTTGAAGTCCAAAAAAAAGAAACAATTAAGTTGAGCGATTCAAAAACAAAATGGCGGCTGTGCAGCATTTCCCCGCTGATGCGTTTTTTTCACCGCGATGCACGGCCGGAAATCTAGCGCTCGCAATTTTCGATCTGGAACAAAAACCGAATATTTTTTGATTCCATATTACAATAGCAAGAGACGTACGTATGGGTTTTTGGATTAATTGATTTTTCGTAAAATGAAAAGAAAAAGTTCGAAATTTCACCTAAAAAATCGTCAAAAAATTGTTTATAAATAAAAAAATATGCACAATTTCAAAAAACCCCTACGTACGTCGCTGAAGAAAACGATTTCAGATGTATTGTAAAAATTTTCAAATCAATCGGTTAAGATTTGTTCGAGTTATATTTCCGGTCAGCTCAAAAAAAGTGGTTTCGAGAAAAACGCGTTTAAAGTTTAAAGGTGCTCGGAGAATACCTCAGACGTCTTGCGGCAAAACTCGAAATTCAGACACTTAGACATTTTTGAGACTATTAATGACTATTTAAGATAAAACAATTATTTTCCATTTTTCTTAAGAAAGTGCATCGTGCACTTGGACGAAGCTCATTTCTGGTTGAATGGATACGTGAACAATCAAAATTGCCGTAGCCAAAAGCATTGCAAGAACTGCCAATGCATTCCAATGCAAATGCACTGTTTGGTGTGGATTATGGGCCAGTGGCATTATTGGACCGTACTTTCTCAAAGACGACGAAGGCAGGAATGTTACTGTGAATGGCGAGCGCTACCTTGCGATGATTACAAACTTTTTTTTTGCCCAAAATGGAAGAGCTGGACTTGGTTGACATGTGGTTTCAACAAGACGGTATCACACGGTGCCACACAGCACGAGAAACAACAGCCCAATTGAGAGGCGAGTTCGGTGAACAGTTGATTTGTCTTTTGCGGCCGCCTTTAGACTATTTTTTGTTGGGCTATGTTAAGGCTTATATCCATAGCGACAAACCCGCAACGGTTGACGCACTGGAAGCCAATATTGAAAAGAGAGTATGCCAAAATTGGACCCAGCGTATGAACTCAAATATTGATTTCATACATTTCTCTAAATTTTATATATTTATACCCTGCATAATGCAATATGCATGGTATATTCATTTCGGTCAGATGTTTGTGTCCACTTGAAGGAATCTCCGGAGATATAGACATGGATATATATTCGTGATCAGCGTCGATTAAATTTTCGATTTAACGATGTCCGTCCGTCCGTCCGTCCGTCCGTCCGTCCGTCCGTCCGTCCGTCCGTCTGTCTGTCACCTGGCTGGTTCGCACGATAACTTGAGTAAATATTGAGCTATTTCGATGAAATTTGGCATAAGTAATCTATGATCCAAGGGTACGGAGTGGATTGATATTGGGCATGATCGGTCAATAACCACGCCCACACCAAGCATTCAAAGCGACTAACCTCGAAATTTTCAAAATCTTTAACTTGCTATAACTCACACAATATACCACTTGGGACAACAATATTTTGCACATAGAGTTATATTATACTACTATATAACCTCGCCAAAAGTGGTTGAGCCACGCCTACTTTTTAGCGTAGCTCCCATACAAAGTGTCTGTACTTCTTTTAAATTGAAACTGCTGTAACTTCCACAATCTTCTGTCTAGAATAACCATAATTGACACTTAGATTAACACGGTAGTCAGAAATAATATGGCAGAAAATCAATGTGCCACGCCCACTCCTTTTTGGGTCTCCCATACAAAGTTGCGGAATTTAAAAAAAATGTTCCCGGTTATAACTTGCAAACTATTCAGCGTAGAATAACGAGATTTAAGGTGTGGATTAGTATTGTACGAGCAACTAGGCTCACAGAAAATGGGCGCACCACGCCCAGTGTTTATCGTAGCACCCATACAAATTTTAAATTGAAACAGCTGTAACTTCGGCAATCTTCTGTCTAGAATAACCATAATTGACACTTAAATTAATATCGTAGTCGGCAAAAATCTGGCGAAAAATCTGCGTACCACGCCCACTTCTTATTGGGGCTCCCATACAAAGTTGAGGAAATTAAACAAAAATGTTAACCACCATAACTTAGAAACTATTCAACGTAGGACACCAAATTTAAGGTGTGGATTAACATTGAAAAATTAATTGGATTTACTAGAAAGTGGTAAGCCACGCCCATTATTTATATAGCTCCCATACTAAGCCTCGGAATTATCTTAAAATCATTTTACTTCGTCAAAGTCAACCATATTTCGGGTGTAAATTAGTAGTATATGCAAAAATTGTTTCTCGAAAAGTGGAAATAAAAGAAAAGTTGGATATTCGAGTAAACTTTTTATATATAAATCTACATATGCAGGGTATAGTTTGGTCGGCCCCAGCCGACTGTAAGGAGATTTTTTTTTTTTCAATCAAATCCGAATGCTCTTAAAAAATCAACCTTATATTTAAGAAAATTTCCATATAATAACTAAATTGGAAATTATACTTCCGAAATTAGATTTCCACTTCAAAAAATCTCCAACGTATGGTATCACCTCTATCTCTATATCAATAAATATAACTTGGACCATTTTATTTATTACACCAGTACCTAAATGTAGATGAATCATACACTTATTTATGATCCATGCTTGATATGAAAATTAAATATGAAATTGTAAATACACTGTTGTACATATATATAGGTTCATTTACTATATGTACACTAAGGTGGATCGAAAATCATTGTTTTTTTTATAGATTTAAAAAAAAACCCAACGAATATTTTATTTAGTTAAAGTGAAAGAAAAATTTGTATAACTTTTCTAATAGTCATAATTTGAAATGTAATTTTCATTCAAGAAACAGAAAATCACATATCTTCATATATGAATTATATAATATATTTTACTTTTATACTATATTAAGAACAAGCTTTGAACAATTCAATGAATGCTGTTTCTAAAAATATTATAGCGATTTTGGATATATGAAATAATCTAATTGCATTATAAAATTGAAAAGATTTTTTTGAAGATATACACTTGGCCACCTCATAAGGTCATCACAAGAAGCTAATATTTTGCAAGGTCTATTAACTCATATAAAGTCAACTTTTCATTTCTATTTCATAACAAAAAAAAAAAAAATTCATAATAATAATAATAATAATACAAAATAAAAAACACTCATAAAAAGCATAACTCCTTAATAATGTGGACTTATAATGAGAAAAGCAAAAATTTGAAAAATTCCGGTCGATCGATAAACAATACTTAATCAAATTGTTAAAAGTTTCAACGAACTCTTCACAATCGTCCTCATATTACCAGACATTAGGTAGGTATTTATACGTACATACGAGAATGTATGTATTGTATATCGCCACAGATGATTACTATAACGAATCTAAGTAGCAACGTAGCAACTTTTACCAAAAGCCAAAGCAGCGGTTAACATAATAAAGTTACATATTATAAAATTAATATTTTATATATATATATATATATATATATATATATATATATATATATATATATATATATATATATATACACA
Source organism: Megamerina dolium (assembly GCA_963854835.1). Lineage (NCBI taxonomy): Eukaryota > Metazoa > Arthropoda > Insecta > Diptera > Megamerinidae > Megamerina > Megamerina dolium. The sequence goes on from OY978526.1 coordinate 90,490,730, forward strand.
TATATATGCACATATATATATGTGTAATTGATAGTATATGTATATGTACCCTTTACATATACATGTTTATAATGACCGAAAAAGTGTATAACATCGAAGAATTCATTAGCAGATTTCACTTTCGCTCATGACGTTGAATAGTTTACATAAAACAAAAAAAAACATTGTTATTTGTCTTAACTACCACTTGTTGTTATTATTGTCGTTTCGTTTTACTCTCTTTCATTTTAATCAATGTATTCATTATTTTTTAATATTTCAATTTTTTTTCTTGCTTTTCTTTACAACATATTAGTCATATGAACTCTTAATAAACAAAAGCTAATATATCATGAATATAGATACTTAATACTTAATAATAGAAAGAAGTAATATTATACATTATGTGATTGAATTACTAATGTAAATGGTAAAGTTATTATATACGATGAATTCTTTCTTTTATATATTCAATATCTCTGGCGGCATTCATTTTTCTGGGTGAAAGTCATTTGCACATTTTTGAGAATTAATATTATAGATTCACTTTTGAAAATAAATAAGCAAATACTTTTGCCATGCATTTCGCTATTAAATTCCACTATTTAAATACCGATCCTCGTACACGCTTAGGCTTATTTTTAATTGATCACCAAATATTTTTTAGAAAAAGAAAAGAAAAGTAAGCGACTGGTTTCAAAATAGTATTGGTTTTATTGATAAATCAAATGATCAATGATTGAATCCTTTTAAACCACTGCTAGGTTAGGTTCCACACAGAGGTATCTATTGCCCATTGTGATTGCCCTTGATTCCCGGAGGAGGCACGCCTTCCCAAAGTAACCAATGTTCATGTGTCATCCTTCTTGAACCACTTGGTTCTACATATGAAGTTAAGAAGCTCTTTTAAGTCCACTTTCGCCAGTTTCTTCCAGTTCTGTGAAGAAAAGAGACCCCAAACATTGAAGTCGTTTTGTCTGTAGTCCTGGACCGAGACATAGATAGTGGTTTATTGATTCTTCTTCCTCTTCAACCCACGGAAACCACTACAGAGTCCGCTCGTCGATGGCACAATATCTAGTGAGCACTCTGGTAAGAATTTTAACTGCAAGCTTCGTTAAGGACAGAAGTATCCTCGTCCTTCTCATGTCTAGCCTAGGCGATAAGGTCCTGGACACCTTACAATCCACTCGGCTAGTCCATAAGCTGTTCGCCTTCTTGACAACTATTTTTTCTATACACCCAAACAGTTCGCAAAGGGGAGTTTGTACTGAATCGTCGGCTGATTGGCATTCATACTAGCCTGGCCATTTCGTCTGCTAGTACGTTCCCTTCAATATCACTATGTTCAGGAATCCAACAAAAAGAGACCCTGCGGTTTTCTATAACACATAATGAAGCTTGGCATTTCAGCACGATTTTCGACTTGACTGTTCTGGATTCAATTGCCGCTTGACTGTCAACAACTATAGTGATATTCGAAGGTGGAATTGCGTATATTTCTGCCTGAAAGACACTGCAAGCATCAGCTAGTTAAAATGACATCCCACAGTGCAGGTTTTCTGAAAAACCTCTGTTCATCTTCGAGCCGTCGCCGTGTAAATGGTGATGTCTGAATCACGCAGTGCGTGGCTCTCAGTTTTCCCTGGTCGGATAGAAATCCAAATATTGTATTTAAGTGGATAGAGTTGTCGATTTGAGGATAGAAGATTGAGTTTTGTTATAACTAATTGATCCACCTACCGTATGTAAGTTGGCGGTTGAAGAATGAAGAATAGCGCTAAATCTATATACATCAAGCTGTTTGAAGTATATAATGTGAGTGTAAATAATCATTCTATTCCATTCCAACTTACCCTGCTAATCAGTAGATAATTTAGTCTATCTTTAGAAAACAAAAACAATTGTAAAAAAAGAGTCTTGGAACAACATATTCGGAGCAGAATCCTGCATTGTGTAGGTAAACAATATGTGATATATTACAATATAAGTAATCATCACCTGGAAGTAAAAATAAAAGCAGTAACGCAAGCAAAATTTCAAAATACGCAAAGGGCCTCCATAAGGCTTCTTCATCGCACACGATTCTGGGCTGTTGTTCTAACGCCATCCCATGTGATGTTGACAACAGCTAGTTCCAGCAGGGTTGACCTTTTCCAAGTGTTTTTTGGTCGTCCGCGGCTTCTGCTCCCCCTTACTGGTTCCACATGAGCGACATTCTTGTGATGCTTTCTGGCTGCTTTCTTAGCGTGTGACTAATCTAGCGCCACTTCCTACGCTTAAACTGGTTCAGTATAGGCTCCTCGTTTTTTTAGATGCCATAGAGCCTCGTTGGAAATAGTATTAGGCCAAAATATTCTACATATGATCCTCAAACACCTGTTGACGAAAGCTTGAAGTCTCTGCGCGTGATAGAGTTCGAGATCAGTCATGTTTCGCTTCCATACAGTAGTGTCGATTTCACGCATGCGGTGAATATTCGCAATTTCGTGCGTCTGGAGTTGTGGGAATTTGCCATTATTGATTTTAACTGGTCAAATGCCGCCCTTGCTTTGCTCAACCTGCAGTTAGCATCATCCGCTTTGGCACCTCCGTCTGTTGATATTGTGCAACAACGAGGTAGCAGAAGCTTTCGACGAAATCAATCGCAAAGCCATCAATCATTATATGTCGAGTATTGGAGTGATTGATTCTCATAAATATTAGTACTTTAAATTAGTTTTTAAAAGGCGAATAATAAATGAAAAAAACCCCTCCACATTTTTCACTTGTGGTGCATGGTGGTTTTTCATAAAGGTTTTTTTTTTTGTTCATTATGACTTATCAAGTTTACATATGTACAGTATATTAAAGGAATTTCTTTTTATTTATCTAATTTTGATTTTTATTTGAATTTAAACTATTTTCTATATAAATTCGTATGCAATCATGAGTTGAAGTATTTTAATTTATTTAGTTATTATCGATGTGACATGTTTAACACAATATTATCGTTATCATCATCATCATCATTATCATAATTATCATCATCATTATCATCACAATAATGACTAAGTTGATAATGCATTGTTGCTGAAGATCAATGTGTGCACATAGCAAAGACCCAACCCAACAGTCATAACTTGTCCGAAAAAAAGCTTCTCAAACAACATCTATTTCTATTATATACATATATATATATATACATTTAAGTATGCAAATACCCAATATCTACATACATATATGTACGTGATCGTTTGTTCGCGATCATATCTCAATGATGGCAACAATAATGATAAGTAATGATGACGACTACGAACTACGAACTACGACAACGACGACTAAGACACCATAATATAACTACCACTGACAATGATGATGGCTCAAAATCAAATCAATATATGTTTGAATATTACTTGTAAAAGAAACACACACACACACGCACGTACACAAGCACAGCATGCAATAAAATAAGTGGAAACAAGAAATAAGAAACGAAAAAGAAAACCAAAGCAACAGAGGTGGCAGCAATGAAAAAATTTCACTTTCTTTTCAGCAACAAGTTATGACTAGTTGTTCTCATGTACGAGAGTGTGTATATGTGTTCATGTGTGTGTGGCTAAAAATGTTTCGTTTTGCGTATGTGTGCGTTGTCATCGTCGACATCGTCGTCGTCGTCGTCGTCGTCGTCTACTGTCACCATCATCATCATCATCATCGTCATCATGATTAATTGTATATAGATATTTATTCATTCTGCGATCACCACGTTAACCATATTGCATACATTCAGACATTCCACCTCTTTCTCTCACTCTCTCTCTCTCTCTCTCTCTCTCTATCTCTTTCACTTCATTATAAATTGATACTTTCTGTTTGATAGCTTGCTTATTCGTTAATGATGATGATGATGATGATGATGCCCTTTTATGTAACCCAAATCTAAGTATCTTCTGATTGCTGTTGATGTTATTTCTACTTCTTCTTCTTCTTCTTCATCTTCACCACGTCTTTCTTCTTTTACCATCATCCTCATCATATCACACATTCATAGCAACATTCAATTTTCAGTTTCGCCTGTCTCTCAACTCTTGTATGGCTGTGTGTGTGTGTGTGGCTGTGCATAACGTTAGTTTCTCTTTTGACCCATATTTCATTAGTCAGTTGGTTGTTTCGTTTTTTAGTCAGTTTGTTCGGCAGTGGTTCGTTCACTGATAGTCGCATGTATGAGTGAATGATTTTATTTTTCTGTTTGCGTGTGTGTGTGTGTATGTTTTAATATCGTTCGTTTCCGTTGTAAGAGGCTTTAGAATCTCTATGATCAATACGAAATTACTTATTTGCCTATAGGAATTTTAGTCAATTCTTAATGAGCTCGTATGCTGCTCGTATGTGTATATACGATTAGGTTTGAATTTGTTCTCGTTTTTTCTTTTATATTACTTTTATTTACATTTCACACCCATTTGTATTTGTAATTGTGTGTTGGCGTTATGATCATCATGATTTAAAGAATCTCTTTTGCTTTTACTGCTTGCTGTTTAGACAACGTTTAAATTCTTTCATGATGCTTGTATGTACTTCATGTGAATTAGCGTGTATTATTATTACTTTTATTATTATTGTATTGTTCATGATGTGATTGTTGTTATTATACTCTTCTTTTCGTACAAATTCTCTTTATTTGTTAAATTTATATATCTACAATATTTGTGTATGTGCATATGTTTAAGTTCTTATTCATACATATCGTATGTGTATGTATGTACGTGTGTATCGTGAGAACAATTAATTGGGTCAGGATTTAATGAATTATTTCTATATTTCTGTATTGTTTTTTTTTTCGATTGACTGAAGTATAAAATTAATGACATTGTAAGGTTTTTGAATAAAAGAATTTTTGTATTTGGATCTCTTAAGAAGATCACACCCAAAAAAATGAAGCAAGTACACAAATGTGAATGTATGTATATTTAAAGGTGTAAATAGTAAATAAATGCTCATTGTATTTTTTACTAAAAAGTGCATTATATTCATATTGTTTTCATTTATTCTACATCTACATACATCAATCATGATTTGAAGTATATGGGAATGTTCTTGTATTTAAGGGGGAAGACCACCTTGAGCTGTCGGAAAATAAAGTATTTTCCGGATTTTTTTTCAGTATTAAAACAACTTGCAATGATAAAATGTTTTATATGATTTTATTAGTTATCTTTTTTACAATAAATGTCAATTTTTTTTGCTTGGATCTCGGGCTCCCTGTACACGCTGCACCAGGTTGCGTAGCCCCCCTCCAGCCCGGTTTTCCCCATCGGTGGGACATCTGGACCCTTGGCAAGTGAATCTGGAACAATAGTTAGATATGCAGGTTATTCTCTATATAATTTCGCACTGAAATACTGAAGCCGTTTTTTGAAAAGTTAATTTTTACGAAAATGGTGGTGATTCCAAACAGTGACGGTGCTAGAATTTTTTGAAAAAAATGTTCTGGTGAAGAAAAGCTTTTGAACAGGGAAAAAATCGAATACGATCAATTCCATTTTCAACACGAAATATTTCAAGTTCTGCATCTAGTCTATGTCTAGTCTATGTCTAGTCTACGTTTCTTGTTTTAAAATAATATAAAAATCAGAGATTTCATAACTACGTTATATGTCAAGCTTTTTAAAATCATCAACTAATTGAAAAGGAGCATTTCGCTGATCTCAAATCATTTTTAATGTTGACTTTTCTATAATATTGTATTTCTCGCCTTTAAAAGTATAAATACTATTGAACTAAATTTTTGTAATATGTACAAGGGCGATCCTAGAACCACCCGACCTAACAAAGGAAACAACAAATTTGGGAACATTTTTCTTTATTTCTCAACATAATCTCCTTTTAGCTCTATAGATCTATATTCTACAGCTTCGATAGCCCTTTTATTACTTACTTACTTACTTATGTGGCCATAACATTGGTGCATTGTCTTGATGAAACAACACTTTCTTTATCGCCAAATGCTGCTTTTTTTCTTGAATTTCATCACTTAAACGCTGCAACAAATTAGCATAATACTCGCCGTTGAAGATAATCAATAAAAATTATGCCACGTGCATCCCAAAAAACAGATGCCATAAACATGCCTGCAGATGGAACTGTCTTCGCCTTCTTTGGGCACGATTCTCCCCTTTCAGTCCATTGTTTTGACTGCTCCTTTGTCTCAAGAGTGAAGTGGTGGACCCATGTCTCATCCATGGTTACGAAACGGCGCAAAAACTGGGATTTATTACTGTGAAACATCACCAAACACTCTATAGAAACATCTTCACAACGTTGTTTTTGTTCTATCGTGAACAAACGCGGCACCTATCTTGCACACAGCTTTTTCATCTTCAAATTTCCGGTAAATATACCATGTATAGCACTTTTTGAAATGCCTATTTCACTTAGCTCACACACCTTTAGCCGGCGATCATCCAATACCATTTTGTGGATTTCCTTTCCTTTACGTTTCTGGTGTGGCCACCTCAATTGATCGACCACTACGGTGCTCCTATTGGCAGCTCGTACGACCTCGTTTAAACTGTGCCACCCAATATTTTATGGTCGTAAACGAAGTAGCAGACTCTCCCAGAGTAGAATCTAGTTCGGTTTTAATATTCGTTGGACTGAGACCTTTCAAATGAAAGTATTGAATTACATAACGGTGACCAATTTTTTCATGTTTACAAATTCACAGAGGTCGTTAACTTTCGATGGCTCCAAAATAAAAGTACTAAACAACATTGCGCCTTGAAACTTAAAACAAATGTTTTATAATGTTGCCACTTTTCACCAAAGTAATTTTTTCAAACTACTGCCACCATCTATATGTCAGGTCGGGTAGTTCTGGGACCATCCCCGTACCACCACGAAAATTGCATGTATGAAAACATGGTATGCAAAAATCAAGAGTCATTAATACCAAACTTTTTAAAATGCAATTTCTTACTGCATTTCATTATCTTTATTCGCAATTTCGTTCAATGAATATATTCAGAATTTTGTAATACATGACTGAAAATACTAAAAATCATCCTAATTTTCTCGATAATGATTTCAGTCTGTTGTCATATGTGAAATAAATTTCATATTTTCCTCCATTTTTTATTTCAGTAGAAATGACAGCTTCAACAATCTGACTGACAACACATTTGAATCAACTTTATACATTTTGATAAAAAATTACATTACATTTATTTGATGATCTGATGTCATTTGATGTGATGTGTTCGACCATAACTTCAACCAGACTAACGACCGATTGAAACTTAATACAAAATTCAGTGTAATGAACATCGTAATTTCATCGTAATTTGTATTAGATACATCTAAAAGTCGATTTTCAAAATTATTAAAAATAAATTCAAGAGGTTAGTAATGAAATATAGTCGACTTGATGAACTGTGAAGAAGTGCAGTTTACCACTAACTTCTGTTAAAATTTCTTATAGATCCAGTACACTATCTCGATCTATTTCTACGGTCATGTGATCCAAGACAGCTCACCTAGTGGCATAAACCTAATAACGCAGGAATTAAAAAAAAGTCGATGTCATCTACTTAGTTACTTATGTGGCCATTACAACCGATAAACGATTTAGACCAAATCTAGCATGCTTCGCCAGCCAATTCTTGTATATGTACATTTCATAATACAAAATAACTTGTTTACATACTCTCAGGGTGAGCTTTTATTAGGGGGTAAATATTTGAACTATAGTGATCGTATGGGTAACTTATCTGTCCACCTCTATCTGGTAGCTGCATAATGTTGTATAAATATTGTAAATGAGGAGTGAGTTAATTCTCTGCAGGCGACACAATATATGTTTTAATCATACTGAAATTGAACGATTTTGATTTTGTTGAACTAATTATAAGTGTCCAATAACCCTAAGGGGTGGATATCAATTCGACGTCTATATGAGATCGATCGACAGAAAAGAACTGGCTAACATGGAAATACTGCAATTAAGATTTTGCCAGTACTTGGTCCATCAGAGATAGCAAATCTAGAATTCATTTCAATTGATTGATTTATTTAAAAAAAAATTTTTTTTTTGATTTGCATTGTGTGAATAAAAACAAAAAAAAATACGAATTATTATTATTATTCCTCAACTTATCCTCACCCTTGCTCAAATTGAGACAATTACTTAAGGTTAAGTTGTTTAAAATATTGTGATCCTATATGATTTATGCTTGTTAGCTAAAAAGGTTGTAATGAGAAGCAGTGAAAAATATTCACTACAATAAAAAAAAATATTCAACAATAAAAGCATTTTCACCCAACTCACATGTATAAAGAAATATTTTATTGTATCTATATTCAATGCATTATTGCTTGTATGCTCGTCTTATGGTTACTTGATTCGAATCCGTTATATTTACGCATACCCGTATGTAATATTTTACATATTTATATACTAGCTACTCAGTAGCAAGCATGATGATGCTCAGAGATGTGATCCGTGTAAAGTCCTAATACATATCAACGTTAAGCTGATCATAAAAGGCCGTTTGTGGAAAGGCAGAATGTAAGATAATGACGAATTTATATGTATTCCATGTGATAAATTGAATTATAAAGAAATGTGGACTTAGAAAAAAAAACTCCTACTTCAATTCTTCTTCGATATAACTAATGATTTGAATCATTATTTGATTAAATTTTTTATTTTGATAATTGAATGCTGCAGAAGCCAGCGCGGAAGGAGTCTTTTCATGTTTTCAGTGTCAAATCTAATAGTATTTGAATACATAAAATAAAAAATATCTAATAATATAGTTAATGGACCTGAGGACTGCTGTGGACTGCTGAGGATCTCTTTGAAAATACAATAATTGGTGGTATGCTTTCCTATTTAATTTTACAGATAAGATGAAATGGGAATAAGAATGAATAATAAAATACCGAATGTTTTCGAAAATTAAAGAAAACGAAATATAAGACTCTTTTAACACTTTGACGGCCAAGGCGCACATTTTCAAGCCCGTAACTGGGAATTCGCTGATAAAAAGTCGTATTATGAATGTCTAAAATCGACTGTACGCACTATTTCACTTATAGAAATGGGCTATTTAAACCGTAAATGCATTTAATTTTGACTTACTGACTAATCCGTAAGAAATCACATATTTTTTGAGGCTAGCTACGCTCGGATAACATCCTCACATATAACTAAAGCTTTTGAAACATTACACAACCAAGACAATTTCTTTTACGGACGTGAAATCTGTAAATGGCGTACAGGTAAATTGTACATTAGCGTAGTTAGCATATTTAGCCTGACTTCGCCTGCTGGGTACAAATTTTGAACATAATACTTGCACTCACACATATACGAACATATAATACAAATACCGATACAGTACTTTTACTACTTTTACTGCGATTTTACGGTTATTGTTGCTATTGTTGCTATTACTTGTATTACCACTCTTCATTGTTGTTGTTGTTGCTTTCATTGATCATTTCTTTTGCTGCCGTTGCCGTCAGACAATTACTTTACAATATAAAGAAAGAAAGAAACCAAAAAAAAAAAAGAGATATCTATCGTATGTATATACAAAGTCATCGATCGTGGCGGCTTTTATTGTTGTTGTTGTTGTTGTTGTTGTTCGTGCTGTCAAATGCTAAGAGCAACACGATGTTCGTTACAATGATGTTCGTTCATTTTTTATTTTATAGCACTTTAATGCTTTTCACACACACACACACACACACATATATATATACATGGATCTTTGTATCTTTGTGAGATGTTTGTTGCAACAACAATCGAACAACAACAATATGAAATTCTCATTTTTACTTTCTCCAATGTGTGGTTATCGTAAATACAAAAAAAAAAGCGAGGAGCTCTACTCGTATATATATACCACCACAAATAGATGTACATATGTAAATGTATGTGTATATAAATTTATGTATACACAAGAAACAATTTTGTTATATTGCATATGCTATGATTTAAATCATCAGCAACCAACTTGTGTAGGGGAAACTGGAGAGAGACTTGACTAGGTTTTCAGTTAAACTCACATAAAATGTGATTAAAGCTTTCAATGCAACAAACAACATTGAAATTTAAATTAAGGCAAAATTAGGAAGTATATAATTTTTTTTCCAAAGTTATACAAGTTATTGGTAATCCCTTTTAGAATAGTCAAATCTCCGAACTTTGATAAGATTGAACAAAAAGAGATAATTTTCAAACATTTTTAATAAATGCATCAAAGCTTACAACTGTTTGTTACACATTTATTTAATGATTTGATTTTTAAATTGTCAATTGACCTCTTGAAGTTCCAATCGTGGAGATCTCTGGGGTTGTTGGTCGACTTTCCTGCAATTACTAACATCCCACCTCAACCGTTTTTTGGCTAATGCATTTTTTACAGAACCTCATAATCTCAAATTTACAGTTATTATTACATGTGGGATCAGCTTGTTGCCATTTGGTCAACTGTCATCTGAAAATCTTCTGCAAATCTCCTCAATAGTAGTTTTAGTTACTTCAATGTTATTAAAATTTTAGTAAAACTACATACTATGCTATTGTTTTATTGATCTAAAATCATTACACTATTTTGTAAAAAATAACGGGATTTATGACTAATGTAAAAATATTCTTAAAAAAAAAATTGGGTGCAAAATTAAACAATTCAATAAAAATTAATTAATGACAGTATTTTTAGCTTTTAAATACAAGTTTTTGTCAATTGTTTGATTTCGTACTTGGCACATGTCTCCCCAGTTTTCCCAATGTATAGTGCATGCCTTTATATAAAAACACCAATAGTCAAGAAAACTTAATTCACTTCAATATCATTGTAGAAAAGAAAGAAATGCAATAAATAAATTCGCATCATCATCATCATCATCATCATCATCATCATTATCATCCACATCATCATCATCGTCATGATCAACAACTTGTTACCACTTGAGTGCGAATGTTAGTTGTTATTATTGTTGCATTGCAGTTGAATGCACGCTGTGTATACACACATTTGTATATATACATTGTATATATACATGCCACTAGACAAGTATGAACATCTGGAAATTCCTAATCATTATTAGTCAGAAGTGTAATTTTCATGTTTATTGTTTTTGATTTTTTTTTTATTTCTTTGTTTTTTTTTTTTGGTAAATTACAGTTTTACTAGATATCGTCATTGCATGTCTTATTCATTGGCATTGCTGCTATCATTATTAAATATTGGATGGCAACTCTCTATTTACCCTTCTCGTTTCACTCTTCATCCATAGCTCTTCGCACACGACGAGTATACATATCATCATTCTTGCTTTTGCAAATATTTTACAGCTTTCTCAGGTTTGTTGCACTCCACTGTGGACTTACTAAATTGTTGGTGAAATGTTAATTGTGCGCCATTGTATGTGGAGGCGTGATGCTGAATACATCATATGAGTAGATAGTAAGCAGCAACAATACTGGGAAAGCAGTATAAGCTGAGCAATTTGTATAGAAAAAAAAAAGCTATGATGCAGTTCCAACAATGAAATTCCCCATAAATATTTTAATCAGAGACAACGATATTAACATTTTCCCATTTCAGTAAATAACACAAATGATATCCGAAACCATTTGGATAGTAGTGGTATACACTTTAAAAGTGATCTCAATGTATTGGGTGTGTGTGAATTAGTAACCGGGCTTTTTGAGTACTAAAAAAATCATTTATTTTTAAGAATTCTGTAAAAAACATGTCATTCAAAGGATTTTCCATCAGAAACTATAACATTTCCCCATCTTTCTGGCAATTTATGGATTCCATCCCAAAAAAACTTCGCCGGCTTGGCGGCCTAAAACGAGTTGGGGGCAATTTTTGATTCCGGTGACTGAAGTGAAGCGCATTTCATTAAAGGTGTTCTGCAAGGACCGGAACAAGTAGTAATCTCAAGGCACCAGGTCTGGGAGATAAGGCGGATGGGGTAAAACTTCCCGGAATAGCAATGTGTGGCCGTGCGTTGCCATGGTGAAAAATTACCGACTCGTGTCTGGTCGCACATTCTGGCCGTTTCTCTATCATTCGCTCTCTTAAATCGCATCAATTCGATCCGAAATGGTTCGACAAGGTCTTGGTCGAGTAATGTCGCATAATCCTCGTCTTCAAAATTTTTCAGCTCTCCAGAGTGTTCTTTGTCTTTGATATGAAAATCAGCGTTTTTGAAACGCACAAACCACTCCTTACACTGTGTATTGGATAGAGAATTGTCGCCATAGAATTCCACAAACAAACGATGACTTTCAGCCGCACTTTTCTTTGCAAAAAAGTAAATTTTTCGCCAATTCTTAAAATTTTTCATTGTGACATTCGACAGCAAATGAATCGACATTTAAAATGACATTTCGGACAATGATGTACGACATCGCGCTCACACGTGGCGCCATGTAACGTAAAAGGCCGGTTACTACTTCACATACACCCAATATTACTCATAGAATGAATCACTTGTGCAATTTATCGTCTCCAATTTTCTTCCGTGATATTTTAGAGAAATTATCCGATTATTTAAGAGTAATTTTCATATGCATATGATTTTTAGAGGTATTTTTGGCTAGCTATATATTGTACAAGTACATAAACATACATATTGTACATACATCCTGTCATACAGGGCGTATACGTGTCATTAATTAATTTAATGAAAATATGTATATAATTAGATATTATTAATTTGCCAAGCTCATAAAAAAAATTAAATGAAAAAACAAAAACACATTATAACAACAATAACTACATCAAACTTGCTCCAACAGACTTATATATCATATGTAATATATGAATGATTATATAATCAACCAAATGTACTATGTATGAATATTTGAATCAGAAGGTTGCCAGCTAAAGAAAGAGGAGAAAATGACAAACAGTAACAACAACAACAACAACAGCATAGGGTTATTAATTCTTCCATAATTTTTGCGTTTTCATTTTCTAATTTTAATTGGCCGTCAAACGTGATTTATATACAAAACAACAACAACAACCACAGCACTGTTAACAATTAAATTATTTAAATGATAAAAAATAAAAAATAAAAAATATAAAATAGATATAGTAAGTAAATGAAGTAGAAAAGAAAAAAAAAAGTTGGTAGCAAAAAAAAAATAAAAACAAAAACACAAACTGGATGACCAGTTACCAAATATCCATAGCATACATATACACATATATGTTTGTATGTAAGCTTATACTCGAAATGATAGAGGGCAAAATTGGAAAGAAACACATAAACAATAACAAAAACCACAATAAAATATTTATGCAATTCAGAAAAAAAAAATAAACATCAAATTAATGAAAAACAAAAAATTTGCAAGCATTTTTTTTTACGTCTTTTTCAATTTTTTTATTTTTCTTTTTACTTTTTTTTTCTATTACGTATAGATATATGAGCTTGAGTTTGACTCAAATTAAAATGACAAATAATGTTGAAAAAAAAAGTTACATACTCGTACATGTACATATATATGTACATATGTACATATATATGTACAAATGAAGAAATTACTTATTGACGCAACTCATATATTTTGTTTCTATGATAAGTTCCATCTTACCTAGTGTGCACATACATGTAAGCTACGTACCACTTCATTATCACTACGGTATAAATTAAAGTATATATATAATCTTGAAATCGGAATTAAATTCCCAAGATATGGTACAGCCAGGTTCACTATTTAATATAGCTTCCATACAAATCCTTCGAATTGTTTTAAAATTTGCACAGTCATAATGTACTTAGTCTTCCTTCTATGTGAACTATGAGGACTATGTTTGGTACGCAGATTAATATTGTATGGACAAATATTTTCCCAAGAAATGTCCAAGTAAAATCTACTATTTAATGTAACTCTCATAACACGTCATGGATTGAAAAAAAATTTTAATCCACCATAACGTATTTAGATTTCATTTTAGAATCCCCATATTTACCATGTAAACTAATATTAAGGTATTGATGATTCTTAAAAGAAATGTGTTATTAGGAGGATTACTGTGTTTGGTAAGTATATTAATATATTAAAATTTCAAAAGAAACGAGCGAGCCACCTTCACTATTTAATGTAGCTCCCATACAATGTTATTGCAACCATTAGATCAATGATGTCGCTAAATACTCTTTAAAAATAAGTGTGAACCAACCATATTTGGAAAGTGAATAAATATTTTAGTGATTGAAAGTTTATAAAAAATAAAAAATGGGCGTATCACGCTCTCTATTTTACACATAGTTACTAGCTAAATATTATTGCCAGCTAAATTGTATCAATTGTTCAATATTATTTTAAATGCTTTAGATTATATAATAAAATTCAATTACTTCGCAATATATTTTCCACGCAAACTCTATAAGTGTAATTTTTTTTCTTAAATATTATGAATTTATTGAATCTTTCTACTATTTCGAGAAACTCAAAATAAGTATTCAAATCTTACAAACTAGCTTAAAATTATATGATATCCCCTATGTTCCATCACAATTTGTTGAGTCGCGAGATTCAGCAATTACACAGCGTATTCAATGTGTCATTTCTTTTGAGTCGTCGATGACCTGTGCTCAGCAACAATTGCCTAGCAAGAGAATTCGGATTGTTATTTAATCATTTTTGAATGTAGCTTCTGCAGGACTTTGCAACTTCCTCAGAAATTGTGGGTGCATGCAAATATCGATGGATGTTCTACGTTCCTCATATACCAAGGTGCGTTTACAATAATTCGCAGGCACTTGGATTGTATTCGCAGCAATTATTCGATATTTGATGGACATGCGGTGTCCCATAACTGAATACCATAAGTCCAAATTGGCTTCAGGATTGCTTTATATAATAGTACATTGTATTCGAGATTCAACTTTGAGCTTTTGTGTAACAGCCACCATAACTGATTAATTTTAAGCTTAATCTGAGTTTTCTCTGCCGCTATGTGATTTTTCCAGGCCAGCCTTCTGTCGAGGTGAATTCTCAAGTACTTTGTTGAGGAACATTGTGGAACTGTTTGGCCATTTATTTTAAGTGGGGGACATGAATCTAGCCTTAGTATGAAGGTTGTATGCCTGCTCTTTGATTCATTGACTTTTATGCGACATTTTGCTAAACAAATTTCGAGAGAATCGACATGAGTCTGCAGGAGTTTAGTAGCACAATATTGCCGTATCATCTGCAAAGGTCGATATAAATATATAGTTATTGTTGGGCATATCTGAAATGCACAAGAGATACAGTAAGGGGCCCAAAACGTTTCCTTGCGGAACGCCAATGTGAATATCTAATGGATTTATTGTATAATCCTTGTGATGTGCGAGAAATATTCTTTTCGTAAGGTAGTTACTAAGCAATGAGGAGACATTTGTAGGCAGTAATAATTTGAGTTTGTAAATAAGGCCATCGTGCCATACTTTATCGAAAGTTTGATTAATATCAAGAAAGACAGCTGAGCAATACTTTTTTTCTTCAGAAGTGTTCCTTATCAGAGTTACAATACGATGAATTTGCTCTATTGTGCCATGCTGTTTTCTAAATCCAAACTGATGTTGGGGAATCAGTTGGTTGTTATTGATAAATGGAGTTATATTCATGGCAAGTAGCTTTTCGAATACTTTAGTGAGTAGAGGCAGGAGGCTGATAGGTCTGTACGATGCAACTTTTGTAGAGTCTTTTCCTGGTTTTGCTATTATAATAATTTTTAAAGTTTTCCAGCATATATGTGTAAATTATTGGTAAATTATTTGGATGCGATCCTGATTCGAATAAATATTTATTTTCGTAAATTTTCAATATTTGTCTACTTACTTCATCTCATTATTTACAATACTGCTTTCTGAACTACAATTTTCTGATAGGCTATTTTTACAGGGACCACTAAAACAAATCACTACTTATGCTATAATCCATTTTTAGCGTGGTGTCGATACTATAGGTTCCAAGTCACGTGGGAATTACAGGAAACGAAAAGGCAGATGAACTCCCTAGCCTCGGGAGCAGCAACCCTGTTTGTAAAACCGGAACCATTCGACGGATTGGGAAAGGGCAATTTCTTCAAAATCTTTAGGGAAGCAGAAGATATGCAAAGGAAGCAATATTGGGACAATCTACCGGCGTTACTACAATCAAAAGTCACTCTTAGGAACATACATTTATCCTAAATAGATTTAAGGATTGTATGAAGCTAAACAAGAATAACTTAAGAATCATTACAGGAATTCCGACAGGACATTGTAGGCTGAACTATCATCAGCTGACAAAACTGGGTATTTACTCTAATGAAATTTGTAGGTTTTGCTGGAAGGTGGATGAAACCTCGAATCTCGCACTAATGCAAAAACGAAAGAACACCTAGATGAACATCTACTAACTGATGGGGCAATCAGACTCTGGAATATAGGCGCAATACTACATTTCATTTCAGGATGTTGGACTCAAAGAAATACTTTGAAATAAAATGAAGGGGGCGCGATAGATCTTATAGGCCGAGGTGCTACATCCCCATGAACAATAATAATAATATATCTCGACTTGTATTAAAGTACTGAGAGATATGTTTGAAACATCAACAAAGTCAATCTCGGATTGAGCTAAGATCAAAGTAAATTCTTAGAGAATTTGAGATAACAAAATGTTCAAGAATTTGTTATTTGCTTTTCATTAGTAAAATATCAATTCAATTATGTTGATATTTAGACGTTTCTTTATGGTTCCAGTACAGGTTTCTTTTGTATTATTATAGACTAATTCAATAATAACACAATCTTCAAGCTAATTTTACCTGAATTTGAATTATTCCAACAGACACATATGATATATGTATCGACATTTTGATTACTTACAATACAAATTTTCTATTTTTTCACTTTTTTTTACTCTCATTTATTGTTGTTTTTTTTTTTTTGTTTCACCCAAATAAATTTTTTGATTTCTATTAAAATTAGTAATGCAATTAAAAATTCGATAAATGTAATGCCAATGGAACGTATATAGTAAAAATTCAAATTCATACATAGGTGGTAGTAATAATAATAATAATAATAATAATAAGTAAAAACAAAAAGTTAGCAATCAGCAAATGTCCAGCACAGCACCAAAGAAATACCATCGCAATACCATAACTAATGAATACGTATGTATATAGTCAACATGTATCAGTGTGTATGTGTGTGTGTGTGTGTGTGTGTATGTGTGAAAGGTGCGTGATTGTGTAAATCTACAATAACAATAATAATAATAACAACAACAACAACAACAACATCTACAATAGTAATAAAGTGCCTCAAGCAACTGTAATTTAAACAACCTAAAGTGAAAGTTCTAATACGAGTACTAAAAGCAGCAACAGCAACAGCAACAATACTATATATTTTATATTTTATACACTTATAGTGTAAAATAAACTAAAGAAGTGACAACAAAAGAAAAAAGAAAAAGACGAGGGGGAAGAAGAAATAAAATATGTGAAGAAGAAGAAGAAGAAGTAAAATGAAAAAGAAAGTTGAGTTAAAAAGCAAACAAAATGAAAGATATAGTTTTTTTTTGTCTTTTACTTGTTATAGTCGTTGCTTGTATGTATATACGCATGCAATTCTTGTTATATGTAGTTGTTGTTGCTGCTGCTGCTGCTGCTGCTGCTGGTGGTGTGCTTGATTATACCCAGAGCAGATAGTCTAGTGCGTATAATTGTGGAAAAGGTGCTTATCCTTTTTTTATGGCACCATAAATTGCCTGCAACAAAGTCACTGAAATGACTTGGGGACGCCAAATGTGAGCAGTCATTTCTTCATTTGCTGAATTCGAAAGTGAATCACGTCGAACGGATCATCTTACGGTGAACGAGGGTTAGACAAAGTGTCGCGGCATCTTGAACAACATGTTGATAAGAACGCTTTATATCTTGGAGCCCCACATTAGCACCAGGAATGATATCAGCATAGGGATATTGTGCTATTTGGATTACGGAAGCAATCGAGAAGACGAACCCACGCTCGAAGAATAAAAAGTACACTTTAAGGAGTTTGTATAATATGCCTGTGCCGTAGCTCAGTGGCTCAGTAGGTTGTGGGTTCAATCCCTGGCAGCAAGCGCACCTTTAGTATCAATTCGACCGGTACCCATTTGTCGGCAAGCAATTGTCAATTCTTCCGGCAGTAACAATTTGCCATGAAAAAGCTTCTAAAAGAGCTTTGTGACTCAAAGCTCAGAAAAAGTGATGCCAGAGTGAGTTCTGCGGTTCGGAATCGTTTAATATAGGGGACCTACTTGTAATACTGTTCTTAATACACTCAAAAATTCAAGACGCACAACAGTACTGGAAGACAATCTTGGCCAAAAGACCTTGTGGAGCCTATAAGTACTATTGTGATTGTGATTCTTCAAATGATTATGTTTAGAAACTCATTTGGTGTTGTGGTGGTTTTTATCATTAGTGATAGTAAATACAAAGTACAAATAAATGCATATACATAAATATTAGATGCTGAATACACAGTTTTATATATGTATTGTATTTATTTTCTTTATGTTCCTACTCTTTTTCGTTAAAAAAAAATTTGTTTTTTTTTTTGCAGCTCATATTAATTTTATTAAAGTGAAAGTTGTGCTGCTGCTGCTGCTGGCGAATACCAACGTTGCGTTGTGTTGATAAGAATTTTAATTCCGCTTCATTTTTGAGCTTATGCTTTTTACCTCTTCATTTTATGTTTTTCTTTTTTTTGCTTATACATGTACCTATACATATGTACATATATGTACGTTTATTTGTTGGCACTTTTGGTATTTCATTGCTGTTGTTGTTATATAGCTTTAATGAGAATTGTTGCTGGTTTTTTTGTGGGATTTTTGGTAGAAAATAAAAGTGAAGTTATTATATTTATTGTTGTTGTTGTTGTTGTTGTTTACTTTTTGTTTTTCATTGCCCCTTCGGACATGCATTTTTTTATTTCTTTTACATTGAATCACAATTCGCACTGATTGTAGATATCTGGTGATATCTTCTTTTTTAATGTTGGTGATGGTAAGGTAATGGTGTGGTGAGGGCAGAATAAGTGAACAAATTTTATAGTTGTGCTGCTATTTTTGGTTCGCTTAATTTGCAGAATTTGAGTTAATGTACTTCTACAAAATTTTGCATATTACAAATGGGTATGATCGATAAACTCTCAACAAGAAACTAATTTTGAAATTTTGTGAAATTTTAACAAATCACAAAAATTTTTTTTGAAAAATTGCATATAAGATAAAAATATTGGGTATGCACCTATCGTACACTGTTTTTATGGGTTTTGTATATTTTATGTGTTTGTATGCTTCATCTTCAAGAAGCCACAATAATTTTAAATTTTTTTTATAAAAATTAGCATTTCTTTACGTCTTTCTCAGATACTATGTTATGTATGTAAGTTTGTAATATGTTAGACTATTGCTTTTTCAGTTTTTTATTTTATTTCTTTTGATTTGCTTATTTATTGTTTCTTCGTTTCTTTATACAAAAAAAAAAAAAAATACCTTGATGTGAAATTCATTAATTTTATTGTGCTTATATAAACTCACCAAGGCAACAACAATAAATTGGGAACATTTGTAATTTGATTTACTTATTCATTCGCATTTTACTCTTTCACATTATGTATGTATGTGCGTGTATGTATGTATTTTTGTTAAAACTATTTTTTCTACTATTTCTTTTATGCGTATATGCTATGTTTTGAGATGTCTCAGCTTTAGCGCTTGAAGAGTATATTTCAGAGTTATTACTTTCACATTTTGTTTTTAATAATTTTTTTTTTTGTCTCAATATTTAAATGCATTTTTCTATTAGTACAAGGCTGCCTAATACTTATAGAAAAATTATTTGATTCCCTGCAATGGTCTCAATAGAATGAATTCATATAATTTCGTAATATTTTTACAATTCACAATAAATACAAACATTTGACATTTGACAATATTGCTATGATAACATCCCTGTCTTTCAGAAGTTATTTCCTATATTTAAAAATCTATTCTTTCGAAGATTCCATTCATTATTGGTAATGAATGGAAAATTGAAAATAAATTCTACTTTTAAATGAATGTTATATTCAATGAATTCCATTTATACGGAAAAAATTGAATCTCAGTGAAGAAGTAAATGCACACGAATCCCACAATGAAAAAAAAAAAAGATGATTCCTTTATAAAGTTAGTTGGTCAGGGTCACGCAAACAATTTATTGAAACTCATCAAAAAAAAAAAAAAAGACATCCACGAAAAGCACAATATTTTTGTTCAATGTTTAAGCAAAGTAGAGTTTGCATCTAAAATGCACTTTCCTCTAAATTCTTGTATGTATTTTTATTAAAATCTCAATTTAAATTAAGACAGCGTTTTATTTATTTCAAACTACGTTTCTACTAAAATAGAGCAAAAACAGACCACTTGAATCACGAAAAAAATCAGTAAAGAATTTTTAAAATCATTTAAAAAGACAACCCTGTGTAAAGTAATACAAAAACAGCTGATATTATATATTTATGGAATTTTCAATCTTTAATCTAGTCTTAAATTTTGTTATGAATGACATAGACCCTGGTACGATTATATTCACGAAAAGCGTTCAGATATGTGGCTATGCCGACGACCTTATTATTATCACAAGAAACATGCGTGTACTTGTCGACACAGCGTTAAAACTCATAAATAAAGCACGAGAAGTTGGTTTGAGAGTTAACATCGAAAAGACGATATACATGGTCGCAGGTCGCACAACCCGGCTCGCAATAGCAATCTGGTAATAGGGCCACACACAAATTTCAAAAAGTTGAAACCTTCAAATACCTGGGAATAAACCTCAGCAGCACAGTAGACCCTTTCATCTGCACAAATGATCGAGTGCAAGCTGCTAACAGAAGTTATTTTGCTCATCTTAAACGTCTGAAAAATAAATTGTTGCCATGGACGTGTAAACTACAAATCTATAAGACTCTCATAAGGCCAATAGCAACATATGGATGCGAAGCATGAGTGCTGACATCTTGTGCTTCGAGTGTAAGATTCTGAGGAGAATATTTGGTCTAGTTAGAGAAGCGTATGGTTCTTATAGTAAAAGATATAACAACGAAATTGAACAACTGATGGGAGTCCAAAATATCGTGCGCTTTGTTAAAGCACACACAGCGCCTACGATGATTTGTACATTTACTCAGAATGGACGATTGCAAAATCACGAAGATGATCTATAACTCTAGAGTTTTGGGCAGCAGAAAGCGCGGTAGACCACCAAGGAGATGGAAAGAAGATGTTGAAGAAGACTTGCTCATTATGAATGTTAGAAGAAGCGAAGCAAGTAACCGTGACGTATGGAGTGCGATTATAAAGGAAGCATTGGCTCATCCCGAGCTGTAATCGCTATGATGATGATGATGATGATGATGATGATGATGATGATTGAACTTTCAATTGGTTCACCTTTGATATTAAGTACCTGATTTTTCTTGAATATTCCTATGTAGTGTATGAGGAATAACTTAAGAAAACGTAATAAACTAATTTTCTTGCGATTATATTTTTTTTTTTTGCAATTTTTCTATTCTCCAGACTGAAATTTATTAGATTGTACGCTGAAAATCTCAAAATCAAATATGGATTAGAACAAAAAATTGTAGGGTAAAGTGTCTGAGGATGCAAGCAGAGAAGCTTATCATCTTAGGAGCAGACTGTATAAGACAGCCTTATATAAAACCTTGAGATCTTAATGGAATCGCTAAAATTTCATAATCTAACCTAACTACACTGAAAGAGTGTGCGAAAAGCATAAATGTACAAAAAAAAAAATAAATAAAAAGTAAGAAAAATTATTCAATTGAAGTTAAACGTTAAACGATAAACGATCAATTTTCGCATGAATGCACACACGCATATGCATATTCATATAAAATATTAAAATGTATGTTCGTACGTGTGTGTGTGTGTGATTTATTTACATATATTATTATAATATTTATTGCAAATTTGTTTCTATTGCTTATTTTTTTTTTTTTGCTTTTAATTATTTTCGACCATTTGCCAATTCAAAAAAAAAAAAAAAAATTAACAAAATATATACCACATTTCATAATCTTCAAACAAGTTCATTGAAAGAAATTTCATATACTCACAACAGCAATGGGTAAAACAAATTTATAGAAAGAAAAAGCAAAAAAAAGGAAACAACATTACTAGCCGAAGTCACATCTAATTGTGCAACAATGTGTTTTTTAACTATTTTCGGTGATGTTGTCGTTGTTGTTTTCTTTTTTTTTTTTTCATTTTGAGTTATTATTACATAGTATCGTATGTATATTGTTGTACTGTTGTGTACCATTGTTGATGAATCACTTTGGTTAATTAAAGTGTGGCGGTAATTTGCTATTGTTGTTTGTGTTGTTGTCTGCATGCAATGTACGAATCAGGTGATCAATAACTATGTATGCCGATGGTATGTCATATACATATACAGGGTGATTTTTTAAGAGCCTTCGGATTTGATTTAAGAGACCAAAACACAAAAAATTTTGAGAAATGTAAAAAATCTTTATTTGAGTCGATAGAACGATCTATATAATTCAATGTTTAAAGATGATTTCATGTAAATGTTGACTGCGGCTGCGTCTCAAATGCTTCATACCCTGGGTCCAATTTTGGCATACTCTCTCCAACATATCGGCTGATATTTCACGAATAAATTCTTCAATATTGGCTTCCAGTGTTTTAGTGCCGTCCAGCGTCCAGATACGAACCTTAACATAGCCCTACAAGAAATAGTCTAAAGGCGTTAAATCGCACTATCTAGGCGGCCAGTTGACCGGCTCCAAACGTGAAATAAACTGTTCACCGAACTCGCCACTCAATTGGGCCATTGTTTCGCGTGCTGTGTAGCACCTTGTGGCACCGTTTTGCTGAAGCCACACGTCAGTCAAGTCCAGCTCTTCCATTTTGGGCAAAAAAATGTTGTAATCATCGTACGGTAGCGCTCGCCATTTACAGTAACGTTCCTGCCTTTGTCGTCATTGAAAAAGTACGATTCAATGATGCCACCGGCCCATAATACACACCAAACAAGATGCATTGGCAGTTCTTGCAATGTTTCTGGCTGCTCTTCACACCAAATACGGCAATTTTGATTGTTCACGTATCCATTCAACCAGAAATGAATTTCGTCGCTGAATACCATTTTCCGACGATAAAAATGTGCATTTTCATCCAACTTTGCCAGCGCCCATTCACCAAAAGTTAGGCGTTGTGGTAGATTGTGTGGCATCAATTCTTACACCCAAATCCTTCTGCAAAATTGTCTACGTAGTAGAGTAACAGAGCCCCAATTGCTGAGAACGGCGTCGAATCGATAATTTACGGTCATCAACAACACTGGCAGATACAGCTGCGATATTTTTCTTTGTCCGCAGCACTCTACCTATGCGTCTTGGTGGTTTAATGTCCAATAATGTAAATTTGATGCGAAATTTAGTCGCAAGATTCCAAATAGTCGCCTCATGAGGTCACCCAAACTAACCATAAAATGATTGAATGAATAAACCGAGCATGAATTTTGATAATATAATTCAATAATCTGCAAGCCTTGTTCTTTTGTAAGTCAATTCATAGTTAAATTAGAGACCAAACTGAACATGTTTGACAGTAATATGTTACACGAAAACAGCTGATTTGCCAAGAACAGTGTTGCCAAAAAGAAAGTTGCTAAAAAATCACCCTGTACATATGCAATAAAATACATAGTTAGGGGATGTGGGGGAATAATAGAACAAAATATGGACAAAAATTGATCATTTTATTGGATTTCAATAATATATTTCATAGTGTATTGCAATTCCAATTTACGACATATAGAAATTCAAAAATTTTGTATTAAGAACTTCAAGATGCTAGGTTAGCATGGCGACAAAGAATTTTTGGACAAACATCGAAGCTAAATTCAACAAACTCAGTAAAATGCATCGTTATCATCATGTTACAATGACATTAGCAGCGATCGTGCAAGATGACTCGCATTATTGATGACAGCTTCACTTGTTTGTGCAGTGTAAAACAAACAAAAAAAAATCAGAGATTATTCAAAGACAAATCTTTTTGATAAGCAATTCCGCATAATACACTATAACACAACTTCACATACATATGTAACTATGATACGTACAAGTATGCACATACAATATGAAAGCTTTCGTTGTTGTGTGTTGCTGCTGCAGCTATTGTTGTTGTTGTTGTTGTTGTTGTTGTTGTTGTTATGATTTTCGTCTATTTCGCTTGCTTCGACACAAGACATCGTTATATCGAGAAGGATCTTGATTTATGAAAGAGATGCGAGAGGCATTGAACCTTTCGAACCAATCAACAACTGTAATATGTATGAACACAACAACAACAACCATGAAATATATTCACACATACATACAATCATAATAAACAAATGTTATGTAATAATGTTGGAAATTCCATATATAAAAATTGTAAACAAGTACGAAAAATAAAAGCAAAATTAACCAAAATAAATAAATAAATAAATAAAATAATACAACAACAACTGCAGCAACAGAAAGAAGCAACAACAACAACAATAACAACAACTGCTACAATGATGATGACGACGGCGACAGCACCGCAAAAACAAAACAGGTCGGCTAACGAAACTTACGAAAAAGTGATTATATATACTAAACTTACAATATATTGTATGTGCATACATATATAATAATATACACTTAATATAAAAAGCAACACACACACACACCAACACACACACACACACATATATGCATACATGGGCAGTAGCATAAGTACTATGTGCAGTCGAAAGAGAAAAAGTGTGAGAAAGATATAGTTAGAGGGAGAGAGAGAGAGAGAGGGAGAGAAAGAGAGAAAGCAAGAGAGCTTTTTTCAATAAAGACCATACAGAATTTGTTGATTTCTGTTTTCCTACACCATACATAACATACTTACATACATACATGCATATGCACTTTCATACTGACATACGTATGTATGTATGTGTATCTATCTATCTATGCATATATCTAATAATTACATATTACATGAAATATTAAGAAATTACGTGAGCTATTTTGAAATCAATTTGTAATTATACTAAATATACTAAGTATGTAGATACATACATATATAATTAGATATGTATTTGTTATGTATAAATGTTTATAAGTATATATGTAGGTACCAACGTATATATAAATATATTAACTTTATATTGTATATACATGCATATATGTATATTTGCATTTTTGTAAAATATTAATGCTGACTGACCATCACTTTTGTACTTTCAAACATATAACATATATATTTGGCATTAGCAGCTCTAAACAGCCTTGACCGCACTTCTCTTCTAATCTCATTGTGCATATTTTAAAAATTAGATGGCACTAGAATGTCCTCATACGGGCTTATATCGTATGTATTAGCCGATTTCAAAAAACAAAATACTTTCGATAACACATTGATAGAAACTATTTTGGAAGAGCTCTTTTTTTTTACTTTCGTAAAGAATTTATTAATCCTCGACGACAGGTGGGTACAAAGCAATTTTACTTTTCTCAAATATATACTGATGCTTTTGACCAGGAATGTATATATATTTAGAGACTGATATTATTCAGCTTCTATTTCAAATATTTTTCTAACAAATTCAGATTTTGTTATCATATAACCAATCTAGAAGGCTCTCTCCCAACAATGGTTGCGGTATGGTATGCATAAAGAGTTAAGGGGGGAATAGGGTTTAAATTTGTTTCGAATGTTGTGTCTGAATTTCAAGTCAATCGAAGCCAAATTGACGAAGTTATGACTATTTGTATATCGCGCGATCAACTGACTCTATGGCAGTATAGGCCGAGCAGAGCAGAAAGCTGAAAAACAAACAAAAGAAGGCACGATTCATCACAGACAAGAGCAAAAAGATGCTTTGAACAGCATGAATGATTGCAACATCCTTTATGGACCTGGCAACGATGATCCAGTGTGAGCCGATAGAACTCGATTATGAAAGTTTCATCCCAAATTTTTTTTTTTCCCACAACTCATGTTTTCAAAGTCGGTGTCCCTCATAATCCCAAAACTACTGCATTGATCGTTTTGAAATTTTGAACACTATTTCTGTATATAATTTAGAGAGTTTTTTAATTTGTTAATATTTTTAATTTTACAATAACAAATTAACCGATTTTTTCGCAAAACAAAATCGCGTTTTTTCCTTCAAAATGTTTCCAAAACGTGAAAAATTGAAATTTCGAAAAAACCCCGCACCAGCATTACCTGGACAAAGCGAATATCTAACGATATAATTTTGATTTTTTAAACGATTTAATCCTATTCCCTCCTTAAATATTGAAATAAAAAGTCCACTTAAAATTTCCACGAAAACTTCTTTTTATCTAAAGTAAATATTAATAAAATCATCGATAAACAGATTCCTGTGGGATGATCGCCGCCAGTGGCGTGGGGAGGCGATCAAGGGGATCAAAGTGATAGATCCTCCATTGGCCGATGGACTTGTTAGAACAAGGAAAATAATAATATATAGATATTTGAAAATCATAATATATAGATATTTTTTTCTCACACATCTCTTTCATATAATCTGACCAGAGAGAACCAAAAAAGAACTATGTGCACGTAGAAATACTCTGAAAAAAATCATTTTTTTTTCTCTGCTGAAAAATTTCTGGAAAACACATAACTATTTTTGTTAGCGCAGCGACGAAATTCTGATTATTTAATTGATAAAATGTATTAAAAATTGTGAAATAATTTTATTGCAACTTTCTACCTTTTGCTTTTTTTTTTTCTTAATTATAACATTTTTGCCATTTAAATACAAAGTAACATCTCTGTACAGTAGACAAAATGAAAGTAACTGGCAGCACTGAACGAATTGAGCATTCTCAGTTTTTTAACACCTATACTTATACATGATAAATGTAGCAATTTTGTTGTTGTTTTGCCACATATTTATCAATGCTAACTAGTACGAGTATCGAATAAAACACGACTAATATACCAACTTTATTAGCAATGAGCAATTTTAGGATCGCCTATAAATTGTCAAACTGAAAATCACCAATAATCACCAATAAACACCAATAAGTTCGTGAAAAAGTTTATTTGAATGAAATGCATGGGTTTGTTGGTATATAATTTTGAAAAATTTGCAGTGGAAATCGGAATTAATGTATTCGGCGGAAAAATCCCAAAAGAGTAACCTTAAATGAATTCGCAAATTATACTGTACATTTCGGCACTATGGTAATAATGTCATTAAAGATCCACTCATAGTTTCTCCCTGTATTTGCAGATTTAAGAGATTTTACTATGTAAAGAAGACATTTTTTTCAATAATTATATTTTGCTCTTTTCAAGCGTAGAGTTCAATAACAATATGAATTTATACATTATTGAAAGTATTGTCGAGCGCCAATCACTTATTTTTTCCATTTTTCTGATAGTTTTCTGAGACCATCTCGAAAAAAAAACGATGCGCCTTTTGACGTGATCCACGAATCGACCCAATTTGTGACTTCTTCGAAAGAACGAAAGTGCTGCTCATTCAGGCCATGAGCCATTGATCGGCATAAGTGGTAATCAGATGGCGCAGTGTCTGGAGAGTACAGCGTGTTGGGTAGGACTTCCCATTTCAGTGTTTCCAAATATGTTTTGACTTGCGTTGCAACATGAGGTCGAGCGTTATCATGCTGCAAAAACACTTTGTCGTGTCTTTCAGCATATTGCAGTAATTTTCCTTAAAATTCGTATCACAAATGCTCCTGTGATTATTTCATTAGGTTGTAGCAGCTCATAATACACCAAATCCAGTTAATTCTACCAGATACACATCATTACCTTCGAACCATGAATATTGGGCTTTGCACTTGATGTTGATGGCTAACCGGTTCATACCATGATTTTTTGCGTTTGTGATTTTCGTAATATACACACTTTTCATCCCCAATCACAATAAAAAATAAAAATAATAAATATGTGGCATAAGCCCCGAAGGTCTCTTTGGCCGAGCTTCTCTTTCATTGCTGTTGTGCGTGTTAAATTTTTGGATAGAACGACACAATACGATGTAAAAAACTATTCTTTTTTTTTTTTGCCACTCCATGTGAAAAGTCGCCTTTCAATATCTCTTGGTTTCA
Organism: Megamerina dolium; assembly: GCA_963854835.1. Taxonomy (NCBI): domain Eukaryota; kingdom Metazoa; phylum Arthropoda; class Insecta; order Diptera; family Megamerinidae; genus Megamerina; species Megamerina dolium. The sequence continues at coordinate 90,518,933 of OY978526.1, forward strand.
ATTCATATGGCACCCAATGTCCTTGCTTTTGAATTATTCCCAAGGCTTTCAGACATTTTGCAGTGGCTTGTTGAGCTACTTACAATTTCTGCATGTGATTGCAAGTTCTTCTTGCTTTTGACAAAAGTCTTCACTCAAAAAATCCTCCAATTCTTCACCTTCAAATTTTGTTGGCTCACCAGGTCGAGATTTGTTATCAACACTAAAATCATCACCTTTGAAGCGTCGAATCCGCTCTTTGCATGATTTGTCTGTTGGAGCAGATTCATCATATACTTCCACAAGCAATCGAAGCGCTTCAACTGCACTTTTTTTTTTTCAATTGAAAATAGAAAATTAAGCTTTTCAACAAAGCAAAAATCAGCTGTTTATGTGACATATGACATATGACACCCAGAGCCATCTTTTGAAAGCGGACCGTATTGACCATTAAGCATCCATTTTTATAATCTTCGATTGTATGAATTTTTTCAATTTCGTAATATTTCTTTTTGTTCATAAGAAATAACAATCATTTTAATTTTAAAAACGAAAATATTTTTTCAATGCGGCATATCCTAATTTCATAATTTTGAAATTTTGGGTAAAAGAAAACAACAAATGAGGGTCCACTCTAAAAAACTAAGTCCTACACACAATACTCCAAAGAGCTAAGGACCACTCTAATGCATATACATAGAAATAAGAAATTTTCCTTGGCAATGTGCATTTCTAGGTCAATGTAATTAATTCCTTTCACAAAAAAAAAAAAAAAGAAAGAAATAGAAAAACAACAACAACATGAATGAAACAATAAGTGCAACAGGATGTGTCTGTCACACTTTCAACACCCACACGACATCTATGCACCCACATTCATAGACACACACACACATAAGCAGGTATACATGTTGAGATGTAATTTGAAGCAAAGTACAAGAATATCTCAAATGCATGAATATAGTATTTTATTGTTTTTTTTTTGTCTTCTTTCGTATAAATAGTAATAAAAAAAAAATAGTAGCAATAATCATACTAAATAAATACACTATGCATATGAACACACACACACACACGCAAGAAAGTTAAAGAAAGATCAAATTGAAGCGAATGAAAAAAATAAAAAATAGAGAAAAACAAAAGATGAAGAACAAGTAAATGGCCAATGATAATTTAAAAGAAGGGTTCACACACATATTCCAATGCTTATAACAACTACTACAACAACAACAAAAGCGAGAGCACCACTAGTACGAGTAACAGCAAATATCAGCAGCAGCAGCAGAAACAACAGCACAAAAAAAAAAAAAAAAAAAAAAAAACAAACACACACAACAGTGATAGTGACAGCGGTAACAACTTTCACCTATTAATATTCGTGTCGTTCATCGTTACTTTTATGCTGTTGCAGTATTATACGAGTAGTTGCTTGTGCTGCTGCTGTTGCTGTTGCTGTTACAGTGCATATTCGTATGTAAACGTTCGTTTGTTGATTGTAGCGAGCGAGGTTCGTTTCTTAAGTCATTTATATTAGTTCGTTTATTTGCAGTTTGTTCGTTCAGTCGTTCTTCGCTTGTTGTTACGACTTCAGTATGTAATTTTTTTTGTCTTTTGGCATTAAAACGACGACAAGCGACAATACGTACAATAGGGACGATATAAATACATATGACTATGAGTGATACTATTAGGACTACTTCTATTGCTATAATTACACTGTTGCCATTAAACGAGTATGTAGGTACATTCGAGCATAATCGAGCATTATGGCTATTCAGAGAGCATTTGCACTTAGTAAAGTGCAAAAGTAAAGTTTCTTTACCATCTGTACATAATAGTGCTGTGTGTGTGTGTGTGTATATGCAATATTGATAACAACTGAAGCAACAACAACAACAACAACAACACCACCAACAACGACAATGAATATTTTAAGAAACTTTCTTTTGCCGAGCCACCACACACTCATATGTACTATCTATGCATGCGCTCAATTTATACAAAATTATTTTTGTTTACTGGTCGCGCATGTTGCTGCACGTTGCATGCCATTTAATGTAGGTATACCAACATACCATATATCGTTGAACGTTTGTATGCTCATTGTTGATATTCTGGTAATCTCCTTGCCTACATACAGCTATGTACGTATGGTATTACACCTTCTGTACAATATATCCCCACTATCTATGTAGGCATACTTTTCACACTTTGATATCCTCAATATTGTGATTGTATTGTATTATTTGTTTATTCATCATCATCGACAGTAGTATGCTCTATGTATGTATGTACAATATTATAGCTGCAATTGAGGGTTGTCGAATTTGTATTTTATTTAATTATTTGGTGTGCTTTTTTGCTTGCTTACATTGAGAAGGTCTTGTTAACATCAATATTTGGTGTGTGTATGTGTGTGTGTGTGTGAATTGGTTTTTCTTTTTAAAAAAAAAGTTTCTTGAATTTATGGTATTATTGTCATTGTATGTATATGTTTTTTTTTTTTGTCTGTCTTTCATCTTTTTCTCAGATATATATGATATTCATCAAAAACGATTTGTTTTTGTTTTTTGTCATGCTATGGGAATTGTATGTACTATTGCAAATGGTGAAATGTAAAAATATATACTTTTACAATTGGCCGTAGCATTGTCACTACAATGTTGTTGTTGTTGTTGTTGTTGTTGTTGTTGATTTTGGTATGGGGTGAAATTTTCATACTCCAACAACAAATAGTAATATATACATAAGTAAATGAGAGTAATTTTTTATTATTTTAAAAAGTGATGATGATAAAGGAGTTTTGGACACTAAAAATAGCAAAATTAAGAAATACTCTACGTAAGTAAGTATTATAAAGGCTTGACACACTGTGTGTATAAAATAGAGTCATTAGATGAAAATGTTTTTTTTTTTTCTTTTTCATTTAATTTTGTTCTTTTTGTGTGTATAAAATAGAGTCATTTAAAGGCCTGATACTTTTGTCTTTAGTCGAAAATGTTTTTTTTTTTCAATTAATTTTGTTCTTTTTGGATATTTTATTATTAGGCTTGTTAAATATATGTTAAGAAAAAAACAAAAACTTGAATTTCAGGGACCACAAAAATATTCCAAATTTTACTTGGACCCTTCCCAAGTATCCTTGAATGAGGAAATACAAAGTTTACTGTTATATTATATTAATATGCATATTCAAATTACAAATCTACATTTGGCTGAGTGCTTTTACTAGCCAAAAAATTAGAGATACCATTAAGAAAAATCAAAAAAAAATACATTTCAAATTAAGGGGGGGAAAAAAACAAGAAAATCGAGCATTTAATCATATTTGTTGAGTATTTCTTAAAAGTAAAAATTGTTTATATGAAAATAATGGAATTCATCATTCTATCCACGATAAGAGTGCAGCTGATGGATATGTATGAACTGCAAGAAGCAAGATAGATGACTATTTTGCTTTTTAAAAACAGTAAAAATATTTTATATTTTTATTTATTTTTTTTTTCAATATTTCAATCCTAAATGATGCACCTTACGTGTTAGTACTGCTGCAAGCACCAATTTTGTCAATTCTAATTCCTCTACAATTTAATATGTCTGGTCTACTGCGACATTAATACAAATTTGAGCATCAATTTTCGATTTATAAATTTTCATTTGATGACGAAACCCATAAATTTGATGATCTTACAAAAATAATTGTCTCAAATTCTTCGAAACATCTATGCAGTTGCATGGCAACTCGCCATTAAACACTTCGATCAATATTATGCCACCTTCTCTCTTAGTACTTTTAGTATGTGCTCAATTTGGACATGTCTAGAAGCACCTAATTATAGCAATTGAAAATTTCAATCAACTATTTTTTATCTTCTCTATGAATACATTTGGTGTATGCTAACTTTCGACAAATCTAAAAGGACTAAATTATTTGTTATTTAATTCTGTATGGAAGAAATTTTGGGAGATCCCATTTTTATGGCATTTTTCGGAAGGTTTTATTTGAACGGCAATTTCTTCTGTTCAAAGAATTACGCCATGGTCATGGAGAAAATAGATCCTGAGACACTTAAATGTATATTGATTTGTAAATAAATCAATTGTGATGATTTCAAAAATGAGCAATATATTGAATGGCAATACTGTTGCGTTTTAATTAGGTAAAGTTGGAAATAAAAAACAAACAAATAATAGCTTTGGCTTGGGTGCATGGGACAGACTTCTTTGGCAATCTTCATAAGTAAAGTAATATCTTCACAAATATTCTACTCTTTGAAAAATTCCTTCTAAAAAGTTCCTTCTAGTGATGTTGCAATTTAATTCGCCTAACTACACCAACTGCGGAAAGCTTGACATAACTTCTTCATGCCGTAGCTTTTCGTGCCAAATATGTTACATATGTATTTCGTCATTTGTAAAATTAAACGCTTGGAATTTTCTTGAAGTTTCTGGCTATTAGAAGAAATATGTTGTAAATATTTGAAATCAATTATATAAGGCAAAAAACAATATAAGTGACAATTTAAAATATTGATAATAAAGGAATTATATTATTTAAATATAATTCACCAAAATATTTAAATTTTAATTGATATTAAATTTTATATACGAATATTTTATAAAAATAATACAATTATGGATAGTAATAAAAATAATCAAAATGTTATAAAGGTGCTATAAAGGTGCTATAAAGGTTACTATAATACTTTACTACTATAAATAGTTACTGAACTGAACAAGAACATTTTCCAAGGATCTGGTGAATAAAGGCAACAAAAAAAAAATTACCTTGGAATGTACTTATAATTATGACTTTTATTTTTTACTTTTGTTCTATTAAATATTCAAATAAAATTAAATTTGTGATATACTTAATACCACATAAAAATATAATAAACAATAAATGAAAGAAAAAAAAATAGGAAGCACTTACAGCAATAACGTGTTGAATATTGACAATTTGCATTGACACTGGGTGCCATTATCTCATTGGCAGCCATTATTTCATTGGCAGCCATATCCATGGGTGTGAAAAAAAAAAATTCAGTTTTATAATTTCAATCAATTCTTATCGAATCAAACACTGGAGAATATATGGTAGAGTGTAATAGTAATATGTTTGTAATAATTTCATATATGAACGAATTAATAAATAATCCAAATTTGGTTTGGTCCTTTTATTGTTGTGCATCGATCCAAGAATGTTATCCTTGCGAAGTAATCCAAAATTGTTTGCTTTTTTTTTATTATTATTACAGTTATTATGTTTTTGTTTTTTCTGCTCCTTCTTCTTCTTATTCTTCTTCTTCTTCTTCTTCTTTTTTATTCTTTTGTACAATACAACAATATCATAAGAAAATTGACACTACTTTCACTACACTTTAGTCAGATGTGTGCGAGTAATTGATTTAGATGGTTTTGAAAGTGCAACTAACACTAGGTACAAATACAATTTCAAGTCATTATTAAAAATTGTAATTTGAATAAAAGTTGATTTTGTTGAAAATAATGTATATATTTTGTATTTAATTTTTTTTTTTCAATTTTTTTTTTGTCAATATGATGCTTTCTACTGCATCGTCAATGTTTTAGAAACTTTTCATCACTGCTGAAATTTTTGATGATCATCCAATGTTATTGTAATCATTCTTTGCACGTATCCATTGACATAAGCGTACACGCACACACACACACGCACAATATGCACACGTTCACATCAATAATATTAATTGCAAAATTCAATTTTTTTTGTGTTTGTTTGTTTGCCCAGTGAAATTTTCTGCTGTTCTTTATGTTGGAATTAAAATTGCATATTTTGTTTTTCAAATGACAGTCATCAAAAACCGAGCGAGCACCTTCTTTTTCTTCTACGTCTTGGTACTGTTGGCAAAACAACGACAACAACAACAAAACAAACAAAAACAACAAAAAAATAAACCAAAAAACGTTAATGCTACTCTACTACTACGGTTGGTGTTGAAATTGGTGTTGGTGTTGCGCGCCTTTTGGTTAAAATGTAACCGTTTGCTTCGACTCACTGTGAACGTCTGTGCTGCATGCCGCAGTGAAACCTGCGCTTATCCTATACTACCATACAAGTCGCATACATTTCGTTTGTAATTCGTTGTATGTGTGTTCGCTTCGTCAGAAGCTTCACAGTATTATGAGTAGCAACAACAACAACAACAACAACAACAACAACAACTTTCAGCTAAGCTCAGAAAACACATTCCATTTCATTTCATTTCATTTCAATTCACTTCGCTCATACACACACACACACACACACACCAAAAACACACATTTCACTTTACAACAGTATTTCGCTTATTTTGGTTTGGCTTTCGCTCGTATTTGTGTGTGTATGAGAATATGTATATTCACATTTTTTCTTTTTCATCCACTACTTTTATATCTGTCTCCGCTGTCTTTTTCTGTTTTCTACTTCTTCAACTTCTTTTACTTATTAGCTTTCTGCTCATGGTCTTGGGCTTAGAGAAATGCTTTCATATTATCGTTTGATGTCAAGCTGGCTGGTTGGTTGGTTGGTTAGTTAGCATGCATGTTGTTGTTGTTGTTATATTTTAACGATTTTTCTTTCTTTTTAATATTCTTTTGCTTACTAACTCCATATCTCTTCATACTGTGACTACCATAATTAAATATCACTATGCCATAGCATTTTCTTGACGACATATGAATACATATCGTACTTAGTCAATATTTCATATCTCATTTCATTCCATTGCTCACTTTAATCCATGTTGGCACCACTCATCATTGTATGATTATCATTGTTACTACGATCACCATCATCATCATCATCATCATTACAATTCTGGTTTTCTGGCTGGCTGGCTGGCTGGCTGGGTTATTATTGCATGAAAAGTTTCCTTCTAAGAGCTCACGCTTTAAAGAAAAAGTCTTACATTTGCACATGTGCATATGCTTCCAGCATTATGTACATGCATAACAACAGTCATGTACTTGTAAATAGAACTAGTTTTCATCACCAGTACTTGATGCTTTTATTGCATGTTCGATTTTATTCTATTAGTCGGCATCCACCAACGGATTATGATTTTATTCTCTTACATACTGAGCATAATATTTCACAATAAATGCTTCCAAATTGTATATTTTCATTAAATATATAAGAAAAGCGAAGAGTCTCCCTAAGAGAAAGCTCATACCATACAGAATAATAAACAAATTTTCATTATCGTTCTATTTTTAACGGTTATTCAAAAATTAAATTCGTTTTCCTTCAAAACCGAATTTTATTTATGGTTTTTGTGTCACAAAAATAAAAATATTTTTAAATAAAACAATGTGCTAAAGGAATTAGAAAACCAATTTCTAAAATATTATGACCATTTACAATGTAAACAGCAATGATGATGACAATTTTTAAGAAGTTCTTAACTCACCGATTGTAAAGAACTAAGAATATGTTCTTCTCTTTCAATTTATTTCATTTGCTCAGAATTAAATAATAATTTTCTTTGCTTCGAGTACTCAAAAATTGTTCCATTACAACCTAATAAGGAGCATACTAAAAATATTTGCATTCATTCCAATAGGAGATCAAAAGCACTAGTCTGGTATTACTCCAAAAGCAAATAAAAATGATTAATGAATACAGTGGTTAGTGTCCTGGCCTTCTGATCTGTATATAGTGGATTCAATCCCCGGTTTTTCTTTCGAACGGTACCCACCTTCCGGCAAGCAATTGCCACTTCTTTCGGCAATAGCAATCTGCAGTTCGAAACCGACTAAAATAAGTAGGTCACTTCTAATACTGTCCAAAATTAAACACGCACAATAGTAATGGAAGAGAAGATCGGCCAACTAGCCCTTCGGGGCTTTAAGTGCCACATATTTATTTTGTTTTTTAGTGATTACAAAATATAAGAGCTTTAGAGCAACAGAAAGCAATCAATTGCTCCCCTTGGAGTACTCGAAGAATACTCTTTAGATGATCTCAATTTCTCTAATACTCTAGTACTCTAATTTATATAATTTTATGCTTATAATATTGTACATAAAGGTTTCATTGATTGCATTCTAAGGATTTGTTATTAAGCCATGCCATATAGTATTCTCATGAAGGTATATCTTACCCATGTCTGTCTTTCGGAAAGCTGCATGTATGATTTCACTCTCATAGAAAGACCAATCATTTCCAGCAAAGGCTTGTTTCAGATGCAGTCTGAGAACTGTGAGTATGGTGGATGAGGTATGATTTACCGTCGAAGCTGCAGAATCGAGTTACCAAATTTGTATGGGAATTGTTGTGTTGTGAAATAGTAAATCATTTCAGTTGCAATAAGCTTAAATTAAATTTTTAACAGAACTACCTTGCTTTTTTTGGACAGTTGAGTTATCCATTTTTAGCATATTAAAACCTCTAGCTCTCTGCACGCAAACATTCCAAATCAGTAACGTAGATCTTGAAGATGTGGACTTCTTTTGCTTTTTGGGGAGTATTATATCTGCTAATGGTAGCTCAAGAGAAGACATCGAAAACTATATAGAAAAAAACGAAGCAAGATTTCGGTGCCCTAAATGCTTTGTGGAACTCCACGATCATCACACGGTGCAAAAAAATAAAAATATTTAACTCCAACGTGAAGTCCACTCTTATGTACAGTTGCGAAACCTGGAACATTGCAGCATCTGACCTCCAAACGCTTCAGGTTTTCATCAATTCTTGTCTTCGTAAAATATTGAGAATTTTCTGGCCTGATACGATCTCAAACACTGATCTGTGGAATCGCCGTAACCAGACACCAATACGCCTGGAAATCCTGAAAAAGAATTGGGTCTGGCTCGTGTATGTTTTAAGAAGAGACCAAACCGACATACCCCGCAGCGCAATCGACTGGAACTCTCAAGGCAGCCGTCACAGAGGCAGGCCAGACCTGGAGGAGTAATTTGGAAGCTGACGTATTCAGAACCAACAAAACCTAGAGCGAAATCAAGAGGTTGTCGCATGACAGAGAGAAATGGAGGAACCTTGTTGCGGCCCTTTGCTCCTTCGCGGAGCCTTAGGACCATGTATATATAAGTCGTTCAGTCATTTTCTTTGAAAGTGATGTTTTGGGGCTTACCGTACTATCGTCTGTTACACACTTGAAAATTTAACTCAAACTCAATTCAAATCAGAGCTGAAAAAAAAACACTTCTATTTGGATTTGGTGCTATTTGTGTATTCACAACTGTCTACCTGAGTACATGCTCGTATTAAAGTAAGAGTTCTTTTTTGTTATTGTTACTACCACTATTACAGTATTATGGTGCACCAATACAATTATATTTATCATCATAATCTATATGTTAATGTCAGAATGTGTGTGTGTGTGTATGTGTGTGCAAGTATCATCGATGCTATATAGGAGAATTTAGTTGATTTCTAACACAAATGCTGCTGCTGCTGCTTTCTTTCTGTTTTGTCTCTGTTGCTCTGTTGTTGTATCATTTATGTTTCATTTCCATCAAATGTTTCATTTCATATTCGGTCACATACAATGGGAGATACACAAACAAATATATAGTTATATTAAATTGTTGTAACTTTCTTCGTAAATGCTTTTCAAAAGAAAAAAACAACAACAACAACAAACACACACACGCACACACACACACACTTCTTTCATCTGAGAGACAAACGATTAACATTTATTGTTATCGTTATTGTTTTTCACTAAAACTGAAACAAAGGAAAGAAGTTAAATTGAAATAAAATAAAAAAAAAAACTAAAAAAATTATCAAAATAAAATCGAATGCGAACTTCTCTTTTTGTTTTTGTGTTTTTGTGAGTTTTCTACGTTGGTTGATTTTTGTCCATTGTTGTTGTTGCAGTAATTTGTTATTAAGAAGTTTTAAATTATATAATTTACATTTTATGTTTAATGCACACTGCCATCTTGTGTTGTATGTATCCGCACGTATAAAAATATATACGAGTGTTATGCCATTAATTACATTCGTGTGGTGGAATGCCACTTTTTCGTGTGTTTTTTTTTATTAACTTTTTTTTTTGTCAAATTCATGTTACTCTTCGTTAACTTCTTTATCATATTTTTTTTTTTTTTGGAATGAGTGTTACTTTTTTTTTTTTACTTATTTTAATGATGATTTCTTGGTGTTTGACAATTTAAAACCACATAATTAAATACATAAGTGTATATACCTATTGAGTTGCCACAAAATGAGAGTGAAACTCTTTTTAAGCGAAAATAACAGTTATTCCAAAATATTCGATGAAAGATCAACATGATCTAAATATGATATATATATAATCCTCTTGAACACAACTTTGATGCTTTACTTTTGAAAAACTACACGAAGGAAAATATTGGTATCATTAGCCTCATAAAAATAAATTTTTCTTAATGACCAAATAAAATTTTTTTAAATTAAACTCAAAAATAATTTTTATTTATAAACGCAAAAAAAAAAAATATTTCTATTTAATTAAATTTATTTATTCCCGAATTAAATTTTAGAAACATTTATATATATATAGTTTTTAGCAAATGAAAAACCCAAAACATAATTTAATTCCTGAGCAAATTTTATTTCAAAAGTTTCCCAACTGCGGCGCCATCTATTTACGTATGAGCGACTTTTAAAGCCTTTCACAACATGAGGTATTATACCTCGAGGTCATCAAAATTAAATTTTACTAATGAGTCTATATGGAATTCTATTATAAACTTGATAAAACATTCACCCAGCCGTACGAGCTGATGAAAAATTTTACAATGGTGATTGTTGATCGCATACACAAGTCCAAGACTAGTTTCATCAGTGTCAAGGCGGCAGAGAGAATATTAAAGATCAAGAGCGCAGTTATCATTCGAAGGGTTGCAGAAAGTGTTGAAAAAGAACGCCATTCTATCTCGCATTGGTCTAAAAGAAGGATTTAGATATAGCTATTGTAAATATCGGAAGTTATGTTAAAGTAGATAATCAGGTTGAACAATCAAACGATCTAGAAGCAACCAAAAGAAACTATACCCCCAAAAAGATTGTGATGATTGGAGGAATAAACACAATAGCATTTCTTGCGCGTTGTCCTTATTATTCATTGATGGATTTACATTTCCAAAGTGTCAAAATACTCGTGAAGGTACACTGTCCAGGTATTGCTTAAAATTTTTATGGAATTTGACTTCATTGATTGGTCTACTGTGCAATAGTTGTATGTCGTGAGTTCGAATCCCTGTCGAGATGGATTTATGTTAATATAAAAAATTGATATTAATTCTTGAAAAAATATTCCCAAAGAGCTGTGTAATAAAGCCCAGAAAAATTGATTTCATAATTAATGTCATTCTAACATTCAAAATGGGTCAATATAAAAGGCTACAGGGGAGGTGCCGTGCTGTGCAGCATGTTTTCTTATTGAATCATAGCATTTAAAGGGATAACATAATACTCCCCTCCGTTTAATAGCGAACTAGACTTCAGACAAGGTGATTCGTTATCGTGTGACTTCTTTAACCTTATTATAGAGAAAATTATACGTGCTGCAGATTTACGACATAATGGCAATATTTTCAACAAAAGTGTCATGGTGCTGGCGTATGCCGACGATATTGACATAATTGGTATCAACTCGCAAGAAGTCAGTGCAGCACCCTTTGAATTGGAACAAGAGTCAGGTCGTATGGGTCTTACGGTGAACGAGGGCAAGACGAAGTACCTAGGGTCTACAAACAAAGAGTCCCGGCGTCTTGGACAACACGTCACTGTTGACAATTACACTTTCGAGGTGGTGAAGGACTTCGTCTATCTTGGAACCAGCATCAACAACTGTATTGACGTCAGCCTGGAGATCATGCGTAGGATAACTTTTGCTAACAAGTGTTACTTTGGGCTGAGTAAGCAATTGAGTAATCGAGCCCTCCTTTCATATGACGCAGAAGCCTGGACAATTTCCACCTCGGATGAGGGAATGCTTGGATCTTGGAGAGAAAAGTTCTGTGCAGGATCTTCGGACCTATTTGCATTGATGACGAATGCCGAATGAGGTACAACGATGAGCTGTATGAGCTGGTAACCTGGCGGCGTTTGGAATATCCAATTGGCGCCAACAAGCGAAGAACAGAGAATACTGGCCCCACATTATATGTTCGGCCTAACTCGATCATCGGTTGTTATGGCCTAGTAAGAAGAAGAAGAAGAAGAAGAATATATTGTACAAGATCCACAGGCTTTAATGTTGATAAATATTATGAATGAATGAATGAATGAATATGTGGCACTTAAAGAACCGAAGGGCTCATTGGCCGAGCTTCTCTTCCATTACTGTTGTGCGTGTTGAATTTTTCGACAGTATTAGAAGGGAGCTACTTATTTTAGCCGATTCTGAACGGCAGAACCCTTGCGTCATCACTTTTTCTGAGCTTTGTCACAGAGTTCTTTTAGAAGCTTTTTCATGACAAGTTGTTACTGTCGGAAGAATTGCCAATTGCTTGCCGACAGGTGGGTACTGTTCGAATGAAAAATCTTTTCGATATTAAATTTGTTATGCATCAGCCGGGGATTGAACCACGACCTACAGATCAGAAAGCCAATACACTAACCACTGAGCTACGGCACCCACCCTATATTTTATAGGTATTAATAATAATTTCTTATGTACAAATACAATGACAAAATCAATTAAATACCACTTGAAGCACTTGTGTCTAGCAATATAAGTGATGATGAAATTTTAATCATTTTCGAGTCAATTAATTCATCGGAATTCTTTTTATGTGATAAAAATCCAGGTTTAACAGTAAGTATGTTTGAACGTATCCTGCTCTCCTTTTGTGCTAGATTTACATCACAGTGTTCAAAAAACCTATATTAATATGTGTTACTGATTCCGTGTTTATTCAAAAACAAACTTTCAATAGGATTTGACATTGACAACCACACAACTAGGAATAACTCCTTCTGGGCAAATTTAATACACTCAATATTATAGGAAGGGGAACTTGCGGCAAATGGGTTTTCGAAACCTAAAGGTGCCATATATGCATGTGCCATACGAATCATTAGAAAATAATTTAATAGAATACTATTTATTTTAATATTTTTTCCAATGAAAATCATACATTCATCTTTATTGTTCTCATTTGAATTCTTTGTATCATTTGTAATTGTAATTTTTTTTGCTTTTCATTTTAGGTACCAACATACCTATATAATATATTGATATATTGCTCGAGCTTTTGTTTGGTAACTATTGCTCAATTCATTGCTTAATTTCTTAGCCATCATATGTATATATATGTACTTATAGATATATATTGAATATCATTCATACATTCATATTTATGTACTTATATATCATTATATTGCAATATGTACGCATTGTTGTTGTCTTTTTCTTTCATTTCACATTCATTAACTATTATTATTTATTTCCAAACTCACGTATATATATATATATGTATATATGTGTGTGTGTGTGTAAAAACGAGTGTCTAATAGTGCTGGTGCTAGTGCCTGCCTGGTGCTATTACAGCTGCTTTTGCCATAGAAAACTTTCTAACGTAGAAGATTTTTTTTTCAGCATTTTTTCTTCTATGATTTTTCTTTCTTCCTTTATTATTATTATATTATTATTATTATTATTATTATTATTATTATTATTGTTATTATTATTATTATATTATCAATCATTGTTGTTGCTGTAGTTGCTGTAGCTATTGTTGTTGTTGTTGTTGTTACTTTAAAAAACCCAATGTTATAGTTGTTTTAAATTGGAAATTGAAATATTGGCATCCGACTAGTTTTCTTCATCTTTATCTCCTTCTCTACATCATCTTTCGTATTTTATTGTTGTTTTACTTTGCTAAGTTTTCCACTAGTCATACCTTTCTTTGTATTATCTGTTGAGTTAAATCTATATAAAATGTTTTTACGCAGTTCTATGAATGTGTTTAATAGCTTAGATGGCAGCAACAACGGCAATAGCAGCAGCACTAGCAGCAGCACCAGCAGCAGCACCAGCAGCAGTAGCAGAACAACAATAATTGTGGTGATGTGATGAAGATACAGGGTGAAAGTTTTTTCGTTGTTGTTGTTATTGTGATTTAATCATAACTGATATTTAATAAAAACAAAAATATATATATATACAACACATACATACCTACATACTCTTTAGACGTACAATGTTAAATTGATTGTGTGCCTGATGGTATACCGCGTATTTAGTTAGTTACTTAGATGCATACAGATATGAATATGTATAGTCTAATAAGAATATTGTACATATATATGTATGTGTATTCTAATGAATGTATTCTAATATTTTAATATTCTAATGAATGAATTCGTTTATTAGTGATTCGTTGTATATCATTTGCTAAGGAATTGTATGTTTCATTTCCGAATTATCCTAGATAACGTTCTCAAAAGATTTACTCCTAGACGGCATTGTAAAAGTAAATTCATAGGAATTTGCAATGGCCACCTTGAAGGTTTCAATTACTCTGACAACATCTGATTAATGGAATATAGACGATCTGGTAAAAGATTTTGAAAATATTAATGTAATTCAAGACCTTCAGAGCTTTGTAGTTACCAAAGGTGGATAGAAAAAGCACTTACATTGCTGATTTAGGTTTGGATTTCTTCTACAATCGAAAAAACTTATGCTTATGATCACACACACCAAAGTAGACCCATTGTGATGACGAAAAGAGGGCCTCCCTATCATACCTTAGAAAATTTACGATCTACGTGAAAAGAAATAAATATTATTCTGCTGACATTGTGCCAAATCGCTGAGGTTGTTCTCAAAGTAATTCCCCAGATATTTATTCCTCATGCGTACGAAGCAGCTCAAGAGTATTACAGATTACACCTTCTTCTACCCAACCGTTTAGCTTTGAGCCGTCGATGCAAAAGTGGCTCAATTCGTTTGCAGTGATCGGTCGGATTTACGAGAAAAGCGATAAATATTCTCTTTCTGGCATTGAGCCAAGTCCCTGAGGTTGTTCTTAAAGTAACTTCCCACATAAATATTATTAATGCATACTAAGCAGCTCAAACCTTTTACAGACAACACCTTCTCCCACCCCAACATTTAGCTCTGAGTGGTCGATGCAAAAGTAGATTAATTTGTCAGCAGTGATCGCTCGGTGTGGCATATGAGTATGGAATTTTGTGTCAAAAGCCAACTCGTAGTATGATATTGAAATTGACACTCTGTTTTAGAAACACTCTAAGTATTGGAATTTTTGTGACTTTTTAAACGTTGCCATGATACAGAGAACAGCCAACCCTTGAATCCTCTAAAAAATCCTCTATAAAAGTCTTCGAGGCAATTGTTGTTCTATGAGCATATTTTGATTTCAATTGGATAGATTGCTGGTTTTGTCTCATCGGATTATTTTTCGATCTTGTCTGATCTAGATCCACTATGTTCGGCTTGACAGGATCACCACGAGTAGGATGTGGTTCATCACCACGCATAATGGCCTTGTGTAGGCGGAAGTTCGATGTCAAAAACATTATTTTGCGCTGCACCTTGCGGTTGGGTTTCCCCTGGATTCCCTTGGATACAAAAGTATTATTGAAATATGACTGTATATATTCAATATGCAACGCGCTGTTTCATTTCCAATTTTTTTTCAATTAAACTTTTTATCTAAGACAAGAGCCAAGAATACAATACCTTCCAGAAGCTCCGCCTGGTTTCGCAAATTGAAGGCGGTACTACGTGATTAGGTTCATATTTCAAAGTAAAGCGAATGATTTCGATTTTTTGCTAAAAGAAAGAATGTTTCTTTCAGCTGTAAGCCGTTGATGTTAATAAAAATTGTTTATGAAATTGTGCGAAAACTTTTTTTTTTAATTTCAAAAATATATTTTTATTTCATAATGTGCCTTAGGGGGTAATATCCATACTACCATAGACTAAAGTCCAACGATGAAAATGGAGACAAATCCCACGTACCCGATGCCAAGAATCAACGACAACTACAGATAAGCGCTTTAGTCACACATGATGGAGAAGCTCCTTTGTTTGATTTAGTTCGGAATAAATTTATTTGTTAAGAAAAAAAGAAGAAGAAAAAAAAAATTGAAATTAAAGAGCTTTTTTTCTAATTTTAATCACATTGATGACCAAAAAAGCCCATACAAACAAACACAAGAATCAACGACAACTTAAGGCAAGCGCTTCAGTTACACATGAAGAAGAAGCTCCTATGTTTGATTTATTTCGAAATAAATTTATTTTTTAAGAAAAGAAGAAGAAGAAGAAGGAAAAATAAGAAATTAAAATTAAAGGTTATTTCTCTAATTTTAATCACATTGACGACCAAAAAAACCCATACGAACAAACACAATGTTAATGAGAAATTGGTCTAATGGTACAAAAAAAATAAAAAAAAATTAAATTAAATAAAAAGAAGCCTCTGTGTTTAATTTAGTTTCAAATTTTGTATGTTGGTTAAGTTTATTACTATGTGTTTGTGTATATTTGGGGGTGCCATAGCTCAGTAGCAGATCTCAAGAGTAGTGATTGATGTCACGAGAATTAAGGGTACTATTTTAAACATTTAAAATAACATATAACTACTTAATTTGGTGGATAAAAATGTTAGGGTTTATTATGTAAAATATTGGGCGTTAATTTAGAGGTATAAAAATAGGGGTAAAAAAAATCCCGGGATTTTTTTTCAAGGGGATAAAATGGAGAGTTGTATAAAAATTAATTTTTAATGATTGATTTTCAAATATCTATATATTATTATTTTTCTTTTTTGACAAGTCCATTGGCCAAGGGGGGAATTTATTCCCCTGATCCCCTCCCCTGACTGCATCACTGACCTACATTAAATAGTGGACGACACTCTACAATTTTTGAAAAATTGTTTCTCTCAACAATTTCAATCCATTTGTCAAATTTTTTCGTCATAGTTATGATAGTTTAAAGTTTTTAAAATCTCTACGACTTTGTATGGGGACTATATTAAATAATGGGCATAGCTTTAGCATTTCTTGCAAAATTATTTATTCCAACAATGTTAATTTACATGATAAATATTGTTGTTTCAGACAGTAGAGTACCTAGGTTAGAGTGATTCAAAATTAAATATTTATCACATCTTGTATGGAAGCTACATTAAGAAGTGGACTTGACTTTTTAAATTTTGTTCATACTAATCTACGACTGAAACATGGTTAACGCAGGCAAGATATTTCGTAAGTTATGGACATTTTAAAGTTTAAGATAATTCCATGATTTTGTATGGAAGCTATATTAAATATTAATAATATAATTTAGGTTAAAATATTCTACTCCATATTCGTGTACTTATACTCACGCATATATATTTACAAGTTCTATATACATTTTATTTATGTATTGCTCGTATGTATGCATATACAAATATTACAACAACAACAACAACTATTTGCAGCAAGAGTGATTTAAATGTCAAAATAATATTGAAGGAAACGCAAAAAATTTATAAAAAACAATCATTAAAATGCGTAAAATTAAATACGAAACAAATTCAATACAAATTAACCTAATTAGAAGAATAATGTTCTCTATTTTGCCTTTTTCTTTTCTTCTTCTCCCAACTGACTTTGAGATGACTATTTAAACATTTTCATAAAATATGCAATTTAAAAAACGAAATTTTCTTAACTTAATCAAGATGATGATCAACATAATGATGGAGAAATGAATCAAAGAAATGACAAAGTAAAAAAAAAAAAAAAAAGGCAAAGGCAATCGTCAAGCCACTTCTTGAGTTAACAATAAAAGACTTAAGAAACAAACTTTATGATAATTTCGTAAAGCAATGGGATGGGAGAAGTGCTTTGAATACCATCTCTACCATCATCAATTTACACACAAATGATATTTTCACTTTTTAAATAATCAAGAAGAAATTATGTACAAAAGCAAAATGAAAGAAAAGAAAAAATAATAATTCCAAAGAAAAAGCAAAAAAAGAAGCATTTTATTGTATGTTAAGATTTCATCGAATGATGAAACGACCGAACAAATAAATTCAACAAAGAAAGATGAACGAAAAAGAAGGCCATACACATAATCAAGAACACCAAACACCAAAAAAAAAAAACAAAATACAGACAGCTGCATCATATAGAGTCATGCTTAAGAATTTTCGTATATAAGATGGTTAATGGAGTACAAAAAAAAAAAGAGAAAAATAATAAATAAAAAATAAAAAAAAAATAAAAAGAATCAAAAGATCACATAAACACACTTACACGCACATCTGTTGAAGAACTACGCCAAAGTAAGGCAAATTGATTCGTTTTTTTTTTTTGGTAGTGAAGTGAAATGAGAAGAATGACGGTGAGTGAATGGTGTTAGTGAGTGAGTAAGTATGTTAAAATGAAATGAAAGATATTCCCGCATTTTGACCTAATTACATACATACAAATACACACACACACACACGGAACAATAAGACATGCGAAGAACTTAACATCAAACAACGGTATACCAATGTGAGCACAGACAATCGAAAGTTTTTGGTTACCACCTCTGCTATTGCGTTGTGCTCGGCTGAATGTGTTGATCGAAACCTAAATAAAAGCAGAATAAATCCAAAAGCCAAAAAAAAGAAGATGAACTCACACATATACAAATCACAAATATATGCCGTATGTTGTTGTTGTTGTTGTTGTATGTACTATAGAGTCGAGTAATTGGTACTAAATTAAGATTGTTCTCAATAAAGATGTAAAGAAAATGGAGCACATGAATGTTTGTACCCAAATTCATATACTAATTTGGGTACAAACATTCATGTGCTCATTTATATGTAAAATATATATATTGATATACATATATTCTAGTTCATTTGTTTAATAATTTTTTTTTTTAGCAATTTTTTAGCATATTTTTAAAATTAATTTGTAGATAATACTAAAGAAACTAACTAAGCAATATTAAAGAATGCCATAAAATTTCATTTCCAATCAAATTTTAAAATTTATAGTCCCATACCAATTGTATATACTCTTGCAGTAATTATAGTATAACAACACCTACACTTTACACCCACTTCTTTTTCAAATAAGTCCTGTTATTCGACATATTTCAAACAGACCTATTTAAATATATAAAACAACAACAAAAGTACGCACAAATATAGTACATATCAATTCAAGTATATATGTAGTCTTCTCCTTGAACATCATCATCATCATCATCATCATCATCATCATCATCATCATCATCATCAACATCATCACCATAATCATCATAATCTTCAAATTATACTAAGTACAACTACAACTTCACGTAGGCAGTCTAAAGCAAAAGCAAAATTCGAAAAAAAAACAATAACAGCAACAGAATTGAAAAAGCCAACAATAATAAAATCGAAACATGAAACATTCTGATTGTATATGGAAGTAGGTCAACTGTGTACGCCAAGTTGTGGCTCAGAAACATACAGCATAACACAGCACAGCACACTCGACTTAAGTGTGTGGTTTCTAAAAACATACTCGACAATCAAATGCATATGTATATACATACATTTATACACAACAAACCGCTCCGGAATACTTAAGCATCCGCGTCCACTTGCACTTTCTTTTTCAACGAAGACACGAACACGACGCTGTATACATACAAAAAAGCCTTTACTTTTTTCACGTCTTTATCTCCGCCACCTCCTCCATTGTCATAACATTCCACTTACTTATGTCTGTATGTATGTACGTATGTATGCGTATATTTTATGGGAATAAATACAATATAAATATTCCTCATGTCTCTATATATATTTTTGTGACTTCGTACCCGCGAGCTGCGTCATAATTGCGTGAGCAGTAAAAATACAAATAATCATCAGAAATAACGAAAGAAGAAAGAATGACAAAAAATAAAAACAACACAAACTCTTTCACTACTTGTTTATATATATATATATTCTTCTTTGACTTCTCCCTCTTACTACTTAGCTTCATGTTTTAACTCTCATTTTGACTACTTTTTTTTTCTACCATAACTTATGTATGCATCTCAGTTGTGCTTATTGCTTTTTTGTTGTTTTCTTTTGTTGCTTTTCAACAATACTTATTTCTCATTTTCAGTTAAAAGCATTCTTTTTCTACTTGTTAGCTTTCTTATTCTATGAATATGTTTATTGTCATATCAATATACACTCAACAAAAATAGTTTGCATACTTCTAGGATGATGTAAAATTAGCACAATGCCAATAGAAGTGATCAACATTTTGAGTATCAACATGTTGCTAAGCACTGTCATGTTGTAATTGCTATTGTTGCTATGTGACAAGACACATGCATGGTTTAGTTGGCGCAAATAACAACTGGCCCGTCATTAAATTAAGTTTGCACGTGTAAACGTCGACTTGCATCTTAGTTGTATCTTTGGATGCAGAGACCAAGAAATCTGTAATCTTCTGAAATCACTTGATCAACTTGTTGCCTTGATTTGCATATGTAAATACCCACTTGCAAGTCGGCTTGCCAATTTTGTAAGCTCTGCGACATATTACTCACTACACACAATATTAAAATGAAACCAGTTTATGTTACATAGGTCTCCTTTTATTATTATTGAATGCACGAGTACATTTTAAACGATTTTCCACAAATGTCATTAGTAGTATTATTTTGCATCGGATAATGTGGCAACTATCTTCATGTTGAAACGTCATTATTAGGCTATTTAAATTAGACTATGGCAACTTCACGTGGGTGCCGTAGCTCAGTGGTTAGTGCGTTGGCCTTCTGATCTGTAGATATCCCGCCTGAAGCATAACAAAATTTAATATCGAAAAGATTTTTCATACAGTGTACTACTCGTCCTCGTGCATAGAGAAGGTATCTTTGATGCAGCTGTGGGTAAATTCAAGCTCCAAGAGAGCAGCACCGATAACGGACTAAGGCAGATTGACTTCGTCACAGCATGAAACACACCACTATCTCCACATTCATAAGGCGACGTGGCTGTCTTTAGATCAGCGAACGAGAAAACGAACTGATGATTAATGGAGGGCGTGCTTTCAGAGTGATGAACGTAAAATCAGTTCATGATGGCAACATCGACTAGGATCATCGTTTTGTTGGAGCCATAGCTCGAATATGTGTCGCAGATATGCCACACAGTGGAAGCTCTGGTATAAGCCTCCCCATTATCGCATATAAAGTTTTGTCCGGCGTTCTGTGTAAAAGATTGAAACCTATGCTCAACAACGTGATTGAACGAAACGTAATTGGAGAAGACCAAGGTAAGGCATTACCTTTACACGAGAGTGCCTGACTTTGGTGATCTTGTAAAACCCATTCGTCTTTCCAGTCACTGCTCAATTGAGAAGGACCTTCCCTCTTGTTTAATACCAGAAGAGATTTCTCACTAGATAAACTATAAACTGATAAATGTCTACAGGGTTAAGCGATTGAAGTGTTACCTATTCAAGCGACCATATCTTTTTTGTGTGAAATTATTTTTTATTGATTTAAATTACAAAAATTGTGAAAATAATCAAAATTTCAAAATTTCATTCAGTCTAACTCGATGTGGCCACCTTTTGCCTTGACTATGGCCTTCAAACGGTTCACGGAATGTAATCTTCCGGCATTTTGGCGCATTTCCGAGCAATGGCTTTCTTCAGCGCATCTATACTGGCATATTTTTCAGTTCTCACCTTGCTCTTCAAAATTGCGCAGATAGAATAGTCCATCGGATTTGCATTTGGCGAATTCGAAAGCCATTGTGTGGACGAAATAAAATGTGGAACATGTTTTTTTAACCATTCTTGGTTAACACGAGCTTAATGAGGCGCTGCAGAGTTTTGTTGGAACGTCCATCGTCTACGACCGAAATCTTTTCATGCCCACGGCTCGAAAGCAACTTCCAAAACATATGTGCCGATAATAAGTCGCATTGATTTTGACACCAAACTCGATGAAAACGATTGGAGAGCGTCCATTGACTGTCAAAACCTGCCCGTGCCATTACTTGAGATGGAAAATTACTTCGAGCGGCCATTCGTAGTCTCAAATTTTCAGAAGTGAGTTCACTAAACGTAAACACGAACATTTTGAGAGTTTATGAACTGCTCAATAATGAAATTTTTTTCATCAGAGAAGACAATGTTAGGAAATTTGCCACATTCGTGCAAGCGTAACAACTCATTTGCTCTTTCGAGTCTAACTCTTTGTTGCTTTGGTGTAAGATCGTTTTGGAACATGTGTAAGGCTTTACATTGAGCTCATTTTTGAATATGCGTCGAATGCTTCGCTGGTATATTTTCAGTTCTTTGGCCATTTGATTACTACTACGACGTGAATTTCGGTCAAGTCGAGCCTTCACTTTCCGAACCATTTCAGTTGATGTTGCTGTTTTTTTTTTTTCCACCACCATCGCGTTTTGCAATTTTTTCTGTATTATTGTAACGATTTATGGTACTATACACAAACCTTTTATTCACTGTGAGGTGTTGGAGAGCTCACGAACAACAGCTGGTTGTGATTTTTCAGCCAAATATAACGCAATCGCCCTATTACGTTTGAATTACATTTCGAATAACTTTTGTTCTAGAAAACTTAGACGCAAATGCTTCTGGTAGTTTGTAAACAATATAAACAGCTGTTATTGATATACATTTCAAGTAGTTGGCAATATCGGTTTGACAAATATACCTGTATATAGTTGGTAATACTTCAATCGCCTAACCCTGTATATTGGCATAGTTAGGTACATCAAAATCCAGCTGCTCGATCGTCGGTTCGATCATATCGAGTGAATGGAAAAACATTCTTCAACCAATAAGAAGATTTTATATTAAGAATCCACTGCAAGACGCCGACATAGAGGAAATCCCATTGTCCGGCGGAAGAAATACGCATAGGAGATCCTGTGTGCGGTTGAAAATTTTAAAAATCAAAACTATTTTGCTTGATTGCTATTTCAATTTTCTACACATTTATTTATA
This sequence comes from Megamerina dolium, assembly GCA_963854835.1. NCBI lineage: Eukaryota > Metazoa > Arthropoda > Insecta > Diptera > Megamerinidae > Megamerina > Megamerina dolium. Next base: position 90,541,893 of record OY978526.1, read on the forward strand.
GCTTACGTTACTAATTAACTATAACAACAACAACAACAAACAAAAGAAATATTTAACAAAAAGGCGAAATTTTAAAAATAAAAAACATGTAATTAAATGAAGCAACTAAATGAAGTAACTATAAATAGACCACTTTGCGCATTGACATGAGCAATCATTGAAGCAATTAAGTAATTGATGTGATATCACAGATAGAGAGACAGAAAGAGAGAGAGAGAGAGAGAGAGAAAATGAAAGACACATGTGCCCATGTGTACATTATCGTAGTATTATAAGCACCTGAAAATTTTTAAATGAATTGAAGAATTGCCGACGTAGAAAAAGCCAACATTTAATATCATAATTCAAAATTCAAAATGTGCTGTATGACAATAAAATGAAATGCCGCATTGTATTATACTTTAGTGAAATGTTGCAATGATCATTTATCAACAATCCCCAAGCATATAATCTACAAATCACAAACTAACTGTGTATTATACATATAAGATATATCACAGACCCACAAACAACACAAAATAGTTCTTAACAATAATGAGATGCATTGCGTGTGTTAATAATTTCGCAACTTCAATTTTATGTGCGAAGAGACATACATAAGTAGAATTTTCTGCACGTAAAGATCGATGATGCTTCCTCAAACACACACACGCACTCACCATATCTATAGCTTACATATACTTGCCTATGTATGTCGTAGGCATGCAGACGACAACGATGAGTGTCAACCTTGATGATGTTGATTTATTCATTCAGTGACAATATTTATTGTTGTATTTGTTGCTATTTGTGTGTTGTGCTTGTAGTTGATTTTTGTTGTTGTTGTTGTTGTTGTGCTTGTAATGGTGTTAACAAATGTTGTCCGCAACAAATTGTACAACGTATGTATGTAGGATTGTGTCTACTAATCATCGTCGTCGACATCGTCATCATCATCATCATCATCCTCATCATTATTAGCACCAACAGTAGCAATAGCAGCAGCAGCAGCAGCAATAGCAACGAGTATCGTGTCGTTTATTCGTTTGTTCGTACGTTCGTTTGTTTGTATCAGTCCTTCTAAGGTTCGTTTCTATTAAAAGATATCGACGACAATTGGGCTGCAACAATTGCAAATAGCAAAATCATTGCTTTTATATATATACACACACAAACACACTCATACACGCTCCACACACACACACATTGTATGTATTTAATCATTGCTAATCACATATTGTAATCAAACGACAAAGAATAAAGTGATGAGACCATAAAGATATCCTAACAATTTAGATCACTCTCGCATTTACATGGCGCCCTCTATTGTATTGTACATATGCATATGTGGTATATGGAAATTTTGTTTTTTTATTTTTGCTTAAAGTTAATATAAGATCAGGAAGAGAAAGTACTTAATATGAATGCACATACTTACTTTCAATACAAGGTGACCAGCAGAATTCTTGAAATTCTTTTATTGCAATTTAATTGTATTTTGATATATATTTGTAGATATGTATATAATTATACACATACCTGTCTATATGCAACATGACTGGTTCTTATCATTTGCTTATTATTATTGTAATGAAATGTGTTTTGGGGTTTCTCTTTAAATGGTGTGCATTGAAATAGAATTGAATTGTGCGCTACACTTGATTATTGTGGTCTTGGCAGAAGCTCAAATATTCTCGAAAAACGTTGTTCATGAATGTTTTTGCCCATCGAAATTTCTTAAATCTAGTCTCTATGGAATTTCATTACAACTAGGCGGAATCTTCTAATAACTACATGGTGATTTTTTAAGAGCCTTTGGAGTTGATTAAAAAAAAAACATAAAATTTAAAGAAATATATGAAATCTTTATTTGAGTCGATATAACGATCTATGTAATTCAATGTTTAAAGGTGATTTCATGTAAATTTTGACCGTGGCAGGTTCATACGCTGGGTCCAATTTTGGCATACTCTCTTCAACATATCGACCGGTATCTCATGAATAAATTCTTCAATATTGGCTTCCAGTGCGTCAACCGTTGCGGGCTTGTCGCTATAGACACTAGCCTTAACATAGCCCACAAAAAATAATCTAAAGGTGTTAAATCGCACGATCTAGGCGGCCAATTAACCGGCCCCAAACGTGAAATAAACTGAACACCGAGCTCGCCTCTCAATTGGGCTATTGTATCGCGTATTGTACAGCCTGTGGCACTGTCTTGTTGAAACCACATGTCAGCCAAGTCCAGCTCTTCCATTTTGGGCATAAAAAGTTTGTCATCATCGCACAGTAGCGCTCGCTATAACATTCCTGCCTTCGTCCACACCAAACAGTGCATTTTTCGTGATGCATTGGCAGTTTTTGCAATGCTTCTTGCTACTCTTCACACCAAATACAGCAATTTTGATTGTTCAAGCATCCATTCAACCAGAAATGAGCTTCGTCGCTGAAAAAAATTTTCCGATAAAAAGTTTCCCATTGTGGTAGGTCATGTGGCTTCAGTTCTTGCACCAGCTGTATTTCAAAAGGTTTTACACAAAAATCCTTCCGCAAAATTTTCCACGTCGTGGAGTAACGGCAAAACGGCAAAAAGAAAGTTGCTAAAAAAATCTCCCTGTATTAGCTGGTTTCGAGTTATGTAGTAGAGCAAATTCAGAAAAAACAAATTTAAACCACACTTTAGAAAATACTATTAAGTTGATCGTATCGGTATTTGAATCGAGGTCTTCATATTTCGCTGAATTTTAATTTGAGCTCTTTGCGTCACACAATTTCAAATTTCATACGATTTTTACCAGATGACAATTTTTGCTACGTACAATTTTATGAAAAATTAATACGAGCTAGACTGCTTTCTAAAAAATGTATGCAATCCAAGTCACAAGGTGTCAACTGTATTATCAACTACATATGTTTAAATTTGCAGCACTTATTATCGATCTAGAACGCCATCTTGGATCTCCTGCCCCGAAGTAATGTAATAGTAGTCCCGAGGCAGGTGAAGAATCCAGAAGAGGAGGAGTGAGTTTTTTAGTGGATACATCACACACGTGGGGACCATTTTTTAACCCACCTCAACGCCAAACAAAAAAAATTACCGATACACATATCACATCGATCAAGCAATTTCAATACACATTTCTGCTATTAAAGGTAAAATTAAAGTTTCGTCTACATTTTTCAAATAGATAAAAGAAAATTTCATATAAAATACTATTCAAGAAAATATTTCAACTCACCATTCGACTATTCGCTCCACTATAAAAACAAATATCGATAAAGCAGTTTCGTTCGATTTCATACAAAGGAAAATATCAAAAGCATCATCTTCAAGGATCACTCAAAATACCGACAATAGCATATAAAAATATTGGCTATTGCCTAAAAACTGCATATATGGATTGATTTAATTCTCTTCTAGGTGCATGCAGATATAGAAATGCAACAAAGCGACCAATATAAAGAACAACAACAACAACAAATAAGTACAATTACTATCGTTAATTGCGCTTGCCTAGATACATATGTATTATACTCGATGTCTATGTATTTTATATATATATATATGTATATTGGTGTTTTATACATATACATTCGCTATGAACAATCGATTTATTTATTTTGAGGTTCATGATTCGTTTAATTTGTATTTTTTATTTTTTTTTTTTGGTTTTTTTTCATTCCTATAACTTTTTATTTTAATTTTCTTTGTATTTGTATTTGCGATGTGTTCATGTGCGAGAGAAATTCTTGATATAAAAGCTTACTATCTCACACATTGTACCATTTGTTGTTGAGTTAAGCCGCCAACAAGGATCCCCAGCGCAAAATTACATTCATTTAAATCCTTCTTTTCTGTTGGCTAATAAGGTGTGTTTGTATATAATTCTATATATATATATATATATATATATATATATACGTATATGGATACATGTGTGTGTGTGTGTATATACAAAAAAAAAAATAATATGAATATAAAAATTTAATTTGTGAACAAAAAAGGATAATTTGTGTAAAAAAGCATAAAAAGTATAATTTAAAGAAAAATAAAATCTTTAAAATAATTAAGAAATGATTACGAAGTGCTTAAATATATATAATATTATATATTTTCAATATTTCTCGAAGCAAAAATAATTAAAAAATTTTTTTTGAAAAGTGTAATGTGATATTGGTACATACATATGTGATTGATTGATAACCTATTGCGTAACGTAATGTATGGCAAGAAACCTATATTAGAATATTTTGAAAATTCTAATATTGGATATAATTTTTGAATTTATGCAACTACAACAATTACAACTTTAATCGCAAATGAATTTCAAATATTTTCAAGGAAACACGATTTAAACAAGTTTCTCAAATCAAATTGAGTTGGCACCATCTGAAGCGCCTTAAGAACAACTGAGGATATTTAAAAAAGAAAAAGAAATAAACAGCAACAATTTCAAAATTATTTTTGTCATCAAAAACTTGTACTCATCTTAAGCGATTATTGGACTATTGCTTCTGTTTTTAGTGTTTTCACCAATCACATTATTAGAATATAGTCAAATCTATAATTTTGTAAAAAATTTGTAAATTTGCTTGGTAGTATTTTTGTTCTTTTTTTTTTTTTTTTGTTTTTTTAATTATAATAGTAGTTGCTTCGCTTAATATGCTCAAATTATGATTTTTTTGATCATTCACTAGAAATTTTAAAAATTTAGTTATTGCATATTTTTGCACTTGGAATGAGTAAATGAATAAGTGCATCAAAAATAAAAAAAAGCACAAAGTTCTAATATTTTGTTGCATGAGGAATCACACACACACACACAATTCTGGAATGTAGCACTTATTATATTTGTGACAACATGGAATAACAGCATAAGACAATAATTCAATTTTTGAGTAAAAATGAAAACGAAAATGAAAAATTATCACAAACTCTGAATCACCCTATGTAGCTTCTTTTTTTTTTTTTTTTTTTTTTTTTTTTTGAGTATATTATTTCCCCATAGTTGATTGCCATAAGTCCAATTAGGTTTTATAATTTTCTTATAAATCATTACTTTACTAGTACAAATGCTCTCCACATTGAATTGTTTCACGACGTATTTGGGCATAATGGTCGATCGGAGACTCTTCTTCATTTTCAAGTATTTGCTTCATTGGTCTAACTGCTTCTGAAAATTTCTTCCGATTTGATTCAGGTAAAGAAAGGTGAAAGTGAAGAAATTTTGAAATTTTGAAGTTATCGATAGCTTCAAAATAATCTTGAAAAATAGACATTTAAATAAATTGGATTCTCAGACAAAATACTCAACAGTATAACTCCCGAACCATTGTGTATGTATAAAAAGTAGATAGAAGAGCTCATTAAACAGCTCTAAAATGCAGTTATTGTGAGAAATGCCTTTTTTGCATAAAACGGTCCTATAGCAAGAATCGCAGTATCAAGAAATGGCAAACTCTACCATCTTGATCAAAAAGTTCCCGGAATAACCACCGTGTAGCGCTTCCATCGTTCCAATTTGAGTTTTGTTGTTGAAATTCCCTCTAAATCTTAGCATCATAGCTTGACACTTGCAAAAGGTGGTAATTCCGGGAACTTTTTGATCAAGGTGGTATATGTGTTATGTGTTAAATAAGAATGTCACAAACTGCAGTTTGAATAAAATCATATAACTCCTAATAAACGTTCACCAAAAATTCGCCACTATTTTGTGAACTTCTTCAACCCCAACAAATTTTTTGTATTACTTGATTACGAATTTCACGAAAATCGAATTCTTCATAAGCTCGACTTAAGACGTTATGCACGTTTTGTCACAAATATATTTAGTAGTAAACTATATTCTTCATTTCCTAATTTAGTCATTTATTTTATTTGTTATATTCTTTCAATTCTTCCTCCATTCAAATGCATAGATTTTCATATAATTAACTGCCAAAATGTGTGACGATGATGCGGGTGCTCTTGTCATTGATAACGGCTCAGGTATGTGCAAAGCCGGTTTCGCTGGTGATGATGCACCACGTGCTGTCTTCCCATCGATTGTTGGTCGCCCAAGGCATCAGGGTGTGATGGTCGGTATGGGTCAAAAGGATTCGTATGTTGGTGACGAAGCTCAAAGCAAACGTGGTATCCTTACTCTGAAATATCCCATCGAACATGGTATCATTACGAACTGGGATGATATGGAAAAGATATGGCATCACACCTTCTACAATGAGTTGCGTGTGGCGCCCGAAGAACATCCAGTATTATTGACAGAGGCGCCATTGAATCCGAAGGCAAATCGTGAGAAGATGACCCAGATCATGTTCGAAACGTTTAATTCGCCCGCAATGTATGTGGCCATTCAGGCGGTGCTCTCCTTGTACGCGTCCGGTCGTACCACCGGTATTGTATTGGACTCTGGTGATGGTGTCTCGCACACTGTACCAATTTATGAAGGTTTCGCATTGCCACATGCAATTTTGCGTTTGGATTTGGCCGGTCGTGATTTGACCGATTATCTGATGAAGATCTTAACCGAACGCGGCTATTCATTCACAACAACCGCTGAGCGTGAAATTGTTAGGGATATCAAAGAGAAGTTGTGCTATGTTGCTTTGGACTTTGAACAGGAAATGGCGACTGCTGCTGCATCGACCTCGTTGGAGAAATCATATGAATTGCCCGACGGTCAGGTGATCACCATTGGTAACGAGCGTTTCCGCTGTCCCGAAGCTCTCTTCCAGCCATCTTTCTTGGGTATGGAATCGTGTGGTATTCACGAGACTGTCTACAATTCAATCATGAAATGCGATGTTGACATCCGCAAGGATTTGTATGCCAACTCTGTATTGTCCGGTGGTACCACCATGTACCCAGGTATGTTCACACTAATCGAAGTCTTTTGTATGACCATTTACTTATAATCTCTGCTCTACTCACGCTTAGGTATTGCTGATCGTATGCAAAAGGAAATCACTGCTTTGGCTCCATCTACAATTAAGATTAAAATTATTGCACCACCAGAAAGAAAGTACTCCGTTTGGATTGGTGGCTCCATTTTGGCTTCATTGTCCACTTTCCAACAGATGTGGATCTCCAAACAGGAATACGATGAGTCTGGACCTGGTATTGTTCATCGCAAATGCTTTTAAATCTTTCACCCATGAAAGACAACAAAATGCTTTAGCAAAGAACCAAACCATAACATCATCAATCACGATCATCCATTTGTAAACCATCAATGACAGCATCAGATCGTTCAACATCACTGTAATCAAACTAAATGAGGCAACAATGATAGCGGTAATAAAACAACAAATAACCGAAATCGATTTAATGTCCACAAGGACACATTAAATTTGATTTGAATGAACTATACTACATACATATGTATAACCAAAGCCAAAAATATGATATTTTAGAACAACAATAACAAAGACAACAACCAAAAAAAAAAATTAATAAAAACAATTTACATATATTTATTTATTTACTCATTTAAGTTTTACACTTATTCCACAAATGTCCAATGGAAAATATAAAAAAAAATACAAAGAGAAAAAGAACACTGAAAAACTCTAATTGAAAATTTAAATAAACTTTTTTATTTTATTTGTTTTATGTAATCGAGTTTTTTAATATGGCTCGTTTAAATTGTTGGCACCTTTTACGTTGTGAAATAGATTCTAATTGATAATTATTATGATTAGTTAAGTTTTATTTGTTGTACTCTCTAAGTAGTTGGGAATCGTATTTACTATGTGTAATAATAATATAATAGCTTCTTAAGATAGTTACATATAGAAATGGATACCATTTAGAAAGTCTTAACACTGGAAAAATTGTTTCAAAATATTCAAAACAATACATGTTATTAATTAAAAGTTTGCGTTTCTTAGGATTTTACATCTGCCCAATGAACTTCACCTTAACTCCTACCACGGTGCATATTCAAAGTGAAAATATTTTTCACTAGCCCACTTCTCATACTTTATTATTGAAGAGAAAAACGATCCATGACCATAGAAGATAAAAAGTTTTAAAAATTCCATTTTCGAGTATGATTTCACTATGGATACACAAAATTTGGTACAGAGGTGTATTTACATGGCCGGTCCCAGAACTACCCGACCTAACAAAGAAAACAACAAATTTTGGGAAAATTTTTCTTTATTGCTCAACATAATCTTTTTTTTAGCTCCATACACCTTTTCCCATCGATATTCTATAGCTTCGATACCCTGTTTATAGTATGAACTGTCTAGTTCATTAAAGTAGCCATCTACCGCAGACTCCACCTCTTCATTGTTTTCAAATCTTCTACCACCAAGTCATTTTTTTCAAATTTGGAAATAGAAAATAATCCGAAGGAGCTAAATCTGGCGAATAGGGTGCATGCTGAAGCAATTCGAGACTAAACTCATTGATTTTGGCCATCGCAATAGCGGATGTGTGAACTGGTGCATTGTCTTGATGAAACAACACTTTCTTTTTCTCCAAATGCTGTATTTTTTCTTTAATTTCATCACTTAAACGCTGCGCAACAAATTAGCATAATACTCGTCGTTGATTGTTTTTCCTTTTTGAAGATAATCAACAAAAATTATGCCAAGTGCATCCTAAAAAACAGACTCCACAACCTTGCCTGTAGATGGAACTGTCTTCGCCTTCTTTGGACATGATTCTCCCCTTTCAGTCCACTCAGTTTTGACTGCTCCTTTGTCTCAGGTGTGAAGTGGTGGACCCATGTCTCATCCATGGTTAGGAATCAACGCAAAATCTCGGCTTTATTATTGTGAAACATCGCCAAACACTCTATAAAAACATCTTCACAACGTTGTTTTTGTTCTATTGTGAGCAAACGCGGCATCCATCTTGCACACAGCTTTTTCATCTCCAAATTTTCGGTCAATATTCAATGTGTAGCACTTTTTGAAATGCCTTTAATTTCACCTAGCTCACGCCCCTTATGCCGGCGATCATCCAATACCATTTTGTGGATTTTCTTAACCATTTTCTTAACCGTGGCCACCTCAATTGGTCGACCACTACGGTGTTCGTCTTGGCAGCTCGTACGACCTCGTTTAAACTCTGCCACCCAATATTTTATGGTCGTAAACGAAGGAGCAGACTCGCCCAGGGTAGAATCTAGTTCGGCTTTAATATTTGTGACTAATTTTTTCCATGTTCACAAATTCACTGAGATCGTTAACTATCGACGTGGCGTCTTGAAACTTAAAAACATATGTTTTATAAGGATGTCACTTTTCATCAAAGTAATTTTTTTTTTTTTCAAACTACTACCGCCCTCGTAGATATTGCTATTTTGCGTAAGTGTTTATTGCATGCGGAGTGGCCTGTTAGTGCTTCGAAGAGTAATCAGAGCCCAATAAACAAACAAATGATTAGGCCAAACTGTACGACAAGGTATTGGGGTAAATTTTTTTTCTTTTAGGAGACGCACAAGGAAAACGATGATTAGATGATGAACTCTGTTATAATGTTGTCCATGTTGAGAAACAAAACCCAGAAATGTTTAATAAAAAGCATGCATTGTCTTTATTTACCTACGTCTTTCCTTTTTTCTGGATAAAATAGGAAGTAAAAAGGAAAAAAAAACAACAAAATGATTTGATTTCATTAAAATCTTTTCAAAATTGTAATTTTGAAAATTATTTTATAATTCTTTTTTTTTATTTTTTTATATATTTATTACATACATATTTATATTTTGTATTTAAAAATTGCTTGGTACAACAGAAAATTTGTTAATTTGTTTTTTTTTTTTACACACAAAGGCAAAATAAAAAAACACTAAATAAATATACAAAAAAAATTTACAAAATCAAAATAAAAACTAAATTTACTAACAGAAATGAAAAAAAAAAAAACGAAAAACTAAATGGAATATACATAATTTGAAACAAAACTAATAAATATGACTAAAAATGCTTAATTTAAAATATGTAGTTTTTGCATAAATTTTCTTTTTTTTTGCGACATTTTCACAATTAATTATTTTAATTATACTATGGCGCATGGGAATAATAATACCTTCTTTAGTATTTTTTTTTTTTTGTAATAATATTTTTCTTCTTTTTTTCTTTCTTTCTTTATTTACCACATTTTACAATTTCATAAATTAGGGCTAAAATTATTATAGTGTAGGGGGGAAGGGGGTTGGTATTCATTCATTTTGATGATGATGATAATATGTGATAAAAAATTTCGATCGCGGTATATTTATTGGATATTTGGTGGGCGGTTTGGAGATTTGCTTATGCTATGTAATACATACTCGTATTATATTACTATACAGTGGGGCATATTTATTACTTATATGAGTATTATGAGGAGATTTATTTTATTTTTGCATTTAAAAAAAAAAAATAAAAATTTTTGTATTTTTTTTTATCATTAAATTTGTAGTTATTACTTATGTACACAGTTGCATGCAACTACAATAGTTTCGAGTGTATTTTGAAAATAATTATGAAAAAAATCTGATCAAAAATTAGGTGAAATGATTATGCGATGTTGTTGTTGTTGTTGTGGTTTCATTAGCTTAACGGCAGTTTCATTTAATTCTACATGCCCTAACCTATGTAACTGTTTTATGTATGATGGTGGTATGAATGTTACATTATATATCTACATGTTTTTAAATGTATAATATTGAGACTCGTAATTCAAAATTGAGATGTTTCTGGTTTTTGTTGGATTTTTTTTTTTTTGTTATTTTTCGTAAATAAAATTTGTGCAAAATTTTTGTAATTTGTATGTATGTACTATGTACCTAAATGTAAATAAATTCAATTATCGGTTTTTTTTTTGTTTTATCAGTAAAATATTCTAAATGTAAAATTATGGCATACATTTACTACTCTCACTGCTATATATATATACATATATATGAAGGCATATAATTGGCTTATTTGATTTTCAAAATTTGTGCAAAGGTGGAATTTGATGGAATTTTGTTAAGAAATTAATTGAGAAAAATTTTTTTTAATTTATATGAAAATATTCACACCTGAAATGAAAGCTGAAACAGCCTAAAATGACATTTTTACCATAACTTTAAAGTTTAATGACCAATTTGTGGCAAATTATCAATCAAATTTTAAATTTCAATCAAATTATTATCAAATTTCATTTCTGAAAATATGATTATCAAATAAATAGTGAACATCTCATTCTAATGAGTTGAATTGAATTGAATATTTTACAAATATTCCAATTTCATTGATTTTTTTTTCTTTCATAATTATTATGCAAGCAGTTAAATATGTTAGTTTCTGGAATTATTTTTTTTTATTATTTGTGTATATTTTTTGTTTCGATTTTCTAAAATTCGTTTTTATTTTTTTTTTATTTTAGTTTTAATTTCTTTTCTCATAATAATAATACCTTTTCTATTAAATTATTTTTAGGTTTTGGCAAAAAAAAAAATTATATATTGTGCAAATAATATAAATTTTCAAATTTGCTACTATATAACATGTAAAGAGAATCATTCGTAAGGAATGATAAATGAATGATGATATTATTGCACATATAGCCAGAGACCGTAAATAATATAAGAAAAAAATAAAATAAAATAAAAAAAAATATCAATAAATTGTACAAAATAATGCAACATTTGAAAATGTTATCAATTGCAATTGCCACATTTCATTAATCAGTACGAAGAGCAGAAGAGCAGGCATCATTTTTACGGTCTCTAGCATTAACGATGTACCATCTCTTTCAATTAATTGTTAATAATTTTTTTTTTTTTTTGATTTTTTAAAATTAAATTTGTTCTCAATTGCTGTAAATTACTTTTTTTAGATAATTATGTACGTATACATTTTCATACTCAAATACACACACACAGAGACACACAGACGCTCACCCACAGTCATATATCGTACATATTCATAATAATAAACTATTGAGATGAGACTTTTCAATGATACAACAATATTTGTTACTTTGAACACAAAATTATCATACAAATTTATATGTAAGTAAGTAAGATAGTTAGTTAGTGAATATTTAGTTTAGTTAGTTAGTGAATGATAGAAATGTTAAAATTACATATTTTACTGTATGTATAAATGGTAATACTATAATTTGTTATTTAAAATAAATTGCTTAATAAGTTTGCTGTTTTGTTTTGTTTTTTTTTGTTTTGTTTTGCTTACACATACACATACATATTGGTATTTTTTACTTATATATATATAAAAAATAATTAAAGTTGAGAAAATTCAACTTAAATTTTTATACATAATAGTAGCTACTCACTCTTACTATAGTTTTACATTGTAAATTGTATATATATATATATATTATATAGTATAGGTATAAAGTAAAAATGACAATTTTGATTGTAAAAGAGCATAATAACATGTATGTATGTATGCATGTATGTATTGTATGTAGTGATTGTATGCATTGTATGATATGAATTCTACAAATGATAATTCAACGAAATAAATAATTAATGATCATTTGATTGATCATTGATCTTATTCGCATCTAATCTAATACACATACATACATAAGTACTGATTCACTCACTTACGGCATTCATTCGTCAATTCGTCGAATACATGCATTCGCAATGTTTTGTTAATAATTTTTTGATTTTTTGTTGTTTTTCATTTATAAATATCTATTTATGTATGTATGTATGTTTGTTTTTGTGAAGATGTTATTTAATGATGGACTTAATGGATTTGTTCTATATTGTGGCTGTTGTTGTGGCTCTTCTTGTAGGGAAATCCTTTTCATCAACAATATGCAGAGAAATCACGTATCAAAATACATCAGCAAATATGTTAATGTCAAATCGTACATGGGCGTTTATAAAAAAAACCCCAGAAAAAAAATAATAAAACGATCAAACAATAACAAAAACACACTTCAATGCGTATCTCGTACGATGATGTACTCTGTACCATTCTGGATCACAATTTGTGGTATTTCAATTAAATTGGAATAAATGCATAAAATACAAATTTTCGCTTGATAATGTAATATGTGTGTGTGTGTATATGTGGCGGCGATGCATGACACCACACCACATCACACCATCACACCACACCACTGATCAAACATCACTTTTTAGCACCAACAAATTACAATATTTGTGACTATTTGTTGTTGTTGTTGTGGTTGTTGTGGTTGCTTTGTTTTGCAATGATGTGTGCACTAAATGATTGCCATCAGATATCGAGATAAAGTCCGAAACGTGATGATATCGAACAGCGTCCACAATAGCCGCCACAAAATGCACGACGCACAGTTAATGATGTGTCGAACTGCAAAGAAATTGCAATTGTAATGAAATTTCGAATATTTGTGCAATATTGTGCAATTTATATGGGCTATCAATCACTTTACTATATGGAAATATTCTTATATTATTAATACATTTCTTAAACAACTAATAAAAATAATTGAGCTCACTGCAATTAATTTCAAATCATCAGTTCGGCTGTTCGAAAACAACATTCTACGATTGAGCAAGTTCACAGGCTTTTTGAAATAATTCTAAAAAAAAAATAGCCTTTCATCAAAAAGAATATTGCTCAGTTGTCTTTTTGGACATACCATCTTGATCAAAAAGTTCCCGGAATAACCACCGTGTGGCGCTTCCATTGTTCCAATTTGAGTTCTTTTTTTTTTTTTTTTTTGTTAAGTTGGTACATATTCCATCTAAATCTTAGTTTGAAATTTGCAAAAGTTACGTAGCCAAGAGTACATCTATCTCAATGCTTCCTGCGATTTTTCCATTGATTCCATTGATCAAGGTGATATCTCAACCATTCGACATATTATGGCACCAAGGACTATTAGCTAAACCAAAAAAAAATGAGCTGCCGCCAAAGGCATATTTACTCATAAAGTCATATCGACACCAACGTTTATTCTACTTTAACTATGACAACGAAATGTCGCCTTTTCATCAAATTAAAGCTGGAGTCCCACAAGGCAGCATATTAGGCCCAATCCTTTATTTACTTTTTACATATGATTTGCCAATATCTGACGGTGTTCTCACAGAAACTTTTGCCGATGACACCGCTATAATCACGACCGCACGGGATTCCATCCCAGAATCATCATCTAAGCAATCGAAAAAGCAATTGATCTATTTTCTATCTGGTTGAAAAGTTGGCGTCTGAAGGCAAACGAAACTAAATCTAAGCACATGTAACATTTAAAACTACATAGGAGAGACACATGCACACAAATCAAATTGAATCATATCGCAATCCCTCAATCTGACTCTGCTAAGTACTTGGGAATTCACTTAGACAGACGTTTGACATGGAGTGCGAGCGCACATCTTTGCTGAAAGGAAACCCCTGGGAATAAAATGTCGCAGCATATACTGGCTGTTAAAACGTCAATCTCCTGTCTCTATAGACAACAAAGTTATCCTATACAAATCCGTTCTGAAACCAGTGTGGACTTACGGCGCTCAACTATGGGGTACAGCATCAAATTCAAATTTAGAAATCCTTCAAAGATTTCAATCCAAAACTTTACAAAATCTTGCAAACGCTCTTTTGGTACGTTACGAACGCCCCAATTCATCGGGAGCTCAAAATCTCACTAGTGAAGGATGAAATAAAAAAGATTGGCACAAAATATCGAAATCGCCTGGAATCACACCCAAACGAGCTTGCCGCTAAAGCTCACTGAAATATAATCTGACTGTATCATCCTACTAGTTATCTTCCAAATTTTGGGATATGTGAATGATATTAGGAAACACTTTCTTGAGATTGATAGCCCTAATATCACATGTACAATACAACTTACCGTACTGGTTAATTTCATAATCACATTACTACCAAAACGATCCCATACAGTGCCCGGTCGTATATGGAATCCCGTCTGATCCAGATTAATCGAGAAATCACCTTGCGGACATTCTGAATTTCGATTATAACAATCACCCGCAGAACCAAATGGCTGTGGCTCACCAACTACGGTGGCAAATGTATAATCATCTTCGATCACTCGTAAATCCGTAATACTGATACGTATCTTACGGAAATGTGTACGCCCCGAATTGATGCTATTATCACGATATTCATATTGTCTCGATTCTGGCGGGCACTTATCCGGATTGGATGTCTTATAGTCATAATAGATGGAATAGTTTTCAGTGGAGTTAAGTGTAATGTACTCTTTGGGAGCGGCGGTGCTCATATTATGGCAGTAAATTTTCTTTGGTCTTGATCGCACATAAATCGTATAGTCACGATCGTGACGATAATGATTCAGTCGGCGTATATCCTCACACGATTGTGGTAAACATTCGCGTGACGGTGTGCATTTCTCTTTGATAATTCTCTCCTTGGTCGGACATGGAATGCGTCGGCGTGATGAATCAGAGCAGATAATACGACGGCGCCGATAGCCTTCACAGTTGCACTAAAATACCAAGAAGATGAAGAAGAAGAATAAGAAGAAGAAACAGAAATGAAATTGCGCACTGATCACAATGCACATGATGCATGATGACCTACTTACCCCAGATATGACTTTTGATTCGCGTCGCACACAATTATTGCAAATCTTTTTCGTTGGTGGCTTCTTGTTCGCATCACAATATCGATAGGCAATCGGATTGCCCATTATTGATTCACAGTATACAGAACGTGATTGATATTCGTCAGCACAATCAGCCGGACATTGTGTCCAATCGCTGGCAGACCATTTACAGCTAACCTTACAGGGTTTCTGTGTCCGTTTCGGTGTTGGCACACGCATATGACGGCAATAAGATGGATCAATGTAGACACGTTTGCGTGGAGCTCCCTTAATTTCCGGTTTATAGACGCGAGCACAGTGCAATTCTTTGCGACGGCTACCAACACCACATTCCACAGAGCACTAGAGAGCGAGGGAGAGATAGGATTAGTAAGTTGCTTCGGTATATTTGAAAGCATATTGAATAACTTACATTTGACCAATTCGAAACATATTTGATATTACAGCATTTACGTTTCGTTAGTGGCTTTTTATCATTTGGACAACCATGACCATGCGGATTACGACATGTGACCGTACGATTTTTCTCACAATTATCATCACATTGACCCCAATCGCTTGTTAGCCAATTAATGGCAGATCTTGAAGTTTTCTGCAATATAAATTACAATTACAATCATCAAAACATAAAATGAAAAATCTCATTTGAACATACCGAACTTTCTTCATGATAGCGACAGGGCTCAACATTGCATATGCGGAGAGTATCTTTCACGTTCTTCTTACGCGGATTGCACAGGGCATCACTAACGCGTGTCTGATTGAGGAAACATGCTACACTGCGTGCCTGTGTGCCAGTACCGCATGATTTTGAACACTATTAAGCAGGTAAGCAAATGTAATTATTGAATGATCAAGCTCAATGCATTCACAGAAACTTACCGGTGTCCATTCTGTATAATCCCAACATCCTTCCAGGCATTCTACATGTCGACTAAATTCAAATTTCGAACCACAATACGATAGATCAACAATATTCGAACGCCCAATCGTGGGAAATGTTTGTACACAAATGAAGTCCTTTTCGCGTGTACCCCACATGCCACATGATGCTGAACACTCAGAAATGCTTGATATATTTAAGCTGCCAATGAAATCGAGTACACAAATTATTTATCATCTACAAATGTTCACATACATAATTTTTCACACTAAACTCACCTAAGTACACAATCTGTATTGCATGTACGATACTCGGTTTGTGGTTTTGCAGCCTCATCACAAAATTGTGGTGCCACTTTAAGCGCCATTGCCGTATTTATACATACTGGCAAACGGTGTGAACTACCATGACACAATGCATCACAATTACTCCATGTTTGCATCTCCCAACGATAGACTTCCTCCTCGGGTTCAACATAGTTCAGCTTATCCATCGTATACGTGTAACTAAGCAGCAACGAATCATTATTCTTTGCCGCATTTGTACTCAGTGATATTATCTAATAATTATGATCAGTATTAATTGTGTGAAATTAAATCTTCATTATTAAGGAGCAATATGCTTACCTCTACAATTAAATCACGTTTCAATTTACGCGAATACGTTGTGTTAACTCTTTCAATCGTACTATTGGCACCATTGTATTCAAATGTTAAACCAGCATAGAAGCTAATATTACGATATGTACTTATGACTTTATTACCATTCAATAGAGAATCTCTTTGATCATCACGTAATACAATATAGTTTTCATCATGGTAACCTGGTTGTGAAATTATAATATTCGATGCACCTAGAAACGTATTGAGAAATGAAAAGAATTCAATTATTTTTAACAAGTCTTGACAATTTTTTTTTTTTTTGTAATTTAATTTGTGGTCACACTTATAATAATATTAATGTGTTAATGTGATAAAGTTTTAATTGAATTTGTAGTTAATGCGATTTTGAGGCGAGCTTTGTCGATAGGAACGGACTGTTACTACTTTTTCTTTGTAGGCAGGTCGATTTTGCTCATTGTTGAGCATATCGAATGATTTTAGAACATTTGAAATCTTAAAGCGATCACATACCAGGGAGGTCCCAGAACTACTCAACCTGGAATATACATGCCAGCAATAGTTTGAAAAAATTACTTTGGTGAAAAGTGGCAACCTTATAAAACATATGTTTTAAGCTTCAAGGCGCCAAGGTGTTTAGTATTTTTTTTTGGAACCATCGAAAGTTAAGGACCTCAGTGAATTTGTAAACATGGAAACAATTGGTCATCGTTATGTAATTCAATACTTTCATTTGAAAGGTCTCAGTCCAACGAATATTAAAGTCGAACTAGGTTTTACTCTGAGGGAGTCTGCTCCTTCGTTTACGATCATAAAATATTGGGTGGCAGAGTTTAAACGAGGTCGTGTATGAGGTGTCAAGATGAACATCGTCCAATTGAGGTGACCACGCCAGAAGTGGTTATGGAAATTTACAAAATGGTATTGGATGATCGCCGGCTGAAGGTGCGTGAGCTAGGTGAAATTACAAGCATTTCAAAAAGTGCTATACATCGTATATTGACCGAAAATTTGGAGTTGAAAAACTTTGTGTGCAAGATGGGTGCCACGTTTGCTCGCAATAGAATAAAAACAACGTCGTGAAGATGTTTCTATAGAGTGTTTGGCAATGTTTCACAGTAATAAAGCCGAGTTTTTGCGTCGACTCGTAACCATGGATGAGACATGGGTCCACCACTTCACACTTGAGACAAAGAAGCAGTCAAGACAGTGGACTGAAGGGGGAGAATTGTGTCCAAAAAAGGCGAAGACAATTTCCATCTGCAGGAAATGTTAAGGCGTCTGTTTTTTGGGATATACGTGGGTTAATTTTTATTGATTATCTTCAAAAAGAAAAAACAATCAACGGCGAGTATTATGCTTTATGCTTTATTTATGTATTATTGTTGCGCAGCGTTTAAGTGATGAAATTAAAGAAAAAAAGGCCGCATTTGGCGAAAAAGAAAGTGTTGTTTCATCAAGACAATGCACCAGTTCACACATCCGCTATTGTGATGAACCAAAATCAATGAGTTAAAGCTCGAATTGCTTCAGCACGCTCCTTATTCGCCAGATTTAGCTCCTTCGAATTATTTTCTATTTTCAAATATGAAAAAATGGTTTGGTGGTCGAAAATTTGCAAACAATGAAGAGGTGGAGTCTGCGGTAGACGGTTATTTTAATGAGCTAGACAGTTCATACTACAAAACAGGGTATCGATGCTATAGAATATCGCTGGGAAAAGTCTATAGAGCTAAGAGGAGTTTATGTTGAGAAATAAAGAAAAATTTTCCCAAATTTGTTGTGTTTTCTTTGTTAGGTCGGGTAGTTCTGGAACTGCTTTCGTATATCTACCTGCTCGTCATGAGGAATTCATCTTGAGAAACTGCTTATATGAAGCAAGTGGCATACGGATGGGTTAATGATTAGGAAGACTCGGTGTCCTCATTATTAATTCATTTAACTAATAGCATTCAATGGGTTATGTGCTTGGACTACTACCTACTATATAGGTGTATATATGGACATACTGGCATTTTCAGATTGCATTGAAATGGAATTTCATTTGAAATTGCACTTGTCCTATTCCTCATAAAATTAATAGAAATTGATAAGGGCGTTTAAATTTAAGGGAATTATTATAATAAATAAAGTTATATGATAGTTCATTGATTATTGCAACATTTCAAATAATTTCGCCATAAATTATATAATTGATATGATAATCGCCTACAATAATTCACAACATTTCATTAGAATGTTAATTATACGAAATTGAAAAATTCAATTGAAATTAAATAGGAATTTAATATTTTGAAATAGAAACCGATTAGCAGTTATTTTCGCGAGAATAATTTCAACTTTGTTAGCTTCAAGCAATCTGATCAAAATATGAACACCTCTATTTATTAGGGCATATGCCTACATGTATTTATATGGTACATCGATTTCATTAGAATGTTAATTATACGAAATTGAAAAATTCAATTGAAATTAAAAAGCCGATTAGCAGATATTTTTCCGAGAATAGTTGCTTCTTAGTAAACTACAAGCAATCTGATCAAAACATGAACACCTCTATTTATTAGTGCATATGCCTACATGTGTTTATATGGTACATCGATTTAAACACTTTATTTAAATATATACTCATTTATATATTTATAAATCGGTATAATGTGATAATCAATCAAAGCTAAGGCATTTAGTTTTTACCCCCAAAGTGGCGCCTATAATTGATTTCTGGTACATTAACCTCTAATCTACATATAGGTATAGTACCTACTACATATTTATAAAAACTATATGATAAGCACAAACGAAGCGTGGAAGCAAAAGGCAAAAAAAAAAAAAAACACATAAAACGGAAAACAAAACAAATTCAGCAAATAATTGTCACATTCACTGACAAAACACATAAAAATTCATAGTAAGTAGATACATATACATTATATCAATATTTTTAGCGGCATGAGGAAAGCGAGAGAGAGGAAGAAAAGTTATGAGTTTAACCAAAAATTTTTATATACCAATAAATAATATGCAAATTAATTTCAGTATGTAATAGAATATAGAAATTATGCAATTTATATAACTAGATATATCCGATTGTAGTGATTTCATTAGAATTTATAATATTTTTATTATGACACAACCACTGTGCGCATAATGAATTAGCACTGCATACAATATATACTCGTTCATTATTATAATTAAATAGAAATTTTGCAATATATGTATTTTATATTGGTAAATTGAGGTGGATAAAATTTTTTATATATTATTATAGTTCCATCCGCAAAAAGTACGCAACTGATAAGCCGCAAATGTAAAATAAATCTTGAGCATTCACTAAGTTTATTTGTACCTACAATTTATATGCATTAAATTTTTTCCGTAATAGCCTAGACAGACGGCAGCGTTAATCCGGATTAACGATGCACTTAATCCGAATAAAATATTAATCTGGCAGACGGCAGTATTGCGGATTAACTAAACAGCTGATTGCTAACTTACATTACTTCACTATCAATTTCTGTCATCTATCACTCTCGATATGAGAAAATCTACAAGAAGTACGTGAACTGAAAACTATCAGAAACTTGTAAATTGACATTCACGGTTCGTAATTGACAGCTGGATTTATTTGTTCGCCAACGTTTTTCATGTCGAAAACTGTTAACGATTGCTAAGAGTTTTTTATAAACGAACACACCTATTGTTTTGCAAGTTGGATCAAGAAAATTTCACAATAGAAAACAGCTGTTAATTTTCAGCAATGTTGCCATCGAAAATTGCCCTAATACTCTTTAATTTTGAGAATTAACTCGTAGACTTAATGCGGATTAGCTGCAGTTAATGCCCGAGTTAATTCGAATTAAATCGTTAAGCCGGATTAATGCTGCCATCTGTCAGGTCTATAAATATCTTAAATGTTGTTCCGAAAAAATAATAAATACCATGTTAACAATAAATAAACGCATATGACGTTTTTTTGATTTTATACGCACACTTGTGCGTTAGAAGCAACGGCCTGAAGGGTTTATTCTGGTATTGAAAATAAACTTACAGCTCATTACGTTATTCAATAATTCGATATTTGCATGCTTCAAATAATCAGCTGTTCAATGAGAAATCTTATTTCGTTATTCATTAAAGTTCTGCAAAATAATTTTTCGAAAATTTTGCTAATGAACTCAATGAATTTTATGAGGTATTTTAAGAAAAAGAGTCTGTCGCATGAAGAATTATCTCTACATCTGATATAGACTATTTTGGAAAATATTACAAAATAAAGTCTACTATGAATGTATTCAAGAGCACGTAGTTCTATGCACACTTGCTAAATACTTGTTTCCTACAGTTTGCATATGTAAATAATTCTTAATACGTAGAGGTATTTTAATTGCTCATAAAAAATAATTTAATTGTCAAAATCATTGTCCAAATCATTGTCAATCATGTACTCGTACATATTCAAAACAGACAAACAAAAAAAATAAAAACAAGTAATATGAAATTCCAAATGAAATTAAAATTAGAATTTGTTAATGTGAGTGCATATTAAAAATTCTAAATATGTTCTATACGTAAATATAAATACGTATGTATACATAAAAAAATATTTCAATATCAAATATTGTCCAATTAACATTATATAAACAATTTGAAGAACGATAGCTACTTGTTATGAATTTGTTAATTTTATTAAGTAAGCATTGTCATTTGATGCGAGATATCACCACAAAAAGATCTATCTAAGAAATGCCATGTATAATATTTTTATTAGAAAACAAATTATGGGGCACAATTTGCAAAGTATAGGCAATATTTTCGCTTCTCCAACGTAACGTAAGACATTTGGAGTTAATTTGTTAATTTTATTAAGTAAGCATTGTCATTTGATGCGAGATATCACCACAAAAGAGCTGTCTAAGAAATGTCATGCATAATATTTTTATTAGAAAACAAACTATGGTCCAAAATTGACAAAGTATAGGCAATATTTTCACTTTTCCAACGTAACGTAAGCTATTTGGAATTGAATATAGCTTTCTCACTTTTCGACATGAACTTTTTACTGTCTGTGACGTCTGTGTGATAGACAACAATATGTGATGTACCACCTTTATCAAAAAGTTCCCGGAATAACCACCGTGTGGCGCTCCCATCAATTACTACAATGCAAATATGCACTTAAAATTATAGACATGAGTACCCAATCAATTTTATATATATTTACCTATGCATATTAAAATTAAACAAAATTCATATATTCCACACCTGTGTGTAAAATAAATGATGATTTTGAATGATGATGATGCTATCTATATGAATGCATGAGACATATTTTATAAATAAATCACCTCAATACATATTCAATTAATTTATTCACAATTCTTGAACACACAACATGCATTAGTTAGTTCATATTAGTGGCGCCTTTCAATAGCTTACCTTTTGGAATTGTTGTCACGTAATAATAATATGATTTGCTTTTCGGTTGTATTTTATAGAGATCGGAGACATAAAAATTTCCGGTATATTCTTCGCATGTGTCATTGCGTCCCTCACAAACGCCACATTTATCTAGAACACACATAGAAAAATTGACCAAATCACATTTATCACAAGAAAATCTTGGTATATTTTTAGCAGCCATCGACATTGGATATGAATCACACCAACCAACCAATAAGTGATACATATTCCAATGGCACAGGCACAGTGATCGCACAATATGTTTGCTGTTGCTGTTGCTGTTGTTTATTTACCTAATTTTGCAATTGAATTCAATTCATTATCGCAACCAGCAGGCCGGCAAATACCATTCACACATTTATCGAAACTATCGAATGAGCATGTGGTGCCATCTTTGGCTTTCTCAGCAAGACGAAAATAAGCGCTAGTGCCTTCAAGACGACAATACAGCTTACATTTATCATGTATCGATACTGTAGTGTAAAAAAAAAATTATGATAACAAATTGTGAATAAGTTGTATGTACTACTGGTACTTACATCCATACTTCGGTATCCATTTGGCCGAACGATCAATACCCTTAATATTGAAATTATGTCCATTCATATCGTAACATTGTTGTTCGCGCGAATCCATCGATCCGATCGGGCAACTTTGTGTATTACACGAACGATATTTCTTTCGACTGCCCGTACAATATTTGCCACCATTCTTTGGCAATGGATTATTGCATTCACGTTGCGACTCCTGTACACCACCACCACATGTTAGGCTGCACGGTGTAAAGGGGCTCCATGCACCCCAACCACCATTCACAATATGCAGTGCATTACCCTCACGCGGTATACATTGTCCCTTTTGACACCAATTACGATTATTATCACACGGTGTACCATCGGCCCATGGTAAATTACTCGATAGACAACTTGATTGTTGACTATCTGCCTTACACCATAAACGTTTGCATTCACCTTCAATGTAACAGTAGACCGATTGATTGCCATGTATTAGTTGACACTGATGATCGAGTGAATAAATTTCGCCCGGTAATTTTGTATTCAGATTCTTAATGAATGTGGTTGGTGTATCCTCCAGACATGATTTCTCTGCTTTTCTTTATTATTGAATTTTTATTTAATTTTTTTTTTTTAATTATCGATAATAATTAACTCATTTAAAATTTTATTAAATTATACTTACTCTAAAAATTCCGATACATAATAACGTGAACAATCTGACCATGACCATGGATGTATATCATCGCCCATAACACTTGACATAATATGCAATCGTCGTCTGCCAGGTTTGTTAAATCGTCTACAACGATCATCATCATCGTGTGGCATATTTAAACTGCAAAAAAAAGAGGCACATAGTTATAATATATTATCATTATCATGTTGTCTGCAATAAACATTGAAGGTATTGGTCCAAGAATACCACGAGAGAATCATTCAATAAAATTATTTGCTCCACGAAAAACAAATTTTCAACTCATTAAGTTAACATACCACCTTGATCAAAAAGTTCCCGGAATAACCACAGTGTGGCGCTTCCATCGTTCCAATTTGAGTTCTGTTTTTTTTTTTTTTGTTAAGTTTGTACATCTGTTGTTGATATTCCCTCTAAATCTTAGCGTGATAGCTTGAAAAGTACTTCCTCTCTGCTGCTGTAACAACAACAACAACAACAACAAAACAGAACTCAAATTGGAACGATAGGAGCGCCACACGATGGTTATTCCGGGAACTTTTTGATCAATGTGGTACGACGCAGTGAGCAATTCGACTTTGTTTTTTAACGTCATAAGCCACAAGAATGAGAGAGGTTAAAAATAATTCTTGCAAAACAGAAGACACGTGGAAGAAGAAGGCCATCAGTCTACCTAAAGACACAAGGCATATCTGGATTTTTTACAATTGATTCGAGTTGTAGGAAATTTCTTTAACTTGTTGAGTGTTCAGAGGTGAGACCGAGGCCGTCTGATATCAAGTGGCGTATTTGAGTTGAAATTACAAACTTCATTTAATATAAATGGCACTTGGATGGACATTTTTACAACACAAACAAAAAAAATTTGCCCATTTCAACTTACATATGACCCAATTCGTGAGCAATTGTAAAAGCAGCTGGTAAACCATTATCCTGTACAATCGAACATGATGTCGGCTTGCAAACGGTGCCCAACTCAGCTAAACCCAATGTATCACATGTGGTCTCACGATCATTGCGACAAATTTGATCACTGCAAAAATACATAATAGAAAGAGGAAATGAATAGAAATAAATTGAAGGTTCAAGTGAAAAAAATTAATTACACTTACCGTGTTATTAACATTGCCGTATCATAATGATAGCCTTGTTTCGAGAGGAATGAACAGAAATGTTTCAATAACGATGATGCCGATGTTGCTGTAATTAAACATCATTGCAAATATACTCAAATGAACAAAACTGTATGTAGAATAATATTTAAGCTTACTTTTTCGCCTAGAACTACGTACGGCTGTAATATCATCACGTAATAGCAATATATTTGCCACTGATATATAAATTGAATTGCCAATACTGGCATCTGAGAAAATATTCGATACAATCGAGATAAGGGTTAGTATATATGATTTCAGATCGTCCTTGTGAAATTCAATCATTGTACGATCGACAGCCACCAACACTTCCAGTGTGAACAAATGTCGATCCACATAGTTACGTTTCGTACGTAACAATTTATTCTGTTCCAGCAGATTTTGTTCCAATACTTCCAAATCCATGTCAAGATTACCGGAGACAGCATGTCTGGCATTGCGTCGTGAGTGCCGCCATACTTTGTGTAATATTTCTGTATCGTCGCTGGTCTGATTGACAGGTTGTATGAGCAATGAGCCGAAACTTGTTTTAATATAACCAGTCTGTGTGAGATTTTTGTGGCGGTGTAGTAATTATGGCACATATTTTCAGCAGTTAAATTGTTGTTGTTGTTGTTGTTGTTGTTTGTTGGATTTTTTTTTAATAAGCACATACAAAGTAATAAATTATAATTTTGTTTTTTTTCTTTTCGATTCATTATTATTCAAATACAATTATTATTGCTATCAGCAAATAATAAGAACAACACCTACCATGCCATTGCAAAGTGATACAGCAACCGCAGACTGATCATCACCTTGCACATCGCCTTTATAGTAACAACCCAAGTAATGGCCTTCCTCTTCATCTTCTTCCTCAGTTCGATTATTCAATATACGTATGACCTAAGGGCATTTAATTGGGGTAAACATATTTTTTAATTTAATTTCATTTTTCATCAAGATAATCTCTTAGAGATGCTTGATCACAATTATCATGGTCACTTTTATTCACTTTTGTACTCTTTGTGTTTTTATTATAATATTATTGCATATATATATTTATTACTTGCTTACTTGCGAATGAATTACATGAAAGTGTTTCAGAAAATATGCGAAATTTTAATTATTTAATAATTCTATAATTGAAAGAAATTCTTATTAAAAATTTAAATCATTTGGATTCTAACTCGAGTCGAAATTCGACTAATCGATTAATCGATAGATCATCGATTAATACGATGCGACTACTACAATTTTTCGATTACAATTCAGTATTTAAAATGAATATTATTTTCAAATGTCGAGTGAAACATGCTACATACAAAAGATCACACGATCATACTCATACTCATACTCACGCGAAATGTTTTCGGGGGTATAAATGATGTGTCCTGATGTAAAACTAAATGCAATTGATGACCAAATACATTCAATATATATTCCGGATGTGGATCCCATATTTGACTAGATTTACTACGAAATGTGCCCGTCATACTAAATGCGGAAAAATAATCTAAATGGAAAATGTTTACATATATTTTTAAAATTAAATTAGAGAGAAGATAAAATTATAAATTCATTAGACTAACCATTTTTATTATTATTATTATTATTATTACGTTTCGATTCGTATAACAAATCATCGGCATTTAAACTAAAGTTGTGCACCTTGAATGGTTTTACATAGTCACTGGTAATCTCATCGGGAATGCTATTGTTTATATCATCAATATCATTTTCAATATCATCTATATGGGAATATAATGAAAGACAACAAAATAAAGAATAAATGTGCATAATAAATAAATACACACACACACACACAAATATTGTGTTAATTAATTAATGTACATATATTACATAAATATTAAACAGACGCGTTTCTATTTGGTCTACAATTTATACGCTCACTCACCTTCACTACTCCAATCTTCATCGCCTATAAATGAATGGTTAATAAATTGTGTTTTTATCTCTGGTATATCGATTTGATATGTTGTCGTTAAATTGGGTAAAATTGGTATAACTGTCGTTACATGCTGTTGTTTGATACCGCCACCAATCGGTAAACACAAAAATATGATTAGACCCAACAGCAACAGTATGCATGTGGTTAATATAAGAAAGGCGTTTTGTTTCCAATGTGTTGACATATTGCTGCATTTATTCTTGTAAAACCACCACTCACAAGTTTTTTTCAGTACCAGCTGAAAAAAAAAAATTATAACAATACGATTATTAATTAATATTTGACCTAATTTCTTAAAGTATGTACTCTATAATAATAATAATAATTAATTTAAAAAAAATTGTCATTAATAAAATAAACTCATAAGTATGTACTTAAATTTGATGAAATTGTTGCAAAATGTCGCACAAAGTTCATTAAACAATCTATGGTAGATATTTTTTTTTTTCAATTTTCAATTCATTTATACTAATTTGCTTTTAATGAAATTTATGGCTTATAAATTTTGCAATTTTTTAAGCGTTTTATTTTTTCTTTCTTTGCCCGCCTTCTTCATACAATTAACACTATAAACAGTGAAAAACAAAAAAAAAAAAAAAACAAAAACACAACCGCATTTTAACACATTTCTTAAGTACCTACTTATGTTTGTATATAGATATGTGCGCAGCGGCGATTAATCAAAAGAATTAAAAAAAAAAAGAAAAATATTAGAAATAAAATGTGTTGTGTTAAAAATATGTATTGAAGCAAGTATTTTTAAAAGAAAAGAAAATATGCTGCGGCTTATATTTTAGCGAATAAATTTTATAATTTATACAGTAATAGATTCTTTGTGAGGAGACTGAATTTCCCCCATATATATTTATTATAGCTTCATAGATCGAAATTTTGCTTGAAGTGTCTGGAATTTATTTGTTTGTTGGCTAGTGCTTATAAATTTTACAATCACTTGAATGGTAGTTAAATTCTTTTTTCGAACCATCCAAATGGTGTGGTTTTATAGCAAGCCATTGCCTATAAATTTCCCAAATGCAGTAATTCCGCGAAGTAATTCCGATTGAGAAGAGGTGAGTACGGTGACCACTGCTGTAAAGAAATACCCTAAGGAACAGTATATTGTTTGAGGTGTATTTCTTCAAATATTTTCTCTAGTCCATTAGTATAAATTTTCGTTTTGGAGCGAACAAATTTGCGGTAAATGTCCATAATGACTGTAATTTGCGGTAAATGCCCATAATTACAGCATTCTATTTTCAGAATAGCTTAGAATTATCATCGGACCATCTTAGATGCACCGAACACATTCGTTTTGTTTATTAACAAATGGCTTAATGCATAAAAACTTCTAAAAAAAAAAATAACTCTGTGACAAAACTCAGAAAAAGTGACGTGACAAGAGTTCTGCCATTCGGAACCAGCTAAAATAAGTAGGTTCCTTCGAATACTGTCGAAAATTTAACACACACAACAATAATGGAAGAGAGAAGCTCGACCAGAGACCCCTACGGGACTTATAAGTGCCATATTTAATGGATAATATACCAAATTTGGTTATTCATCAAAAATTTCTATCGTTTATCGTTTATCATTTATCGTTATCGTGAACTAAAACTTAGTTTTATTACTCAGTCGGAAACTTAGTTTTATTTCTGCTATTCAAAAATAAAATATGAGAATAGAAGAGCAGTTAATTTACTGTTCTATTTGTTATATTTTTTAAATATTAATTTGTTCAAGAAATTCTAGTCTTCTAAATTGTAAATATTCACCACTTTCCAGTTATTGGATATATCACCTTGCTTTTATTATTATTATTATTATTATTTTTTTAACATATCTAATAATTTTAAATATGCTGAAAATATAAATTCTTTAAATATACAGGCATCAACGAAGTGTGCATAAAATATGTGAAAATACATTTATTTGATCAACATGTAGACATGTGGTGAAATACATGAAAAAGAAGAAGAAGATCAAGTAAAATATGTTGAATTAAAAATGAACAATAATAATAATAATTTTTAATAGTAGATATTTTTAAATATAAACTTTGATTGTTCATTTCATATTATTTATAAGAATATCTACCTATTTACAATACATATAAAGCATATATAGATATTTTTAAAAATAATTATTTTGTTGACAGGTGCTATAGTAAATATTTTTGTAGGCGTTAGATTTGTAAAAGTTTGCAAAAAAGAAACAACTATAAAAAAATTCAATTTATTAATTATAATTAATTTTAAAAAAGCTCACGTCTTGAGCCTAACGATTGTGAGGTAATTATGTTTATAATAATCTATAAGTAAAGTTACTATATAACAGTTCATAAATTAGGAACAAGAACAAGTGAATTATGCGTGGTATTAAAAAAGTAAATACCTTTGCATGTTCATACTTAGTACATATGCAGATCAGTAGTGCCCCATAGAGAAATAAAACACAACAACAATAACAAAAACGTGCCAAAACCATACAAAATGACTTGAAATAAATAGTAAACAAAAATTAAATATCTTAAAGGTAAAAACAAACTGAATATAAGCAGTTAGAAAAGACAAAAAAAATAAAAAAAAACACCAAACGATGTGAAACTATGCAGCTCATGAACTATCTACATACACACGTATGTGCTGAATTCAAAAGTGTACAAGAATTAGACACTTATGAATGTACATAAATATAAAAGCAATCGCATGAATACACAAACATTCATTCCACAATACTACAATACTATCTTACTTCAACTTTACAGGTTACAGACTACATTCACACTAGACAACAGTCGAGTGTGCTTAAAAGATGGAAGATCATATTACATTTGTTATCAAAATTATGACAGAAATTCGCTCCTTATGATCCTACACCGTGGCAGTAAAGTACTTTTTTGTTGTTTCCTTCAATACAAAAATTCAAAGTCAATGTCAATATCTCAAATACTATTGTTCAAAAAGTTATTGCGTTTTTTATTTTGGATTCCTTGTGTGTTTATTTAATACCTACACGTAATGAACATTAATCAATAATATATATTGCTCATTGACCTCTCTCTGGCAACTTCACCAAACCGTTTTCTTTCAACTTTCAATCGTTCACTGTGAGAAACTTGCCGTAGGGCTCTTTGATGGAATTTTCTTGAATTCTGGGCTTTTTGGTGAATGTGACAGCACATAGCAATCGTTTCTGTATGACGACATCACTACATATCTGTCACATAATCTATTTTTCATCGACCATAATCACACTCCTCAAAACTGAATAGTATTCATCACGCTCGGTGAGTTGATGGTCAACATTATTGTTTATCAGATAAATTTCCTTCAACTTTAAATATATTCTTTGAAATTTATAATGCTCGAACATGTTTAGGTTTTTAGATTAGGTAGATAAGTAGATAGGGTGGCTGTCTTGCGACGCATTTAGGCCATTTTAACATATATATATATTTTGTGATACCACTGAAGCTTATCCTTATCCCACTGGGTCCTCTTTAAACCATCCTGTCGATTTAACGAACGAAATAATCTTTGTTAGTTTTATATATGCAACTTCTCTGATGCTGTCAAGAGAGTCGATTCCGAGCATATTGAACCTGTTCTACGGTTTCTTCCTCTTCAACATCCCGACAGCTTCTACAATAGTCGTAAAAAGGTGCCTTTATTCTATTTCTATATGACCTGTTAGAACCCCAATTGTTCTTCTTCTGTCCAGCCTATTACATTTCAAAAGTAGCTTAGTTCGACTTAGGCTATGTTCCGGCCAACAGTTAGGGGTTTGTTTCCAACACGTGTTGGAGACATCGATGATAAACCTATCTGTTAGTAACTTGCCAAGTTGTCAGAGGCATTGGGACCAACGCCTTGTCCTAGTGGAGTGGCATTATCGTACCTTGCCTTGCCAATTCATCCGCCTTGCAGTTACTCTCAATATTGCTATGGCCGGGTACCCAAGACAGAGTTATGCTAAAGTATTCTGAAAGCTCAGTTAATAGTTCATGGCAATCAATCACTGTCTTGGATGAATGTCTTGCTGATTGCAATGATCTCAGAGCAGACAGACTATGATAGTAGATATTTATTTCTTTTGTGGTCAGAACATATTTCTTCTTTGATGGCTAAGATTTTAGCCTGAAATATGGCCTGAGAGACTAAAGGAATAGGTTTTTGGATTAAATGGCAACATTTGAAATTCACTGATATAACTAAAAATGGTTAAAGTCATTTATTGGAAAAAAATGCAATAACCTTAGGAACGACACAATCAATTTATTGATGCATAAAGGAAATGCAATGAATTTTTGTTATTCTTCCGCAAAATTGTTGATTTGCAATGAACTATCATATATTCGCAAACACGCCCACAATCTGAATTATGAAATAATTTTTAATTTAATTTTTATGAGAACATAAATTGGCAAATTTGCCAATTGTGATGCCACTGTTTTCGCTATAAAACATTTACTTAAAATGTTATACATAATACTTTGACATTTATTTTTATGATATTTATTATAATTTTTTTCCTTATATACATATATATTATATATACTAATCAAGATTATAACGAAATTTCAATCATTCTAAAATTTCATTAAAATCTTTTATACGCGTTTTAATCCACTTCAGAATTCAAGACATTTCAAAAGTAGACAAAAAAACCAAAATGATTTTATTGCTAAATACAATCACTCAAATTTATCTAAAATAGACCAAATAATAAATTAAAAGCGAAGAAATAAAAAAAGATCATCATAAAAATAACATAATATATATATATATAATACGAATGTATTAAACCCACATAAGATATGAAATTTATAAATTATTACGATTACGACTATAATTTATATGTAGAGGTACAAAAAAAAAATAATAATAGTTATTTCATGGTGAAAGATAGACAGTCAAGAGATAGACTGAGATAGACAGATAAATAAAAATAGAAAAAGGCAACAAATAGAAAGAATATTATTAGATGACATGATATTTAACAAATTATTTAACATGTTAAATTAAAAAATGTTCTTGTTTGTTAAATTTTGGCTTAAACGAGTTTTGTTGTTTATAACCAATGACACTGACAGTGACAGTGGTGGTGGTGATGGTACCCATCTCTTATTCGTGGTTGTTTCCATGTACATTTACGTCTAATAATATAATTTATTTAAAATTTTTTTATTATCATTTGCAATATTTATTAATAGTGTCTATTTCATATTAAATATCATTTTAAGATTTACTTGAAATCATAGTTAAACATAGCATATGACATTCGATTACAAATATTTTCTCGAAATTTATATTAACTTAATTAGCAATACAATATAAACGTAAAATTTATAACAACAACAACAAATAATAATAAATAGTTGGCACAATTTGCTATGAAAACGTTATGAACTTATTGTCTGGTTGAAAAAGTTGAAAGAGAACTACCAAATTGATCAAAAAGTTACCGGAATAACCACCGTTCCAATTTCATTAAAAGGATCATTACTGGAGACAAGACGTGGGTTTATGAGTACGACGAAATGAGACCAGAATCGTTGGCACAAAACTCGTGGATTTCGCACCATAATAACGCACAGTCGAACAGTGGCATCATTATTCGAAATTTTTTTGCCGAAAAATGCAACAAATACCATCCAACAGCCACCGGATTTACCTGATTTGGCTCGCTGTGATTTCTTTCTGTTCAATCGAGTTAAAAAACTATTACGGGGAACGCGTTTCAGCAGCCGAGAGGAAGTAATGGACAAATCGCAGGAAGCAGTGAGATAGATGTACTCTTGGCTACGTAACTTTTGCAAATGTTAAGCTATGATGCTAAGATTTAGAGAGAATATCAACAACAGATGTACCAACTTAACAAAAAAAAAAAGACAGAACTCAAATTGGATCGATGGGAGCGCCACACGGTGGCTATTCCGGAAACTTTTGGATCAAGGTGGTATGTTGAATATGAAATTCGGATGACCTAGTGTGTACAAAATTCAATAATATTAAAGCAATATTATTTATTCGCCTACAAGGCAAATGTAACCTAATGAACTTGCGTCAACATTGCATCCACTAGTTTCTCAATGGTTAAGAAGCAAATCTTTATCAACAATTATGTAATAATTTTAAAACAAGTTAGCACAGAATAAAATCTTTCACAAATGTTAAGATCAAAACATTTGCATCAGAAATGGCAACGACCTTGCTGTATATATTGCTACTACTAACCACGCATACAATTTAAATATATCCGAAACAAGTTTCATATATAAAAAGAAGAGAAACAAAAAAAAAAGATCTGATCATTCGTTAACAAAAAAAAAAAAAAAAAAATGAAGAATAAAAATATAATTTTTTAACCGCTAAGGCCGTATAGAACAATAGAATAATAATATTTTGAAATATACACACACATAAAAACTATATATATAACTAACTATTCACCCATTTCACATTGTGGAATGCCTTGAATATGCACGTGTGTAACATACCTACTAATACATACATATGTATGTGTGTTAATTTTTTAAATCAATATACCTACATACATATATATAGATATGTACATATCTAATGAACTCAATCAATATGCCTATTTTCGTTGACAATATTTAATTTTTTCATTGTTTATTGCTCATATTTATTACCTACTGTTATTGTTGTTGTTGTTATATTCTTTTGCTTTTCTTTTCAAAAATATTATTGAAATCGATTTGTTTCGGTTAAATTTTGTTTGATATTTTTAATATGGTTATATATCTACTAGATGGAATATATGTATATACATATGATCATAGAGATATGTTTATGGATTTGTGAAGAATTCTATTTAGAGATTCCATATACATTCAGGCATACATTATAAGTGGTAATGCCAATTTAGTTATTTCCTTCTCTATTGCGGTTTTTTGATTTTAATGATTTTTAATTAAATGTTCTTCTTTTTTCTTTCTTCTTATTTTACGAATTATAACTTGATTTTCGCTCTCTCTCTCTCTCTGTCTCTCCACCTTTTCCTCTCTTTTTCTTGCCGATCAATCAGCCAACTATTAAACAACTTTAACCAAACGATTTCTTACACTGCCATACCACTGCGTGGATGTATTCACATGCATATGAGCAGTAACTTTACAAAACGCGATAAATTCATTTCATCTAATTGCTGGCAAATCGAACAAAATTTTCAACGCCATGTCAATGCAAAATACATATAATTAAAATGTGATTATTTAATATGAGCAGTATTCACTAGTTGGCTATTGATTAATTAACTGAATAGTAGTAAGTGAAAAAGTGTTTTACAATATGAAATGTTTGCCAACAGGGTTACAAAGTAAGCAATTTGGGTTTTCTAAAATAAAAAGTCTTGTAAATGTTGACAAAAAAAATCATCAGAACATGTTGCTGGTAGTTTGTTCAACATTTGTTTAAAATGATGCTAATTTATGTCAAATATATTTGATTGTTGTTTTGTGGAAAAATGTTATTTTACCTGTTAGAGAATCATCAAAACATGTGGCTTGAAGTTTGTTCAACATTTGTTTAAAATAATGCTAATTTATGTCAAATATATGTGGTTGTTGTTTTATGGAAAAAGAATCATCAAAATATGTTGCTTGAAGGTTGCTCAACATTTGTTTAAAATTATGTTAATTTATGTCAAACCAAATGTTGTTTTGTGGAAAATTGTTATTTTATACATCTGTTACTGAATGCCGCTATAGGAAACATTATTATAAGAATGATTGAAAACAGTGAAACTATTTTTTTTTTTTTCTAGAAATTTCATATTTACATATTTTTGTTATTTATACAATTATTATCTAACTGATACGAAATAGTGTTCTCATGCTCAATTTCTTCGTTATATTTTCAGCATATAAAATTAAATTTTAGCAAATTGCAAAAAAAAAAAATTGATTTGTCTCATTTTGCTAAGTTACTTCTGATGATATATACGTATGAATACATATATAAATGTTTCTTCTTCATCATTGATAATTTATGAAGCTGACAATACGTGGGCTCAGACATTTTTTGCTTGTCGTTTTCACATTTTTTATTCTATTTGGTGTGATTTGTTTTTTTTTTTTCTTTTTTTTTATTGAAATTAGTTTTTTTTTTTTGCTTTCTTGCTTCTGTTATTAGTTTTATCTTTATTACTTAAGTTGCAGAGTGAATGAAATGAAATGAAAGAACCTGTTTTACAGTTTCTTCTACATAAATATATAATATATATTATTTGTAAAATGTATAATAATAATATTTCACTTTGACATTCCATCTCATTTCATTTCATTACTTTTGCATATATGTATATACGTTGGTATTTTTACTCAAAGTTATTCATGTTATACATACATCGTCTTTTTTTTTTCATCTTCCTTCAAATACTACCTACTCTTTATTTAATACCAAAATTGTAGACAAACTGTCTGTGGTGTTACTCATAGTAATAATTAGCTTCTCTCATTCAATGGAATTCAATCCATATTATTTGCACTTATACTCATGTGGAAATAAGTTTTGTACACATGTCTCTGGTACTTGTACACAGTGATGTTGATAGCTACATGCATATATACACTGTATACAAACAATAGTTGCTGCCGTGTATATACATAATATAAATACTTGATACAATATTTTAATCAGTTTTCTTTGCATACATATGTGAAATGCATTTTGATTTGAGTGTAAATTGATATTTTAACTAATTCAATATATATTAATAAGAATATTTATATATTTTCCTCGTACTAAATTTCAACCTAACGATGAATTAATGATTTAAACATTTGTTTGTTCTTTTTTTTTTTTTTCTGAAGCTAATACATAGGTGATATATATATAAATAGGTAAAGCATGATTCACTCAGAACTGTTATGCACAAGAGGCACAATATATATTGTAAATAAAAGTTATTTTGGGTATTTATTTTCAACTAACAACCGAAATTTTACGTCAGTAATGGTCCAATAAGAAAGTTGAAATATGTAATAAAAATATTAAAATTTATTTACTTATTTTGATCAATTGTTAATGATGCTTTGGTTCATCTAGAACAATTTAGTTAGAATAATGGTTTTCGGTATTAAATCATTTTTCGTTTTATTTTGAAGCAGAATAATGGTTGTTTGTCAGATTATCTATGGCTCAAGCAAATGTTCCAATACAATGCGGCAATAATTAGTGATTCGCACTTTAATCGATAATTCAATTCCGATACAAATCAATTTTTGATTTCGGATTTGATAATCGGATATATTAATTGTAATTACATGTAAATTACATAGTCAGTACATCATGTAAATTATGCTTTATATAAATTAACCCTAGTTAACCCATAATGTATTATTAATAATAATAATTTTCTCGTTAAAAAAAAACAAGGGGGCGTATGAGTGATTAATCAATTTATAATTATACGTTTCGTATTTCTAAATGGTGATTATACCAAATGTATATACACGAGTATAATCTTTCCACTACAAGCATATGCTAATGCATCGAAATAACTAGAACAAACCATTTTGAATACGAGCATGATATTAGCATATTATTGATGCTATAATATTTGCAATAATTGATTTTGTTTTCAAGATAACTATTGTTAATTTTTTATCATTAAAATAAAATGCTTGTGATTTTAATCAAGAAAAATCACATCAATAAGAAATTCGCTCTGACCATATTTATATTATCATACACACATACAGACAAAATGACATTATCTAAATATGAATCATCTTTAATCAAGGCTAACTAATTTGATTTTTATCGATGAAAGAAGAAGAAGAAGCAGAAAATTAGCAATCACAATAACAATTTCAATTAATAATGTCCTCGCGTCGAAATTAATTTTAGAAAATTTATTAGACGACGAAAATAGCAAAGTTGAACAATTCAAATTAAAGTAATTAACCGCATTTTGGTATGATGATGATGGGAATGATGATGAGTAGTATGAATACTATTAAATGATTTTTTTTTATATATTTATTTATATACCTATGTATCATATGTACAATATATATCTAAGTATATGTTTTTGAATAGATATATATTTGAAATTTGAAATTTTGTTAAAATAATAATTCTTTTAGCGCTGACATTTGACGTTTTTTTTTGTTTTTTTTTTTTATTAAATGAGAAATCAAATCATTTGTCAC
This sequence comes from Megamerina dolium, assembly GCA_963854835.1. Classification (NCBI taxonomy): domain Eukaryota; kingdom Metazoa; phylum Arthropoda; class Insecta; order Diptera; family Megamerinidae; genus Megamerina; species Megamerina dolium. The sequence goes on from OY978526.1 coordinate 90,578,882, forward strand.
TTTGTTATATTTTCATTTCCGCTTGCTTCTAAAATATTTTTGTGATATTTTTTTTATTACAACTATTTTGGGTGTCCAAAATGTGTCATATATCTTAGTGAGCGGCATGACGTATAAAATAAGATGACAAATTTTTCAAACATTTATAAAATAAGTTTGCTGATGGTTTATTATAATTATTTTATTTCACTACTCTGCTAAATATAACTGAATATTTTTGAAAATTATAGTCAACCATGGTGATCCAATTAAAGCAGATACGGTAATAAATAACATTATATTAAGTCAAATACGATTGAAGTACGGAAATTTTAAATCTAGTGTAATTGTCATTGCCCATTTCTTATAACTCGCATATAGGAGAGAGCTCAATCAATAATGTATTGCACATTTTGGCTATGAAAGTCATTATGCATATATTTATTTCATTCTTATTATCGAGAAGCATTGTTGATAACAAAATTTCAGAAAGAAAATTTGTAAAATTTTTAAATCAACTTTTGAACTGCCAATCTTAAATCTCGAATACTTAAAACCTAAAAACATATGGGATAATTTATATTGAGCGAAATAAATACAGATTCCTGTAGTTAAATTAAAATGTCAACATGTTGATAAACATTGTTTATATACAACAGTCTGTTAAATTGCCTACACTATATCTAATTTGATCCTAATTTTCACCACAATAATGGAACAAAGTTTTAGAAATATTTTTATGAAATTTAATAATTTTATGCTTTTCTTCAACAATCAATAATAAATTTAAATGAATAAAATATTTTCTCTCGTATAAATTAATTATCGAAAAAAATTTCAAGACACAATACCCAATTTGCTCATATTTAGTAGCTATAATTTGTGCTCTTTCGTAAAATTCTTAAATATATTGAGCATAAAATAATAAAAAATAACACATTGCTTTCCAAAAGAAAGTACCATAACGCAAAACTCAATTACAATTAGAGTTAGAATCAACAAAAATAAAAATGCAATGCAAAAAATATGCAATTGCCACACAAAAAAAGTGTAATTCTGAACACAAATAAATAATCAATTTAAAGGAAATAAATAAAATGGTATATGTCTACGCCAGAAGACATGTGTCGCGCATTGCCCGTAAAAAGTTTGCATGGGTTAGCAACCCTAGTGTAAGTCTCTTTCCTCCCGCTATTTTTCGTTCTCATTCTATCTTTCTCTCACTCCCATACTCTCTTTTCTTAACTTTAGCTATTCACTTTCTGTTTATTTACTTTGCTATTATTGTTGATCAACTCCCTAAACAAAGCAGTGCGCGACATTTTCCTCCCGTATTCTATTAAATAATAAATACACACATCGCAGCAAGCCCAACGGCATTCCCACTCGCTCCCCGCTGAAACATTGGTCCTTCGAGCCGGATCGGCTCGCAACGATTGGTAAGCAAATCTTGCCACCCCAGGTACGTACATTCCGTGCGTTTTATATACCCACAAAAATATATCCCGTCATATCCCGATAAAATCAACAATTGTTGTTAATTTCTTAGTTTTTGGATACATTATTGATGAACTTGAAAACCAATCCCGCTTAATTCCCCTTTAACTTACAGCGAATCTCTCGCTGAGTTAAATATTGTATTCTGTATCCCATACAGTTGCAAGAATTAAGAAATTACAACATATATATTGTGATACAAATAATATTGTTTTGCCGACGGCAAAACACACTTTTGGTTTATCTATTTTGTTTTTATTTCCCGCTTATGTTCTTCTTCTCATTATTCGAAGAGATCCCCAATTTGATTTATATGGTTGTTTTTATTATTACATCAATTTTGTTTACTAATCCCTTGGACATCTCTCAGTAAACACATATACATAAGTACATCAAAGCATCTCTCTCATAACAAATAAGTGTTATCATATCAGTCGTATCTCCCCGCATACACCCCTCTACGATAAACATTATTGCCAATAATAACAACAATATTCTTTTGCTTTGTAAAAGGAAGAACAAAGCATAAGTAATACAACTACACTTTCCCAATAGAAGTTGTTTTTCCCCTCACGAAAATTGATATCGGCAATAACATTAAAATATTCAAAAATATTTGTTTGGCAGTGCAATAATAATTTCATACATATTGCATTTTTTTCTCAATACCTTTGCCTTGTGCATTTGCAAAAACAACCGTCTTATTATACAAACGCACATGCGATTACTTGTTGTTGTTAAATTTCAACTACCTACCGTGTTTCATCCATATCCCTAAACCATCAACAACAAGCACAACCAAAAGTAAGCAATAAAGGTATTTCGTCATACATAGGCAACAATAAAACGCATTGATTTGTCTCGACAAATATACCTGCGTTTTGATCACAAATATAGCGGTAGTGCATATTGTTGCTAAATTTCTATCTCCCAATTTTTGTTTTGCATATACATATGATAGCAACAAAATATAATTGCATTGACTGGTGTTTTTTATAAAGGAAATGTAACTGCAATAACAATTGTACACTATCTTTTCTATTGAAAAACACCCAGGGAGAAAAATAGTCACTCTCAACCCCAAGTTGCTACAGTGCGATCAAATATAATACAAATTAATTCTTGGTGAGAGATAATATAGTACAAGTTCCGGAACGTACAATACAGTGGTTCCCAAACTGTTATTCCGTCCCGCGGTTATTTTCCTATATATATATATATATACCTACGTGTATTTTTATATAATATTATCGTACTCCCATAAGTTTGCACACTGGTTCCACTTAACTTCACTAAGGAAGACTAAGTCTTTCGGACTAATCTCTTGCCAGTCACATTTTGGCAACCCATTTTTTTGATAAATCGTTCGAACAGGCAACATAACTCGAGATTCGCAAGCAATTCGCTCTCTCGTTTTCAAACTTTATCCCGTATTACATCTGGAATTCTACAATTGCTAAAAGGATGGCAGCTTACGATCTCTTCAGAGCTGCCGTGGAAGATATTATCGATTTTGATAGCAATTTTCATGCCATCAACCCGGAAAACCATAAAAAATTTGTCTTGGAAGCACAGCAAAAGCAATTCCAGTCCCTGTGGAGTGATTGCAGAACAGCATATCACAATGTTCTAACAGAGGAAGTCGCTGAAGATGTCGATATCAGCCAAATTAAAGAGGTATATAGAAAATGTTACACCTCGTATGTCCAGTGCCTCTCTAATATTAATGCTCATCTTCATGAACTGAACGCTGAGGTGGTGTCTCCCGAAATTCCCTCTGCTCCCGATGTAAACATATCTCATCAACATTCATTTCCTGCAGTTCTTCACAAGCTGAGATCCGAAGTGGTACCCCCCGCAATTTCCTCTTCTCTCGTTGAAAACATACCCCGTCAACCTTCATTTCCGACTGTTCTTCACGAGCTGAGTTTCGAGGTGGCATCCCCCGCAGTTTCCTCTTCTCCGGCAATTCCGAATCCACACGTTGAGAAAATAAATAATGAGCATTCATTTCCCGCTATTCAGCTGCCTCCATGCGACACCCCATGTTTTTCTGGCGATTATGTGTCATGGCCAAGTTTTCGCGACATGTTTACGGCCTTATATCGCAATAACCCCCGGCTGTCGCCAGTGGAAAAATTATACCACTTGCTTCAGAAAACCCGAGGCGAAGCACATAATATCATTCAGTCTACTCCCTTGACTAATGATGGCTTCGCACTAGCATGGCACAATCTCGAGGAGAGATATGAAAATAAGAGAATTCTGGTCAACTTACAGTTGAAATCCCTTTTCACTCTCCAGCCGGTAACTCGAGAAACCGGCCCCAACTTAAAGCGACTGCAACGCACTATTAATGACAGCATTACACATCTTAAGCTGCTAAATGTTGATACTTCTCATTGGGATGCGATTATCGTATACTTGTGTTCCACGAAGATTCCCGATACAACTTTGTGTCTTTGGGAACAGTCTTTGAAAAATAAGCGCGAAATCCCAAAGTGGAGTGACTTCGACGCCTTTTTAACCGAGCGATATCAGACTTTGGAATCGGTCTCAGACATTCGAAGTGGTTCCCGGCAACCCAGCCAGCCACAGAATCGTCAATTTAGCACGCTATCGAATCGGCAACCCGGTCGGTTCGACCCTCCCAGGCGATCGAACAGTCCTCCAACGACTCCCAGAAAAATCAGTAAATACCCTAACAACATTGTAACTCGCGGTTGTCCACTGTGTAGGAAAACACACCCTCTTCGCCATTGCCCGGATTTCCTTAAATTAGGAATAGAAGAACGGTACAATGTTGTAAAAAAGCAGAAACTGTGTAGCAATTGCTTTGCTAATTCTCACGACCGTAGCAATTGCAAAAGCATATTCACGTGTTCGTTTTGTGCGAAAACGCATCATTCTTTACTTCATAGGCTAGAGAATGCTTCCAGCACTCGCTATGAGGTAACTCCCGAGTCAACTCCCACTGAAACAACAGCTGAACGTTCTTGTCAGCGTACTCGTTCTTCTCTGCTGCCAGCGGTTACGAAGAAAAAACATAATACAGCTTTGGACACAGCACCCAATATGACAATCCTCCCACCAGTGAATTCTACTTCCCGCAGAACGGTTTCATCGCTCCACAGCAGAATCCGTTTCGACAAACTCCCGCATTCATCACCTCGTGCTAAATGCGATAAGCACCCGACACGAAGTATTAATAGAAAACACACCAAATGTCCAGAAAAATCCCTCACAACAACTAAAGATGTTAGTTCGTTGCATAGTACTGTCACGAAGACCTGCTGCCCGCTATGTAGAGGCAAGCACCCCCTGCGACACTGTAAAGAGTTCTCCAAATTTACGGTTGAAGAGAGAATACTCTGTGTGCATCAGTATGGAATTTGCAACAACTGTTTGGCAACATCGCATACCCTTGTAAAATGCCAAAGTGAGTTTTCATGCCGGCTTTGTGGGAAGCAACATCATTCCCTGCTTCACAGAGCACGGCATGACCCGAGAGCAAAGCGGAAAGTTCACCGTTATGCAATGCTCCACCCAGATGCAAAGGATCGATCTTACAGATCGTATCCAAGAAGAGGACATCTCCCGTCAAATGTATTTCCCACCCGTAATACTTCCCATACAGCAATATACAACGGATTATCGAGTTTTGCGCATCACTCCCCAAAAAAGGCTCGTTCAGTTAACGAGAGGACTTCTACTCGAATGGCAATGCATTCGATCCCGCCTAATACTGGGCCCCCAAAATTGCTGTCACGTAAAAGGTGATTTGAAGATTGTGGCTTGAGCAACATATAAGCCTCTGATGCCACACCCGTATTATGTAGCAACGTTTTGTCAGGTTATACGATACTGACCGTCATACGCATCCCTATCTCACATGGTTCAGTTCACTGTAACTGCCCGATTTAATTCCCGAACTTCAATGGAACTATGCACTGGCATAGTGTATATGCGTATGAATAATCCCATGTGTTATTTTCACATTATTTGCTACATATTCATGAGATGAGTCATGAACCCAAGACATGCAGATTATCTGAGTTTATAACTTGTCACGAGCGTTGCATATTATGGCAATCCCGACAATATGGAAAAATTAATGCTGCAAGCGCTCTACGAGCTCTAGGTTTGTCAACTACGTTGACTTCTCGAAACCTTTGATCTGGTCTACGACCAGCCCTGATAGAATCTGTTCACCTGAGATGGTGTGATCCAACCCCGATCTACACACCAATTAACATGGGACAACACTCATCAATCAACACTACACTCAACAGTCATCAATCAACACGTTCTTCAATCAACATTCGTTCCGCACCCACCAATCAACATCCTCAACAATCAACACGCGTCATCCCTCCTCTAGGACTCTTTCTCACTCTTATAAGAGTCAAAATCTCGAATTCCGATGGAAATTCTCGCAATTCTGATGCTGGTGGACTGAATACAGATTCAAAATCCGTATAATATTTTATAGTTAATTTTTATTTTTTAAGATTAAAATTAAGTATATGAAATACCGTATTTTTATTTGTATATACTTTTTATTTAATTTTTTTTTCTCAACCCCTCGTCTCGGGTGGAGGTTCCGTCTCTTTTGCAGTATTCCTGCAAGGGGGGCGGAATGTCTACGCCAGAAGACATGTGTCGCGCATTGCCCGTAAAAAGTTTGCATGGGTTAGCAACCCTAGTGTAAGTCTCTTTCCTCCCGCTATTTTTCGTTCTCATTCTATCTTTCTCTCACTCCCATACTCTCTTTTCTTAACTTTAGCTATTCACTTTCTGTTTATTTACTTTGCTATTATTGTTGATCAACTCCCTAAACAAAGCAGTGCGCGACATTTTCCCTCTCAATAACGTGATTACATTTACTTTTAAATTCATTAAACAATAAATAATCATAGAAATTAGGTTTAAATATAAATAAAAACAGTGAAAAAACAGAAATCAGTGTGTTTCATATTAACAACAACTAGCACAATCACATCAATAGATGCAGCCATAACCCCAACACAACATTCAGGCAAGTGTTCCACATCGCAGCAAGTCCACCGGCATTCACTCGCTCTACGCTGAAACAGTATATTTATGCATTACTATTTTATTTGTGTTTTGTTTTGTTTATAGTTTCATTACCAAATAAGCAAATCATTAATCGTCCATTTTTCGTTTCATTCAACAGTTTCCATATAATTTTAGAAGATTTTTTATTTTTCTTATAAATTCCCCTAATTCATTGGAAATTCTCTGATTTTACTGAATACTTTATTTCACAGTATTCTCTTGAAGTTATCAATTTCAAAGCAACTATATAATGACACACGTTGTCATCAACATTATTTCGATATTATACAAAATTTATAATTGTATACTAGTGCTTGCAATAGCTTGGCCAAAACAGATGGCGCCTATGTACATATATATATGATATATAATTGAATTGAATATTTTATGTAATAAAAACATAACCCTGAGACAAAAATTTTAATGCAAAAAAAGTAAAAAAGCAAAAATAATTTGTAAAAAAAAACAAAACAAATAGATAATGAATTTCCAAAACAAACAAGAAAAAGAATATAAATTTAAAATATAAGTAGTTGAATGAAAACCAAATAAAAGCAATTTTATATTTGGAATTCTTAAAAAACATCAAAACATTATTATGTATTGTAAAATTTGCATACAGTGGTGCAAAAAACCTATTTCAATTAATTCTGATGCTTCACTATACGCAGAAATTTATTACAATTATTTTAAAAAAATTCAATTCAATATTTTTAAAGAAAATTTTTGAATTTATATCAATCCACAGATGCAAAAATAAATGCAAATTTAGAAATTATTCAGAAATTGCGCAACAATAAAAATATTACCTACACACACCAAAAAATATGCAAATATTACAAGCATACAATGTTGCTCTTTTCGATAAAATTTTTGCATTGGAAAAATACAATAATAACAAATATAATTTAATAAAATGAAATGTATGTACAAACATAGTGGACAAAAAAAAAAAAACAAAACAAAAAATTACTACGAAACATATGTATCTGTCAGATATAATACTCGACGACCCATACAGCTGAATACATTTGCGAATATATTAAGAAACACATAGCCACACACACACACACATATATACATTTATACCGGCTTTAGCACGCATTGCTGAGATACTTATTGCGTGTCTAACCTTGAAAACGGTTCATAATCGTGCATAAAATCGTTCGCATTTATAATGAAAATATTGAAGAGTGTACGTTTATGAAGGCAACTCAAATAAGCCAAAATGAAAAAGAAAAAAAGTGAATAAAAATTAAAATTAAAATTAAATTAAAAAGCAAAAAAAAATAATAATAATAATAATAAACGAAAAAAATACATAATTAAAAATGAAAATGATCCACATGCTGAATTTTACAAAAGAAAAAAAATAATAATAAAACAAATCGAAAAATTATTGGCATCCTTTTGAATTGTTTATACGCATAATACGTACATATCTAACGCATTTATTGTTGTTGTTGTTGCATATTTATATTTTTCTTATATTTTTTTTTTGTTTTTGCTAATTTCCTTTTGTTTATTTATTAGACATCTCAATAATTTGCACGCTTTTCACATTCCCCATATGTAGATATGGGTGCTGAACATGATCATGATCATTATTATTAACATGACTCATACGCTATCGTGTACGCATCCGTGGGGGTGCAGCTTATGTGTAGTGTGTGTAAATACACAAAACAGCAACACTTACTAACAACACTTGAACATTAGAATGTTTAGTTGTTGTTGTTGTTGTTGTTGCTGCTGCTGTTGTTTGTATTTTGAATATAAACATAACCGTTTTTGGCATCGCATCAGTATATATTTTTACATATAATCCATTCCATTTACATTGTTGCTGTTGCTACTACTACTTCTGTTATTTATTTTTTCATTTTTTTTTTATTTACTCCAAGTATTGGATTGTATTATATCGCATGAGCTTGAGCTTCTTGTGTACGTGCATACATTTAAACAACTTATTTAATAAAATGTATTCAAGCAAAAGCAATATACAAGTACACACATATTACAACAACAACAACAACAACAACACTATAAAAACAATAATCGTGCATGGATTAGATGAACAGAGGGATTACAAAAAAAAACAATTACGTTAAACGGCACAAATATGTTAATTTAGTGGGAGTGTTTACGTATTAGAAGAACTAGCAATAAGTTTTCATAATAATAATAATAATAATAATAATAATAATATAAATAATAATATAGAAAAAGAAGAAGAAGATAAAATACATAGATATATCTATTATTTATGCATATCATATCAAATATGTGATTACATTTAGTGTACGTCGCTTACATATGGGCATTTACCAGTAAAAGTTAATCAAAATTTTAGCCAAGTTTTCCACCTATAATAATAAGACATTAATTCGAGCCCATACGTGATGAGGTAAAGGATCTATATATTTTTATATAGTATATATGCTATATTAATAATAGATTTTGACCATTGCCTATCATTAATTGGTCCAAATAGAAGCTTTGTTAGCAATGGACATTATGGCAGTTCTTGAATTTCACAAAATTTGACCATAGCAAAAAGGCAATCTCGTATATTCAACCATTTGACGAAATATAAATGGTAAATTCTAATATTTATATCATTATATTGCGTCCACATTGCTTTATTTTGAGAAAATTTAATAATAAAAATTCGACAATACCCATCAATCATCATCATATATTTTATGCATGAAAATTGCATGTCCTCACCCCTGGAAACGCCTCTACATAGTTACATTTGTACATATCGTAATCGATATTGATTCGTGCCATATTATCTTTTAATTGCTGAATGCAGCGGTGTATTGCATAAAAAAAAATATATATATATAATTATATATTGATGATCATTATCATTAACTAATAGCAAAATGCAAAATATTAATTAAATTACTTTTTCTTAGTGACATATGATTAAATATGAATATTGTTTTGTATTTAAGCGAAAACAAAAACAAAATGTCATACCGAAATGAATTTAAATGCAAATTCAATAAATTAATTCAAGCAAATTCACGATACTGTGAAATTGTTCATTGATTTCATTAGAAACAAAGATGAATGAAACCGCAAAATACAGCTAAAAAAAAGGGGTTTTAATCGCGCAAAAAAAAAAACAATTCTTATATAAGGAAATCAGATGGAAACTGATGATCACAGATTGATAAAAATCACATTATGTTCCAGTGAAACGGCCAATGCGTGGGCCTTAGTCTACTAATTGGTTAGCTGAGAATACCCAATAAGCGGTCCCCAACCAAGAGTGGCATAAGTGGTGGATGCAGATTAAAAGTCTTGCATATTCCAAGAAGCTGATGCGACAGGCGAGTAGACTTCGCCTTATACGCACCCCTTGCCTCAGCGACAACGTGGGACCACGAGCCTAAACTCAACACATATGTGTTTCGTATCGGGCGGTGTATTGGTGAGCGTCTGTTCACCATGTTAGGTGCGGCTGATTTTTGAAAATTAGACCGATATGCATCAGGGCCCACTGGGAGTCCCCAGAAATTTCGCTGGTGTTTTCAGTCAGTGGATCTTGGTCAGGAAGTGTATATTCGGCGAAAAATTTGTTATAATCCTTGCTCCGTGCGAGCGCTGGTGTCCATCCGTGTTTTCTGGGACCGGTAAAGCTATGGTCAGGCCTCAGGGAAGTGGGGTAGAGGTGTCGTCCCCGAGGGTATACCCGTTCTTGACTATTTCGGCCCGCCCAATACCACTACTGTTGGCTAATTCTGACCGTTGCCATATGAAAGCAGCTCATAGTAGATGATTTCATTCTATTCCTGGTTTGGTCACTATTTGAGCCATGTCAGTGGACTTTCACCAAGATCATTTTCGAATAATATTGTCGAGCGTTACTCATTTCACTTTCACTCCTCATCTGTTTCCGTTTGACCAAGACTTTTATAGATGGAAATTCGTATAACATCCAAGCGAGTTCTGTTTTGTATCCAGCTTTCTTATCTTTGCCAACTTCCATTATTGAAATGCTTTATAACTCACAACTAAGTCGACCAAGCAAAAACAGTAAAAGCAATTTTTTTACAGAATGTCACTTTTCCAAGTAGAACAAGTCTGAATATCAATACTTTACGAGATATACTTCTATGTATAACTAAAACTTGAATAATGGATTTCTTTTTCCCCAAGCTGGTAATCCTGCATTTATGTATTCACTTTATCGTACGAACCAGCCAGATGAAAGAAACATGTGCAGCCGAACAGATGGACGTATATATTTAAATTAGTCAAAATCATGATCAAGAAGATATACAGAGTAAAGACATTTATAATACAACATCTATTCCTGAGCAGAAATTTTGAAAATCAAAAGTAATAATTTTTTGTGAGCAAAAAAAAAATAATAATATGATTTTGATTGATTTTTATTAGATATGAACTGTTTTATATTACACTAAGAAATATTTACTTTCGATTTTCAACAATTGATTTAAAAATGTGTAGTACTCATTCATTTGAAATAAACAAAATTATTCGTAAAATTCAAAACTTTAAAATTAAAATACGTATTTGAAATAGGTAAAATTATATTCTATTTACAATAAAATATTCTTCAAATAAACCATTCTATTAGTTATGTACATATACATATACTCACAATAAATAAACAAACAAGATTTAAAAACAGCGTGCGCCAAACAACATGCATACCACCAACACATTGAAATGTTGTGCAAAAAGGGCTCATTAAAACGAAAAACGTAATATTTATAATTCCACTTTTAATTTCAATTATTTTCAATTTTGAACAATTTTTTTTATCTATATTTATTTCAATTAATTTTTATTTTTTCAATAAATTTCAATTTTATTTATTATAGAAATTCTGTTCAAATTCCACAAAACTCAATAAATTCACAGCAATATTTACATATTTGTATAAATAATGTCTATTATTTTCAATAATTTCTATTTTCTGATTTTAACTTGTGGAATTTTGTAAAAATATACTTTTTATACACACACACACACACACACGCACACACAATGAATATAAATATTTACAGCAGAAGAAAACACAAAATTATCAAAACGATCAGCAGAAGAAAATCAGTGAATATGCTATGCTATAAAAAACATTTTTTTTATAATAATCATAAAATATTCACAGCACGCGACACGCAACCAAAACGTATGAAATCAAACTAAAAAATGAATTGCACTGGATTGAAGTGAAGTGAACTCGGCTGAACTGAATGGAATTGAAATGGAATGGAATAAAATGATTTTCGTTATTTTTTTTTTTTGTAATTTATATATTTTTTTCAATTAACAACAACAACAACTACTACTACAACAACAACTTGCCATTGACACTGTACGAAGTTGAAAAAGAGTTGTACAAAAAAAAACAACTTCAAAGCAACACAACAACAACAACAACATTGGAAAAAATGTGAAAAAAAAATAATCGACAGACAGAAGAAACGAACATAACAACAAGAACAATAAAAGCAAGCAGGAAAATAAAAAAGAAAGCATCAACTACACGATCATCGTCACAACGACAGGCGCATCAATTGCAGCAGCAGCAACAGCAGCAACACAAAGGAAAGAACAGCTATAACAACAACAACAATGGGGAAATGTAATATATGGATATGCAAAACGTATTGTTACTGCATTGTGATTGCATGTGTAACGACATAGTACAACAACAACAACAATGATTCTCCTTTCTTATGCTTGACTTGTGCTTTTGTATTCAATCCTTCAACTTGATATACATACGATACGATAGTTAAAACATGAAAATGAAATATGAAAATGTTATCTTCTTATAGCTGTTATTCATGCTATTTCACATGACAAAGATTTGAAGAATAACGAAGATCGATCAGAAGATCATGCACGCATGAATGCATTAGTATATTGAAGGTGTAATGGGTGTGACCCAATCAACATAAAAAGCACCGAAATAATTTTCGCTTGAGTTGAAAAGGAATACACAAAAAAAAATACTATAAGATGAACATTGAGTTTAAGTACCTACATACATATATCCATACATTAAAGAGAATGATCTGAAACCAAATGATCAAAATGATAAGAACAACATTGCCCAATTGACTACACGACCTATTAAAATATATTAACATCATATATGCTATAAGATTGTACCTATCTCATGCGATATATGTTTTTAATACTATAGGGTGAAGATCCTTAGGTTGGCATAGATTATAATTAAGATAAAAGTGCCTTTAAAAACCCAAAGAACTAAAGCCAATTTTTTTAAGTACAGAAATAAAATATTCTTGCAAATTTATGAAAATTAATTATATCAATAATTCTCTTACAAAAAGCATATATATTTTGTAAACATTTGTGTCATTAATATGTAATTTCATTTCACAAAATCTCTGAAAATGCCATTGGACCATGAAATTGAATAAACAAAATATACGATATTTCGTTTAATTTAAAATTTATATTAACTAAATATTAATAAATATTTGAATATATCGAATAAATATCATTAAGAACAATTCAAATGAATATACAAATAAACATCAAGTCTTCCATCCTACTGATCTTTCCACATACATAATGAATGTACTCTGTTATAAGAAATAAGTAGAAAGCAAAATTCCAAATAATATATAGAGGTATTGAATATATATAAATATATCGACCACACATACTAAATGATATATATACGTACGTATGTTCAAAGAAGTATAACACCAAATGTACACTGGAAGAAGATCGATGACTTTTTCATTGAATGCAATGGATCAGTACAGAAATCGTAAAATAAACAGCAACCATTAAAATGTACATAAATATGTACAAATGAAAGATGACTTTCATATAAGTAACATCATTTGCATATATTCATATTATGTGCGCTTAACCCTTGTATATTATCAATAACCATATCCACGTAAGTAAATGCATACAGTGGTAGATAGTTTTCAAAAGAAGTAGAAGTTTTCAAAATAGAAGAAATATTGATTTACTTCAAAAAAAATTGTTTCTATTTTTTTTTTTGCCATTAATTAAAAAATTACTTGAAATTGTATTTTTTTTCCACTAAAACAACTAATTTTTAACATTATTTTTTCTTGCTTATTATTTTGATGGAAAAACTTTGCAATCAATTCTTGAATGTCACTCAGTGAGGCAATTCTATAAGTTTAAATTCTTTCAAAGTATGACTGTGTATGATTTATGGAAGTTTTCTCGAAAATTTGTCATATTTGAAGGTTGGCAACATGAAGCTTGAAGGCTGGCAACATGAAGCTAAATGCTAAAAATATGAAGAATTAATTACAAAAAGACAACAGAGTATACAAGAATTTCCATTGCTGTTTGCATGTGTAATTTCTTCTGGTACTTTAACTAAATAGATACAATACATGTTCATGTTCCTTTTTTTTTATTTTTTTTTTTATTTTTTTTATTTTTTTAGTTCACTTTAAGCATTTTGTAATAAAACTTAAAATCCATGTAAATTGCAAATAAATAACAACATAAACAACATTTCTTATTTCTTAGTATTTTTCTTTCGTGCACTCTCTGTCTGTCCCTCTCACTCTCTCTCGCGCTTTATGAATAGTAATAAATAGGAAAGATCATTTATATTTACAATCGTAGCACATTCAACTTACTATTTGTATGCACATAAGGGCGGGTCAAAGTTATGTATTGCAAACTTATCAAACATTTGCCAAAGTCTTGTTTGCTCAAAATATTCTTGTATCGTTCGCAGGGTTGATTTTGTGTTCAAACCTACACCATTTAATTGCAATTTTTTTGTTTGACCAAACAATGGGTAAACGTCAAGCAAGGTAATAACAAGGCAAATTTATTGGCCATATGTTCACATTTGTATCAATCTTTGCCTTCAAAAATCAATTTGGTCAAATAAAGTGAAATAAAGTAAAAATGACGGATGCGGATAAAGTGCTATTGATTTTGTGCTGCTTTGCTGTTTGCGTTGGAGCAGGACGATAACTCAAGAAAGAAAAATAAAAAGACAAATGTGAGTACGTGACTGGGTACGTCACAGAAATGAAGAGGATTGCTGCGCAAAAATCCTAAAGGCGTTGCAGCCACGGTCACACTATTGTCACACTATGCAAATATTTGGCGGTTGACAAATATATTTATTTGCCGAAAATCAGCTGTTTTGCAGTTTGCCATGCAACAATATTTGCTCATTCACACAACGGCATATAATATTTAACATTTTTTGCCAGTACATTTGCTCAGTTTCTGACCGTACCTTATGTATAAGTATATTTGCCAAATATTTTGATTGATACATTTAAAAAAAAAGTGATGTCACAAGGGTTCTGCCGTTCGGAACCGGCTAAAATAAGTAGGTCCCTTCTAATACTGTCCAAAAATTTAACACGCTCAACAGTAATGGAAGAGGAGCTCGGTCAATGAGCCCTTCGGGGCTTTAAGTGCCACACATTTATTTTTTTTTTTACATTTAAAAAAATTATTTTTGTAAGGGGAGGGGGTCACTCATTTTCAGCGAATATACTTATAATCATCGGTAGGGCAAAAAAAAAATTTAACCCAGCCTAATGTACATACTACATATGAGTGCTTGTACTCATACATATAGTACATATTTATGTTCTTGTAATTGGCAACAACTGTGGTCCTCTGGGGCTCTGGGACTAATCTTTATTTTATGCAGTAAGGTCATATATCTATGCATGCAAGCACGGACGCACAACATGTGCACATACATATGTATAATATATTTATTTTTAATGAGCAACAACAAGAGGCTCTCGTAAAATGCATTTATGACCGCCGACTAGTCGTATTTTTTTGGTATTTTTTTTTTTGTAGCATTGAATAGATACATCTGTACATACGAGTATGCATGTCTGCATATATAAGTATGCATGTGTTTATGCCAGCCCCGTTAGCCCAATAGTTTTACTATTGCAAAACGGAGATACATGTGTTTTCTTGTTGATATTATCATTATTGTTTTTGTTTTTCTTAGTGCAAATTAAATAAAATGCATGTAAATATGTAAATATACATATGATACGTATGCAATCATTAAAGTGCGTTTCACCCTCTTTGTTTTAAGTACGCGCATTTATTGATGCACACATGTACCAGTATAAGTATTTACAATATTATATGTTAGTTAGTGATTTTTATTATACGACTTATTGTGCGAATGCAATTCACATTCATTACTACAATTTGCACTGTAAATCTTTTGTTAACAAAAGCGGGAGGAAAAAAAACCGAACAACAAAAATTTTATATCATCATTTCGATTGTCATTGCCTGCATACATACATATATCAATCGATTATGATGATAGCTTTTAAATGTAGTTGACATTTTAATTAACGCGCGAGTTTTATTTATTATTCCTATTTTTTGTTATTTTTTCCTCACTTAACAAGCCTTGTTCAATATATACACATGTACATATCGTGTGCTAGGAAAGCACTGTTATTGCATGTGACATACATACATGTGTAGGTATGTGAAAATAAGTTGACCAACCGTATGTTCATATGTATACATCCGTTTAAGCCATAATGCTCAAATTTGTGGCACTGTCGAACTGTCATCTGTATCTTAACGAGAGTAAATGAAGCTAATATATTGGAAATTAGTAAGCACTAAAGTTTAAATTCAGATTATGGTATGCTTTTTCTTTAATCAAATAAAACTTATACATTTTTCAATATGGCTGCTATGTGACAGGGATGATTTTACTTACCTGCGCATATGCACAGCTGCTTCAAATTTGGAATTCGATGCAAATATCCTTCGAAACAAAAATGAGGCTTTTTAAATACAACGTTAATCCGGTACCACTCTACGGATGAGAGACATGGCTTGTAATCACCCATCTAACCGAAAAAATCCAAAACTTTGTTAACAGATGCCTACGGCGTATTCTCAAGGTGTGGTGACCAACTGTCATTGGCAATGATGGGCTATATAAAAAATTCAAATTGGAACCAGTGGCCAATTATATCGAGATAGATAGGCCACACATTGCGAAAAGATACTACGGAGGTCTGTCGACAGGCTCTTGATTGAAAACCCCAAGGAAGTCGTAAGAGGGGTCGCCCTAAGATCACGTGGAGGAGAACACTACAAAAAGAAATTGACGTATGTGGAAAATCATGGAACGAACTAAAGATATTAGCAAAAAAACAGGACCAGATGGAAATGCTTTATTGAGGCTCTATGTTCTAGTGGAAGATTCAGGAAACGATGATGAAGCTGATGATGATGGGTGCCGAAGCTCAATTATTTCGAGCCCCGGCCGGAACAAATATTAAAACCAAAAATCTTAAACCCTAGTATCCGAAAAATTGAAATATAATATTTCTTTCTTGAGTTTTTATTATATTTTTTTTTTTTCTAAACTCTAACTTTTCTAAAATAAAATTTATCACACCATAGCAGCAATAAGAATGTGATTTTTGCAGTTTATTAGTTATTTCGTTATTTTGAAAAAAAAAAATATTCATGCATTTGGTCACCTTAGATTTATGATGTACAACAGAATCGCGTTTTAAGGTTGCTGACACTAAGTCATTTTTAGATTTCTGTTCTTTTTATTTTATTTGAATAAATAAAAAATTGTATATGCTATTGCTTTTTTATAGTACTTTACTTATGTTACTTATATTATAATTATAATATTATAATTTATTTAATAATAATGATAAGAGAACTACGAAAATAAGTACATGTATACCAGAGTCCGGCGCGAGTAAACAAAAAAATGTAGTGATGTAATCATCGTCGAGTACGATATGGACGATACGCATACGATATCATCAATATCGTATGCGTAAAAACGTGAAAGTCTTTTGATACTCACTGCTTGTCTTATTTTCCACACGAAAATTTGTGCTTTGATAAACTCAAGATTGTCGAATAACGTTCGATATACGACGCATAACACTCATGTCAATTACTGCTCGTGACCTAGTGAGTAGGAGTCACAATGCAAAAGTAACAATACAGTACAGTTAATCGCACTGGGCTCTAACATACTAATACATACTTACATACACTTTAATCTATATTATCAGAAAATATTGATGCTCAATTTAAAACAAAAAAAAATTATAATCATAATAATGAGCCGGTCTAAAAAACAACAACTATATGTTAAGATAATAGCGCGCATCAATGTGTTTGGAAGCAACACATTTATCATAAGAAATAACTAAAGAACTCATTATAACTGATACTGACTAAACATGTCGATGAAAATATAATTTTAAAAAGAATTTTCATTCTATTGTATAATAATTTATAAAACAATATAATTTATGTTTGATGCTTTCTCAACTCAAAATAAATGAAAAATAGGAAAATAAAATGTTATTCCTACTTCCAATAAGATGGTATTATATTGATCTGTCAAAAAAGACCGACCTTTAAGGTGATTTTTAAATATTTGTCCATTTTCTGAGAAACCCCATGTATGCGCGATAATAGAACTACCGTTCTTTTCCAGCAAATAGTTGCATGAAAAACTGTTTGATAGCCTCATCATAACCAGTTACAATTCAAGTCGTTTTTCAAATAATGATATAACTGGTGAGTATGTAATCGAAGTTGATTATCCTGAGCGAGGAGGATTATTAACATTAAAATCTCAGCAATAACTTTGGTAAACAATATCTGGCTTATTCAATTTTTTACAATTTTCACATCTCAGGCTTTCCTGTTTTCCTATTGCGGAAATCGTAGAGTAACAATATATATGTTATAAAGCAAAAGTTTGACTATCAAAGTCATTTGTCATTTGTCCAAACTTATAGTAATATTATTTGTAAATTGTAAATTGTTGTACATTAGTTAAAATTAGTTAAAAATATATATTTGACATAAGAATCATTTATATTATAATTATACCATACCATCTGTGAGCAAAAAATACTGGAAATTAGATTCGTAAATCATTCAAGTTAATAAAAAAAAAAATTTAATAATAGAATGATATAGTAGGCATATTATTTTAAAAGCTATGATAGTATTTTTAATTTTTAAACTTTTTAATTTTTAGCTTTTAACATAGAAAAAAATTTTTGTCGCTGTAATATTTGGCCAGCCCTACTGTACACACTTGTATATGTACTTATCTATAACGAGTATAAAAAAGTAGACGTCATTAAAGATTATCGATTAAAAGAATGAACAAACAAACAATTAGAAATGAAGTATTTATAATTTAAATACTTAGAATTTTTAAAAATACATAAGTAAATAAATGATGATTAAGATGAAGATGATGACTTCGAATGATTGTATGCTCAAATTAAATAAATCAAAACAAAATTATATCAGCAAGCTGAAGAATTACAATTTAAATACTAAATATTTATAAGCATAGGTACTTATAAAAATAAATAAATGTAGAAAAAAAAAATAAACGATTAAAAAACCATAATTTATAATATTCACTAAGAAACAATAACAGACAAAACAACTATCAAACTATCAAACTATCAATAACAAAAAATAGCAATAATAGCAATAATAGCAGAAGTAACATTAGAGTAGAGAAATCATCGACACCGCCAGCACTAACAATTAAATCATACAATATCTCGTACTATATAAATTTGTATATTAGAGCCAGTCAAATTGTTTGTTTTTGTCTAAGAAACCATGCATATGAAATCAGTTTTGATCACTGAATTTTGACAAATAAGTTTTGTATTCGAATAATTTTTTTTTTTTTTTTTTTTTTTTTTTAATTTGTCCCATCCTAATGTATGATAGTTATACATATATGTAGATATTATGTAGATAGCTACAAGCATATCTATGTACATCACAATAGTAGTTAACCATATACAAAATATCAAGCATACATATTTAAAGCACATTTAAGGTTAATTGACAGTTTGTTGATGAAAATTAATGGCAAATAAAATGTTTAACCTTCGCTTAAGGCTTCCGTGCCACAATGCTCATTTACGGTATGTATAGTGCATGCATATATGTACATAGTGTGAGTTTACAAATAAAAAGATTTGCAAAGATAAAATAATTAAAACGAAACAAAATATCTTATTGTTTGTCATTTTGTAAATTTGATGTATAAATGTTTGTATATATGTATGTATATGTTGACTCGTATTTAATTAATTGACAATTAAATATTGAGGAAATCGCAAATAATAACAATAATATTGTTACAACATATTGTTATTTGTAGTTGGGTGTAGTTTAAACAAAAACTAATATATCTACACATATATACATATGTACAATTCATGCATTCATTAACACAAAGTTTGAATATATAAATACGTTATATGTTAGACATATACAATATTCCCTTTTTTTAATAAATTAATTAATTTATAAATTAATATACGTATTTGAAAAAAAAGGAAAAATAAAAAAAAAATCGTTTTAATTGTGACCAATTTAAGATTTATATTATTTAAGGTTTTGTTTTGGCTTTTTGGTCAATCATATGGAATAGTTTTTATTCGCATCAACTTATAATTGACCAAAAAGCCTAAAAATAATTTTAAAAAATCGTTTATAATTGAATTTATGAACTTAAAGTGCATATATAGAAAAAATAAGAAAGATATTTCTAATAATTCTCTCAGATCGACAAAATCAAAATACACAAATAATTATGGAATTTCGATTTTTACCTATATTGCATACAATGAGTACAGTGCCTTACAAAGTCTAATGCATGTTGTCTTGTATTATTATGCAATATCAGGTGTAGTAAAAAGAAATCCATTATTTTTCCAATAGATGGCTTTAGTAATCTGTATCTCGCGTTATATAAATGCGATCGGGTTACGCTAGATGGCGTTAGAAATATAGGATTTCGTACTAAATAAACTTATCAGGCAGTTTTCTGATTGCCTCACTCAGTATTGTTTGAGCACGCGTCAAAGATGGACACCAATAAAGAGAAAATACGCCATATTTTACAGTTTTTCTTTGATAAAAGCGAAAACGCAAGCCAGACGGCTGAAAATGTGAATGTGAATAGTGTTTATGGTCCTGATACTCTAACAGCCAATCATATGCAATTTTGGTTTCGTCGATTCCGTAATTTTGATGTCAAATATGCACCACGCTTTGGAAGGCCAATTGTCGAAAATATCGATAAAATAATGGAAATCGTCGAGTCTGACCGTCATGTAAGCACTGTCTGTATATTGCCCAGGAGCTAAATATTGCACAAAAAACCGTTTGGAATCATTTAAGTAAGGCTGGATACAAAAAGAAGCTCATGGACCACATGGACCGAATTTCCATCTGCGAATCACAACAAAATCGATTCATTTCTGAAGCAGATGGTTACTGGTGTCGAAAAGTGGGTCACTTACGACAATGTCAAGTGAAAACGGTCGTGGTCGAATCGCGGTGAGCAGGCGCAAACGGTGGCTAAACCAGTATTGACTGTCAGGAAAGTTTTGCAATGTGTTTGGTGGGATTGGCAAGGAATCCTGTCCTGCTCCCCTACGGCCAAACTCTTAATTCGGACCTATACTGTCAACAATTGACAACCGTCTGAAGGAAGCAATCGCCCAGAAGCGGCCAGCTTTGGTCAGTAGGAGCGGAATTGTGTTCCATCAGCACAACGCCAGGCCACATTTTATTATTATTAAAGCTATGATGCACCGCGACCTGAAGATCTTTTGTGCAGGCCACATACATCGATAGTGACTCGCTAGAAGCACCGGGAGCTTGGTAAGGAGGTTTTTATGCATCCACCTTATACTCCGGACCTGGTTCCAAGTGATTACTACCTGTTCCTGTCTATGACGAATAATTTTGCTGATGAAAAATCCGCCTCAAGAGAAGTTTGTGAAAATCGACTATCACAGTTTTTTACCAATAGCGACGAGGGTTTTCAATGAGAGCGGCATTATGAAATTACCTTCAAATGGCAACAAGTTATCGAACAAAACGTTGCATATTTGACCTGAATCGAATAATTATAACTATGCTAAATAAAACCTTCAATTAAATGCAAAAATAATGGATTTCTTTTTACTAGACCTTAGATTATGCACTATATTATGAGAGAGCAATCAAAACAGAATCGAAATATGAAATTTATCGACAAAGCTCCTAAAAAGTGATATGATAACAAATATATTCCCGCACTTAATACTATTCGCTCTACGGACTACACACATTACAGTGCACTACGTGAGAGAAGCTCGACCAAATTTAATCGGAGTTCTTAATGACAAATATGTATGATCAGAATATCCCTGAGTTTACTATTGGTTGAGAAGATGGACAATATTGGCCTTTGACTAAAATATCTGAGGCTGCAATCCACGTCTGTAATGGATGTGAAAAGGTTGCAAAATTAATCATATAAAAATTGCAACTTATAAGCCAAGACATTTCTATTGACCACTTAATGAAGTAACTAGCATAATGTATATACCACAATTAACATTTTTATATATCCGTGAATAGTAGTACATTCAAATATAATTGAACGAATATAATTGTATTCATGCAACATACAATATTTTGCTACTTTGATTAATGCATTTACGTTCATTATAATGTGGTAATTGCAATACCTGATTTTTATTTCATAATAATTAGAACCACAATAAATACATTACTTATATGCAATCAACAATATAATAAGTAGTTAGATTTCAATCAATCATTTATGTGAATAATGAATAATTGTATGTACAGGGTCGATGATGATTGTTTGTGAAAACTAATTAATCTCAAATGCATGTAAGTGCTTGCAATCAAATAATTATAACAAAATCAAAGATCAATGTGCAATTTTAACTATTTCCTTATGATAATTTGTTATATTTGGATGGATTTATTGCGTTCATACTAAGAGTATGAATATGCTCTATTTCAGAATCCTCAGCAGGTGGACAACAAAAGCGTACATTCATTTGCATATGTATTCATGTATGTGTCTACAACAATGTGGTTGTGATAAAATATACATATGTTATAAATAAATTTATTCATATATATGCAGTACACAAGCATTTGGTTGATAAAAGAAAATTAATTAACACATATTTCAAGTAATTAACAAAATACATGTGATATCGTCTTCGTGCATGTGTGTGTGTGTTGATGTGTGGGTGAATTGTTTCTTCATCTACAATTTTGCACATTTTATTCACACTTTCACATTAGGTTCGTTGGGCTGTGTACGTACGTACATACTGGTTGTAGTTGTGTTTGTTGTGTTTAATGATGCTCTTTGAAATTGAGTTCAACATTCGAATTAATTTTCATCAAAAAAAATTTGCTACACATTACGAGAAATTCGTATTTTTTTTTTGTGATTGTGCTGTGCTCTTGATGAAAATTGAACATAAAAATTGTTTCTTCACACTCAACATATCAGTTAAGCATCACTTTTTATCTCTACAGATGTATATGTATGTGTATGTGTATAATGATTATTTTTTATTTTTGCATATATGTGTTGAATCATCGAAATTTATTATTGTTTTATGTATGATTGTGTATGTATATATACTGCTACATCATATTGAATTTAAATTCAGTTTTTTAGGTTCTTGTTTTTTTTTTTGTTGCAAAATTTTATTTGAGCCAACGATACATCAGATTTTTTTGTTGCTTCTTCTTTGCATCACTCTCTCCCTGTCAGTTCAATTTCAAAGGCAATTAAAGAAATGCTCAACGTACTTGTCGTGAATGAAGACTACATCTACGTAGTAAGTCTACATAGATGATGTTCATGATAGTCAATGGGGGGGGCAAGTGCAGGAGCGGATTTTGGAATGGAGATATACAGACCAATAATATTAGAGGCATAACCAAAACTATATGAATTAGATTAAATATTTTACAGGATATTCAATATATTTCAGGATAATTCTTTCTCGTTGGCGTGTTCTAGTTATCGCCTATTTCTTTATGTTTCGATAATCGTTACAAAATATTAGGTCTTTAACTTAATTTCCGCCCGCGAACGTCAGAGGGAGATGTAAACAGTTTTAGTAACCATTAGTCATGCATTTTGTACTTTTTTTTTTAGTTTTGACATTTCTCAATCAAATTCAGTCACCATAAACAATTGCAGTTAGAACAGTTAGAAGAACTTGGAAACGAGCTAGGAGTTACTGAAGCAGCTCTTTCCAAACGTTTACACGCCAAAAGAAAGGAAAATGAGTACCACGTGATTTGTCTAAAAGTGCATTCACAAACGTTTCAATAGCGCAGTTTCCTTGCTTGCCGGACAGAAAAAGAAGAGTTTTCTCTGGGCTATTACTACGACAATCCCAATACGACAACGCTCGGCCAAACACACAGGAAAAAACGTCAAAGAAACACTGACACAGCTCGAATGGGAAACTCTTCCTCACCCAACGTACTCACCAGACATAGCGTCTTCTGATTACCACTTGTTCAGATCGATGCAGCACGGCATGAAGAAGTGCGAAAATGTTTTATCGAGATGGTACCGCTTGTTTGCCAGAAAGATGGAAAAAAGTTGTAGAAAGTAGTGGAAATTACTTTCATTGAAATAAATTGTATAAATGATTTTTCCTAAGCCTTTTTGGGCGGAAATTAAGTTAAGCATCTTATACATTGATTACGAAAAAGCCAGTTCGGCGAAAATAAGCCCATTTGATTGCAGATAAAAGAAAATAATACCAAAACATAAATCGACATCGATGCAGAGAAAGGAAAGTGTTAAGCCGCTGTTACTATTAAGAATGGAAATATAATTAAAATTTAAAATGCTGAACATTTAAGTAGATAGTCAGTCCATTTAGTTATTCTAATTCTATATAAATTGTAGGAAAAAAAATATACAAATATACAAAATTATTAATGAGCATTTGAATCCTCCCCTGGATAAGTCAGAATAGACAACAAAATGAAAAAGTATTCATGAGTAATTGTGTAGTATTGCTTAGTTCAGGTGGAATATGCTTTAAATAGGTATATGCACAAAAGGTGAATGTATTTACATGTGCCAGTCAGTAATAATGATATCTAGTACGAAAATATAGTACACATGTGTTGCTCTCATGAAAAGTAAATAATAATAATTTTGTTGAATATGATTTCTACAACTGGCGTCTTGCCTTGCTATTTAAACACGACTACCTACATATATTTTGTATACATAATATATAATATATCTAGTTTGGCTGTTTCTTGTATCATTTTAATTTTAGTTAAATTGTATGATTTTTTTTTTGTTTGTTATGCTTTTATATTTCATCGTGTATACTTTTCATGTACGAAATAATTTATTTTATGTTTATGTATAGTTAAGGCTATGGGGATGATGAGATGATATTATAAATTTTATTTAACAGATTTATTTGAGCATTAAATTAAAATCAACTTGAAATTCTTTATTTCTTTCTTATTGTAACACAAATTATAATTTTTATTTTTTTTTAAATTTTTTCATTTGCAAAATAAACAATAAAGTTTCTGCTATAGTTTGTAATTAAATATTCGTCCTTGTAAAGATTATGGGATTATACATATTTCTTATGAGCATCGGTTCACTACTCTAAATTAAACAAAACGTACTACGTATTGGGATGCGTTGTCTGTTTAAGTTATACATTCATAGCAAATGAAGCTCTATTTAAAGCATACATTTTTTCCAACAAACAACCCATTCAACAAATCTCATTTTATGTACATATTTTGGAATATACCAATAACTCCATCGATTTGAAACGTATTCCATGAAATTGAATATCTCGAATATCTCAATATACGAATTTACAAATTATTTATATTTTTTCTAAAAGCAAAAAAAAAACGACTCTAAAATTTTGAATGTATGCACATTCGACCGTACCTCAAAAAGAAAAAGCTCGCCTTACACCTCCTAATATGAAGAAGTTTTGCAAGGCAATTCCGAAAAAATAAAAATTTTTTTGCCCGAACATAGGGGTCGCCTTTTTACATTTTTCATAGTAACTTCGGCATTTGCATTCGGTTTTTAAAGTCTGATATATCGATGTTTTTGTCTCAAGAAGACACATTTTTTTGTTTTAAAGATCATTGACCTCAAGTACCCCATTCTAATATTTACCCATCAAATCTCAATTCCTACTACCCTAATGTACCACCGTAATGTCAGTAAATTATAGCTTGCAAAAAATCATTAAACCTTTGCAAAGGAAGTATTGCGATTATTTCAGTAGAACTATTTTAAATTTATTTTTTAAATTTTTGTTGCCGAATAGAGGTGAATAAAAATTTTTTTGAATTTTCCGATAGATATAACATACTAAATAATCTCCAATCGAATGGCATCCGAATTGCGAAATTGCCTTGTAGAACTTCTTCATATTAGGGGGTGTATGGAGCACTTTTTTTTCTTTCCCTGCAAGGTGGTACGGCCTAATGCACATACATACATTAAATCTCTTCAACAAATTGTAACAAAAAATTGTAAAATTTCAAATACTGAGAAAATACATCATTTGAAATTTGAACATATCTTACGTATTCGCAATAGTACGTACATCACACATACATACACACACATAATAATCGAATGAGTGGTTGTCAACAAATATGCCGGCAATAATTATATATACATATGTCTGTACAAAGTTCTTGCGAGTGCATCTTTTATATTGTATGCAATATATTCTTATTAAATTCGCACTGGTTTTTATGTGATATTTTAACAGACCGTGAATATTTCACATGTATCCAATCATTAATGTTCACATCTTCGAAGATATGCACAATATGCATACATGTAATAATGTGCAAGAATAAGACAAAGATGGGTATATACATACATACATACGATTTTATCGTTGTTGTTGTTGTTGTTGTTGTTGTTCTCCTACATCTTGCATATTGTACGTAATGCTTAAATATGCGGCGCCACATCAATCATGACGAGTTAAAATACATACATACACATATCGTATGTATGTATTGTACTCGTAGTTATTTAGTATACATTTTGTATTCTCACAAAATTCCACAAACTTACACTGTACAAGTATTGTACGTAAGTAGTATGAATATGCATCCAATCCAGGGGCACACAAATTAATTTAAAGTGTTTTTTATGACTTTGGTCTTTGAATGTTTGTTTTTTTATTGCTGTCGTTACAATTTACAATAACATTATAATTAAGAAGAATATTATTAAATAAGTAATTATGTACTATGTAGTTAAAAAAATCATATTGTATCATAACCGTATAGTATTGCTTGCAACAGTCTCAGCCACTAATTAAGTACTTTTTCATACAATACGATGTACAGTAAAGAAGGTAAATCTGGAATTATTTCAAATTAGCCCCTTATAAATATATTAATTTCATAAAAATAAACGCCAAAGTCCAATTGGCTTTGAAATAGCGTTCATGGAATTTTTGAATATTAGAAAAAGTCTCGGTATTTTACCTATTTCATAATTTGTAACATTTTAAAAGCGAACTATTAGTCTATTTAGTCAGTAAGCATCGTTCGGAAGAAAAATCTTTTCAATATTAAAGATATCACGGTCAGTGATTGAACCCACGACCAACCGATCAGAAGGTCAATGCACTAACCACTGAGCTACGTCACCATTTAATTTGTTAGTCTATAAAAAAAAATTATTATAGTAGACAGTAGGTAATAAAAAATAGTAAAGTTGTCCATATTACCCATGTAATCCATATTGCCTTCCATCACCCTATATACGTAGTAACCTCTCCTGTTTACGTTGATGATGTACATATGAATATAATGCATGGGATTTGTCATAATGCATTTTATGAAAATGCTTCTTTTATTATTATATTTTTCTTGTTTGTTTGTTTGAGAATTTATTATTTCTTAAATACAAGTATGTTTTATGTATAAAAGTATTTGGCAGAATTTCCTACATCGTATAAACCTATTTAGCTCATGCTTGCATACACATGTTGCGCCAGTTTCGATGTTTATATACAATGTTTATATACAATATTTTTCGGTGTGTGGCTTAATTTAATTTTATTGAAAGTGACATAATTTGTTGAAAATTCTTCAAACAAATATTTTATCATTGAAAACTAATAAATTTGATTATTAATTATGTGACATTTCAAAGAATCTTTAATTAATCATTGAATTATTATGAAATCTTTTTATTGAAGCTTATCTATACTAATTAGCACATCTGGAGAACGTATTTGAGAATGCAAGAATTAACTAATAATAAACAAAATTTAAATTTTTGATAATTTTGAACTTTGGATGTCGTAATGCAGATATTTTTCATACCTATAATGATAACCATAATTTTATATTACTCATATGTTGATGTTGATGACTCAACATTCTACAATATGTAATTAGATTTTTCAAAAATCAAATCTACTTAATGTATAGGACATTATCACTCTAATTTCGATGACCAATTCATTTCATCATTATCATAAGTAATTGCAAAAATAATATTATATGTAAAACTAATTTACGCAAATCTCACATGTTTTGTTTTTTTTTTTTTAATCATTATTGAAATGTTTTATAAAAAGGAATTGAAATGAATCACTTCTGATAATCAGTATCATTTCTAAATTCAAATCATTGCTAATTGAAAATGTTTAAATTTCATATTATTTGCAAAATTAAAGTATTATTCCAAATGACTAATTATTATCTTTATATTATATTTGGTTGTCGCAAAAATTGTGACGTATTTTGCGATGGTTAAATTCACATATATTTTTGCAGTACTATCGTCATCGGTTCCAGGAGTGGTGTAGCAAATTTTCTATGTGCTAATTGAGTCTCGGTTTCTGTCTACCGAGCAGTACCTAAACCAACCAATCAACCAACGTCATCGTAATCGACTTAAGTGATAGTTCATAGCCCAAGTAACAATTTGCATTTTCAGAAGGTTACAATGCAAGTGCTTGCTTCTATAAGAATTTCGTAACGCTTCCTCATGATAGTTTGAATCAATCCTTATAATAAGGTTTCCAATTGACAAAAAAAAAAAAAATCCACATATTTTATAGCAATTTGAGTGAAAAAACATCATTAAGCAACCTTTAAGCTACTGGATTTATGTCATTTCGTGAAACCATCTTCGAGCAGAATAATAATCTCACACTCAGAATTGCTTTCACAAAGCCTTTATTTACGAAACAAACAAACAAAGTGAAAATAGCTTCTATAGACACTAATCGTAGTGCAATGTATTCCTTGGGACTACAAAGATATCGTCTTTTCGGGATTTCTACCGCTGGGTGATTTAAATACA
The DNA here is from genome assembly GCA_963854835.1 of Megamerina dolium. Lineage (NCBI taxonomy): Eukaryota > Metazoa > Arthropoda > Insecta > Diptera > Megamerinidae > Megamerina > Megamerina dolium. The sequence goes on from OY978526.1 coordinate 90,607,707, forward strand.
GCTCTTCCATAAGAACGACTAGAACTTATATCAATCGCGAGACTCTTTAACAATTGCTGCATCATGTCTGGAAAGTTTTACCTTAACCACCGGACCTTGTAAAATAACTTAAGTTGTAGAGAAATGATCGAAATTGTCAATTTATATATAATTACATCTATATATTAATAAATGAGTCTTGGCAATCCCACTAATCATGCGCCATGACTTTCCCACAGCCCAATAGGTAGTTCATAATATTATTAAGAAGCTATCAATAACTCGGCCAACTGGTTAAGTTTTTAATCATATTTATTCTACACTACTTAAAATCGACTTAAGCGGTTATTGCTTTATGCATTAGGCTTTGCTTGGTAGACTTAGCTTATTTGCATTTTGGTAAATGTTCTTTAAAATTGCCTATGGCAATGTATTATTTTTTTTTTCATTCTTTTTGTGAATATTTTCATTTGAAAACACGATTTTCGATTTGTTTTTTTTTTTGATAATGATAAAATTCTAAAATATATTCAAAGATATTGGCAAGGCATATACAAATGATGTTAATATTTAGCACTAATTAATGAGGTCTCATATGATATTTATATGTACATATAGAGAATAATTAATCTTGAAACAGCTCGAGCGTTGCGTTTAAGGTAAAAGAAACATTAAGTACTTGTATGGCTATTCGCTTGTTTGGTTAGATCGTTGGTTAGTTGGTTCATTGATTCGTTAGTCGATTAACTGGCTGATTGACTGACTGAGTTTGGCTTATCTTTCAACTGGATAACATGGTTTCTTATAAATTTTTGTTTCTAAAAAAATTTTGGTATTCTTTTTTGCAGACCTCCGCACATAAGTCATACATTAATACATTGACTATGCTATCGTAAGAAACGAAACATGTTTTTTTAACACATACGTATATGTATATGATAAATTGAATACCATATATACATACAAGCATGTATTTGTAAATACTTTGAAATATGTCATACAATAATTTACGAAAACACTACGCACTACATTACGCCCGGTATATTTAATTAAGAACAATAAGCAAAGTAATCAATTAAAATGACAAAAGAGTTTGGAAACTATAAAAAGCCGCATCAATGACATAAGTTTTAGACACTAACTAAATTATTCAATATGTGTGTGACCGAAAATAAATAAATGAAACTAAAAACGTAGGTGAAATGTAAAAAACACAAAATTGATTAAATGTGACACTTGTTTGGGTATTGTTTGTCTTGCTTAGCTTAGCTACAATTTGATTTGTTGGCTAATGGTTCACACAAAACATAATGCTGACGACGACGATGATGATAAAAACTATGACAATGTTGATCGGGATAATATTGTAATGCCACTTGCCATTATTATTATTATTCATAACGCCATTGCTATCCTGAAAGCTAATTATATTTGCTGTTGTGTTTAATTTTTTTTTTTTTACTTACTATTTATATAAAAAACTTTATTTTATGCTAAACATGATTCATTTAATAAGTGAAGTGTGAAAGAAAAAAATATCTTATTAGAAAATTTTATATGTATGTTCATATAACTTTAAATTATTCATCACATGCGACATGCGACACAAATACGACGCGTACATTGTCATGTTATATACGTGATAGATGAAAAACGATACACGCAAAATAAATGCTTAATTGTGAAAATATATAGTCATGCTACATACGATGTACATACATATACATCAAGATACCTCACACACAGAAAAAAAAACCGTGTAACTGCGAAACATGAAGTTTGGTTTATTTTATGAAGAAATCTCCAAAAATCTCATTGTTTTGCAAATAGACTTTCAAAAAACGTTGATACAGAATTTAGTTGTTTATTTTATAGAGCTAAAAAGAGCAATTTATTTATATTTATATTTTTTACCTTATCATTCTATGGAAGGATACGGGGGTGGTCCCAGAACTACCCGACCTAACAAAGAAAACACAACAAATTTGGGAAAATTTCACTTTATTCGTCAACATAATCTCCATTTAGCTCTTTACACTTTTCCCAGTGATATTCTATAAATTCAATACCCTGTTTATAGCCATCTACCGCAGACTCCAGCTCTTCATTGTTTGCAAATCTTCTACCACCAAGCCATTTTTTTAAATTTGGAAATAGAAAATAATCCGAAGTAGCTAAATCTGACGAATAAGGTGCGTGCTGAAGCAATTCGGGATTTAATAATCGTTGGACTGAGACCTTTCAAATAAAAGTATTGAATTACATAACGGTGACCAATTTTTTCCATGTTTACAAATTAACTGAGGTTGTTAAATTTCGATGGCTCCAAAAAAAGAAAAAATACTAAGCAACGTGGCGCCTTAAAACTTAAAACATATTATTTATAAGGTTGCCACTTTTCATCAAAGTAATTATTTTCAAACTACTGCCGCCATCTATATGTGAGGTTGAGTAGTTCTGGGACCGCCCACATATACTCGTATATATGATTTTAAGAAAAATTGTATACTTTTCAGCAGCTGAAAATTCATTTGACATGATGAGATGAAACCACAAAATGTTCAAATGATTTGGGAAATTTTTGAATATAAAAAATCATTGCACTTTTTGTCCACATTAATATACTCGTATAAGAATCAAAAAATATATTTTTGACTTCTGTTATGATATAATGATTCCTGTTTTAAACTTACTCGTATAGTTTAATCAGCAGAATCATTTATAGATTACTCTTTTTTTGCTATAACCTTTTGCTGGTAGAAAAAAAACTAGTTGATCCGCCCTAATATTATATTTACAGTATTTTCACATGTGACAAAGTAAATTTATAAAACGTGATAAAACAAATTTTTCAAAATTGCTTGGCAAATCGAAAAAGATTTATAATTTTATTTTTATTTTGAAATAGTTAGAAGGATTTGAAATTTTGAGTTAACACATTTTGTTGCAACACGTTAAAGTTATCACCATAATTTTTGCCCATTGGCTCATTCATGCGTAAATATTTTCTCAAAATTAATATAGAAAATATATATATATATATATTCTTTTTTATATTTATTTTTAATATATGCGTTTTATTGATGACAATATAATTATTTTAGTATGGATTTATCTTGTTTTGACTCAACGTAGTAGTAACGTTATGTTTAATTTTACAATGCAAAAAATTAAATTTTCAGTGTACATCTTAATACAAGCGATTTCAGTTCGGAGAATAAAAAAAAAATTGCAAATGACTCTAATAGCAAAAAATCAATTTATCATGTTTTGTTGAGTTACTCCTCATACAATACTATGTAGTACATTCAATATATATGTAGACATATTGTAAATAAATATAAATGCACTTTATAATGTTCGCATTATTATTGTTGTCGTTATTGTTTTAGTTGTTGATACTTGTAAATTAATGTTCTACTTATTAATATTTATTGCTAGTCGTGCTGTGATTATCATTGTCATTTGTTGTTGTTCTGTCGATCATCATGATTACATTTATTATTGATGCACAACACTGTGTCACTGTGATTACAAATAAACACACATTGTTATAGCCGGTGCATACGTACACACGCATTATACTTCCGTCATTATTGTGAAAAAGTAATTAATCTTTTATTCTACTTTTTTTTTTTTTTGTTTTTATATACATTGTTTAATATTTATATTTATGTGTGCGCAATTGTTTATATTATTTTCTCAGTGTTGATTTAAAATACGAGAATATTTTGGGTGTCCAAATGGGAGGTCAATGTTAAAACTTTACATCGATATCGAACGGTTACTAGAATCTTTTTATGGAAACAATTGGAAGATTTGTTTTCAACAAGACGTTGCCACATAACACACAGCCAACAAAACAATTGATCACCAGAATTTTAGGTGAGAGAATAATTTATCGAAAAGATAATGTCAGTTGTCCGCAATTCTCTGCGATTTAATACCGTTGGACTTCTTTCTTTTGGGTTACTTGAAAGAGAGGCTTTATGGGAACATGCCGGGGTTTTGGGTGAGAGAATAATTTATCAAAGAGATAATGTCAATTATCCGCAATTCTCTGCGATTTAATACCATTGGACTTCTTTCTTTTGGGTTTGCTTGAAAGAGAGGCTTTATGGAAACATGCTGCAAACAAACGATGTCATAAAATATTTGACTACTGCCGTGTAAATTCATTATTAAATCGCTACCTTTTTACTTTCGATTCCAATCGAAATATTTAAACATATAAAATAGTTATTAAGAATTGAAAAATTAACCTCTTAATTGGACACCCTTCAATACTCCTTAGCAAGCATTAAACATTAAAAAAATTAAACATTAAAAATCGCCGTTTTATATTTGGATCATTTCACTCGTTTCAGTACAAATATAAATTATTTTATAGCAAATTTTATAGCACATATTAAAAAATTATTATAACATAAGTGAACTCTACAATTATTTCTCAAAAGGAAATATTACTTCAAGTATTTTCAATTGAAACAAAAAAATTTCATTATTATTGGTAATCTCTGGCACATCAAAGATTTACCATCAATTTACCGCCAAATGTTTGATTTCATATCATACAGGTTATCAGGCATACATAATTTTTGGTCGTACTTAATAGATAAGAAAATATTTATAAAAAGAAACCGAATCTCTTTCTTTTGGGTGAAATAAAAATAGAAACTAATATATTTGTTTTTATTTCCACATCTACATAATTATTAATCAAAGGTCACATTTAGATTTATGCAACATATGGATTTAGCTACTCTTATATTTTTCATATTTTTTTCAATTTGTTGTTATTTTTGGTTTTTGGTGAATTTATGGAAAACGAAAATGAGTTTTATATACCTATTTGTTGCTAGAAAATGTAGAATAGTTCTAGTGGATTGCGCTGCAGAAGGGATTATTCTTAAGTCTTTACTTCTTATTCGTAGTAGCAGCAAATTCAAAATAGTGTTTATATATATCTGAGAAAAATATTGTATTTCGACACTTGCTGTAAAGCCTATGAACCCTTTAAATCGAATTTTCATGAGTTACTGCAACAATTCTTTTTACAGAGAAAAGATTTATTTCAATACTTTTAATGTACTCGATACCGATTTAATATTTAAATAAAAATAATTATTTCGATTCCCAGTAGCGCTTAAAACTGTTTAGTATTTGTAAGATCAATGTGACCAGTAATGATAATGATAATAATAAGAGCATATTCGCTTAGCTATTTAAACAATTGTACTCTTCTTTACCCGAAATTGATTAAATATATATATATTATTTTTATAAATATGATATTGTATAACTGTATAATTTCAGAGCGACAAGCAAACATGCATTTTATTAAAAAATTATATTTATAATAATAATATATACGATTTTGACAAAATTCTATTTATTAATTTTGTTATATTTTTTATTTTTTTATTTTTATTTTTTATTTTTTAATTTTTTAATAATATATTCTTGTTTATTGTTTTTATTTTTTTTTCCCCTACTTTGTATCACATTAATTGCAATTCGTAGACACACTCATTAATTTTATATGAAAAAAAAATACAAATAAAAATCTCTAAAAAATACTGGCGCGAATCATTTGGATCGCAAACTTTTTATACCCTACACTCAAACGTTCAATGTATTAAGAGTTTATGCTGGGGTTTGCATTTTTGGCAATAATTATCATCTGATTCGATTTGGCCATGTTTGTCTGTATGTCTATTCTTACTGCTGCAATTACAGAGAAATCGTCCAAAAATGGTGAAATTGTTATGATATTGTGGTTTAGTGCAAAATATTGTTTTTACCAACGAACTGAAAGATTCGAAAATAGATATAATCGGGTAAAAAATAAATGTACCACCCATAACAAGGATTTGTTTTTTTTTCGAACTTAATTCAATCTATTGGTCATAGTGTAGGGTATCCAAAGTGCGGTACTGCCAAAAGTTAATTCATTTTAAAATTTCTTCTTGTTAACAAATATTATATAAAATAAATTTAAAGCTATGTACATACATATATGCGAGTTAAAGAAATTGATAAATATTTGCATATTAATTTGGTGACCTTTTTTTTTGCGGAAGTATTTAAAAAATATACGATGAAAAATAAGAGATGGGGAAAAAAATGTATTACACAAAAATATTAGATGTCATCTAAAATTTTAATGATTTTTATTGTAAATACATATACGAATATGTAGACACATTTCTGCATTAAAAATTTAATTATTTGCATCAAGTAATGTTTGTAATTAATTCGATACAAATTTGTGTAAATGTTATTAAACTATTATAAAATTAATTTAATGCTTAATTTTAATATGTACATACATATATGTGCCAACTCATATGTATCTATAATACAATCAGACGATTCACGAGTTACCATAATGCCATATGGACATTACCTGGGTATGAGTTGCATTAAGAATAAAATGTTGTATGAAAGCCAACAACAACAATTTGTAAATAATAATATTAGATGTTATGATGCTTTGTGAACCCCCAAAATATATATATACATAAATACTCGCATAGTGATTTTTAATCTTAGACACGCTTTGGCTTTAAAAATTCTTCCACTATTTCTATGTATGAGTATTATGCCATTAGTTTCAATTGCTATATATATATCGTATATGTTGTATATTTATACAAAAAGCAATAAATTTAACCTCAAACTTTTCCTCATCATCATGATAATCATCATCATCATCATGATCTTCAGCATTATAATAATCATTTGTCCAAATTTTGACGTTTAGCAGCAAATTTTAGTTTGTTTATTTTTGTATTTTTTTTTTTTTTTTTTTTTGCTTTTCACTTTAATTTATTTCATTTTTTTTTTCTTCTTTTTGTTTTTTGCTTTCTACATGTTTGATGTGTAAATATTAACTGAATTATATGAACTGTTCAATATATATTGTATTTGTACTATATACTATAGTATGATATGTATTGAGTTATTTTTAGTTAAGGGTGTGTGTTGTATATCGTTTATTTTTGCTTTTATAGTTTTTATGTATTTTTCTCTTTTTTGTTTTTTTTTTTTCTTTTCATATATCAAAATATAATTTCTGTTTCTCTCTTACAGAATCGTTTGCTCTTCTTTTAAAAATTTCGCCACACAATTTTCAACGATTAATGATTGTGAAAATTTTTTCGGTTTTTCCCCTCTTTAAAAATGTTTGTAGGTAATATATTTTTTTTTTTTTTGCTTTAATTTCTGTTTATTATGTACATAACAGTTGACAACAAATTGGAATTTTAAGATCTTTTAATTTATTACAAATTTACAAACTGAAAAAAAAAATGTCATAAAACAGCAAAACTAGATTAAATTGTTAAAAAAGTGTTGTCACATCCAGGATAGACCAATAAATTTTACAAAAAGAATTTTATAGCGATTTGTCATATTATATATATTTAAGAATATTTTTTTTTTTGCAATTTTGAAGTATTTTGTTTGGAGTTCAAGAACCAATAAGATCAATAATTATTAATTTATGTAATATAAATGTTCAAAAATTTATTTAATTTTAATGATTCTCATTGTGTTGATTAGAAAATATTTTAACATATAAATTAAATTATATTTTATCTAATATATAATAGAATAGCAGAAATTCGAATGGCATCGACATGAAAAAACTATTATAATTAATCCATTTTTTGCATTTTGTTCAAAATACAATAGATATAATTTTTTATCACATTGTTAAAAATCATTATAGAATTTTTCAAACTGCCAGTTTCATACTTTATTTTTTTTTTTTTTTTTCTTCATTTAAAGGGCATATTTTGGTCTCCCCTGGTCATAACATACATAACATACAATTAGCTTCTGAATATATGTTAAGTAATAAATAGAGAATAACAAAGCATAATAGACAATTCAAGGATACGTCCTTAAATTTGAAAACATGTTTTATGTTCGCAGTTAGTTCATAAACAAAAATATATTTTTTAAACATAAAAAAATTGAATTTTTTTACGTTTTTTATCATATCATCAATTAATTTTGATTTCGTAAAAAGGAATGAATCTCAAATAACTGGAAAGAATAATGGGAAAAACCAGAGCAATCAGATCAATGTTCCAAACAAGTTTTTTTTAACATATTGAATTACTTTTAAGGATTAGGCCATCTTAACGGATTAACTAAACAGCTAAACTTAGGCGGATTAACTAAACAGCTGATTGCTGTTTTATTAGGTCTGCTCACTTACATTACTATCACTATCAATTTCTGTAATTTGTTACACTCGATATGAGAAAATCTACAAGAACTGAAAACTATCAGAAACATGTAAATAGACATTCACGATTCGTAATTGACAGCTGGATTTATTTGTTCGCCAACGCTTTTCATGTCGAAAACTGTTAACAATTATTGAAAGTTTTTTATAAGCGAATACACCTATTGTTTTGTAAGTTGGATCGAGAAAAATTTACAATAGAAATTTTTCAGCAGTGTTGCCATCGTAAATTGCCCTAATCCTTGAGTTAATGCGGATTAGCTACAGTTAATGCCCGAGTTAATTCGAATTAAATCGTTAATCCGGATTAACGCTGAAGTTTGTCAGAGCTATTACGCATTATTTGACGAGAAAAAAAATGCAAAATAAGATGGGATGAAAACTATGCCTTCCACTCATTGCACACAAACATATAAAGTAATAGCACTGAGTTATAGCTATAAGGGAGTTATATATGACTTTGAAAGTCTGTCTGTCTTAGCTTACCCACATTTTTTTTCTTTAATGCAATTTTTAATCAAAAAACTTTAGATGCTAATGAACTTTTATTATAATTCCTTTTTTTTTTTGCTTGATATACAAAAATAATAATGTTATAAATATAGGAAATGAAGTAATTAAGAAATGTTTTTATCTAATTAGCATTTTTTGTCTTTTTCAAAAATATAAATATGATCCTGATAAACACTTTAAATTCATAGCTGTGCGAATTAAGACATTTCGAAAAATCTAGAGAATAATATTTTTATCACTTTTATTATTCTATTCTATGTATTCTATGTTTGATTTTTTATTTGATTGCGAATGAGAATAAATTAATTGAAATGGATTATCATTTTTCAAAAATACATTCATGTTTATTAATATTATAAATACATACTTAAATGTTGAAAATTTATTCACCTTTTGTTGCTTGCTTCAAATTATACTGTAGATAGAGGTATTATACCATACATATAGAGTATAGTATTAGAATGTGTAAGAAAGTTGTGTTTGTTTTTTGTCGTTGTTTCGTTGGTTCAATTTTGTATGTAAAATTTTTTATAATTTTACTTTTTTTTATGCAAAAATTAATTTTCAGACAGCACAATATACAATATATACATAAATACATAGGTACACGCATATGTATAGGTATATAAACTAACAAAATTTGCACTTTGAACAATAATAAAATTTGATTTCGAAAAAAAAATGTAAATTTTTGATATTTATCAATTTAATTTTTATTATAACTTTGATACAATATAGAAGTATATGTATTTCAAAATTTCTTTGTAATTTGCACATTTAATACACATATAGACATTTACTGTGTTTTTTTTTTTGTGATTGTTTAATTTTCTCTGCTCAACTTTTCTTTCAGAAATATTTTTCGCAAAATTTTTACACACGCAAAAAAAGAATATTTGATTTTTTTCGTTAAAATTTTTCTTTTCCTTCGTTTTGGTGTTCGATGTTTGGGGAAAATATTGAAATTTTTCTTTCTAGCCAAAAAGGACGTCGTCTTCGTCGTTGAGGGAGGTGCGCAAAAATTTGCGAAAATTTTCTGAAATGCCGCGGTCTTCGCCGAGCCTGAGAGAAATTCGAAATAAGACTGAATGTGATGGTACACATTTTGCAGAATAATTTTTTTTAGAAAGCGCAAAGCAAACGCTTATATTTTTGTTTTTTTCCTGAGGCATGCTTGGCAATAAACGTGTTGCTAGCTAATTTGTATACACATACCGTGTATGCCTGGGTGTAGATTTATGCGTATACTCATATGTATGTACAACTGTACATATGTGTGAGTGCGTGTGTTCTATAATGATCCATCTATGTATGTAGCCGGGTGCCGGGTCTTACTCGATTGTAAACAATTCTCGCTGTGGGATGAAAAAACACAGCAACAACAACAACAACAGTGATGAGCATGTGTGAAAGTGAGCATAAGAAGCACACAATTTTCGCGATGCCAGAAATAGAAAATCCAAAAGACAGTGTATAACAGTTTTGTTATTGTTGTTGTGCATAGTTTATGATATAACAAAAATGTTTCTTATTCTAATCGTTATAATTTCCACACACTCTCTCTCTCTCTCTCTTTTTTGAGTTTGTTGCTCTCAAAGCTATCACTCTCAAAGTGTTTGCCTTCAAATAAATAAATAAATAATAATTAATAAATCAATTTTCTTGATATTGATATGAACGATATATGCGTATGAATATTTTCCCATTATTTTTATATCATTGCTTTGTATACACAAAACAAACGACTACAGTTTGCAGGATTTCGCATTGCAACAATGTGTTTTGTATTAGAAAAAAATGACGATGACGAGGACAAGTGATCACTGTTTCTCGTGCATGCATATTGGGTTGTCGGAAAAGTCATGACGCTTCTTGTAATATATGTATGGCATCACACGTTCAATCGATTTTGACCGATGGCAATTTAAACTTCGTAAAAAATGTTTTTATTTGATATTGTCATTTTGTTTTAACATTAAATTGAAAATGAATAAAAAACGAAAAAGAAATTGCCCACTTTTGGTATATCTTACCCTAATATTTCCACAAAGGGAAAAACTCCTATGCAGGCCTTTGAAAATTTGCGTAAAATTTATAGAGACGATACTCTCTCTAAGATCGTCAGTGCCAGGGTTGATTTACCAAATTTCATGCTGAATATTGTGATATATGTGTGGTATCACACGTTCAACCGATTATGATCGATGGCAATTTAAACTTCGTAAAAAATGTCTTTTTTGATATTGTCATTTGGTTTTGACATTAAATTCAAAATGGATAATCAAATTTCCCATTTTTATCATATATTACTCTAATATTTCCCCAAAGGTTAAAACTCTCTATGGTCGTCAGTGCCAGGGATGATTTACCAAATTTCATGGTGAATATTTTGATGTCACCTCGATTGAAGATTGATAACTAACTACGTATTAAATACATTAAGTGAATTACATACGACATCTCATGACATTACAAAAACACAAAATATTCATATTTCATCATTGGCGACCTTTTCAAAAAACATTATATATATTATGCAATTCATCCTATTATGCTCGATATGAGCTCAAAGAAGTCCATCTTGATGTTCATATATGTTGATGATTAGGAAACAAGTCGTGACGTCGCAGGTACACTAAAAATGTATCCTTCGATCATTTACGACCATTTCAGAAAGCCACAAGTCTTCAGCAATATCGTAATTTGAGTTTACCATGTGCTGTTCTAGGAGCATCCTACACATCAAAATTGCCTTTATATCGGTGATTGTTTTTTTAACGAAAGAAGCCTCTGTGTGTGTGATGTATGGTCGTACCTATTTAATATTATAATACTGTAGCATATGGTTGATCATACGAATATGTACTATACTGAATTCAGTGGAAATATCAAAACTTAATAAATTGTTATTAATTTATTATAGCATTATAATGATTTCATTTTCGTTGATGCGTTTCAAATAATTTTTCACACTAAATATATATGTACACATAGCTTATTATTTTTGTACATTTTTTATAATTATTCTTATTATTGTTATTTTTTGGCTTGCATTCCAAACATAACGTAACGTAATATAACGGGCACAACCAACATTTGGTTGGTGACATAATGCATATGCATATAGCATAAGCTCTAAAATCAACCACAATAATAGTCGCCGCCAATATTATAGAGAAACATCAACATCAAGAAGTAGTGTCACGCCCTTGTCACTGTCACAAAAAGAAGAATAAGCAGAAGAGTTATGCAATCTGCATGTGTACTATATATGCGAATTTATTATTATTATTCCTTTGTTTTTTCTAGTTTTTCGTAGAATTTTTCATTTTTGTCCAATGAAATTTATAATGTTATAAATTAATCCAACTAGCTGCAATATAAAAAAAAAAATAGCAAAAAACATGTTTAATTTATGTGAATTTTCTACATTAGAGTGGCTGATTCATGCAACAAATTGGCATAGTAGAAAATTATATTTTTATGGAGGAGTTTGATAATCGCAAAATCATTTCTGAGCTTTGTCATAGAACTCTTGCCTTATAACTATTAATTCACAGAATAAAATCGTGGACTTTTCTAAAATTTTACATAGTTGAATTTTTTATGAAATAAAAAAATTTTAGTACTTACAAATAATGGTCACCCTAATATACGAGTACGCACATATTTACACATATACCAATTTTATGACTTAAAATTGCACGTTCATGTCTAACTCATTGATTTTTTCGTTGCGTCTCAAAGTGTACAGATATTTATTAATCTTTCTTTTGAGGGCACACGTTTCTATGATAATGTATGGGACATTTTATATAGGTAAAATTTTGAATTAAAATTTTTCTACAATATTATCTCATTTACATTCATTCTATGAATATAATTCGTTCATTAAAATTCTATGTAATATCATGCCAAAAAAAAAAAAACCACAAGCACATTTATTTTATTAGGAATAATTTTCAATGGCTTTTGTTTGTCCATTTTATAAAGAAGCTCATCAATATTCAATAATACTCTGCTTAAGTAAATATGTACATATATATGTAATGAATTAAAAATAAAAATTTGTTTAAAATTAACAACAAAAACAAAAGAAGAGAGAGTAACAAAAAAAAAAACAACAATCACAAAAAGAAATTCCACGAAGTTCAATGAAACATGTATTTGGTAAGAATCTTGCATTAAGCCTGCACACATACGGATTGCGTTCATATATTATTTAGAATGTGTGGTAATTTTTTTCAATGGAAATTGCGGCTAAGTGAATATACTGGTATTTATTGAAATCACATTAATTATGTACATACATATGTATGAATTATAATTTTTGGTATGTATTTTTTTATTGTGCGATTTTGATTTAATTTTTTTTAATTTTTTTTTTTAGAAATTTTATTATAAAATACTAAAGAAATGAGTAATAGTCATAATACTTATTGTATGAATATATATAAAATAAAAAATATACAAAACTGTTGCCCTAAATAATTGTAATCGGTTCTAGTAAAAACTAAAATGCATTTGACCTACTTATATACAAGTATTTATTAAGCATACCATATGTAATATACAATTGCTTAAGCATATACACATATCGATAATTCAATAACATAATCACATCTGATTTATTACATGCACTCCAAAAAATTAGGACAAAATCCAGCGTTACTTATGAAACTAATCCTATCAACATAAGCATGCACATACACATATCCATCTTCATCCATATACATATATATAAATATATATAAATATGTATGTATATGTACCAACTTTCAAATCCTTCGAAGGAAATACTACAGGAAAGTTTCCTTATTTAAGTTTTACGATGACAACAATGCCAAATTCAATTAATCGTAATTTTTCATTTTTGTGCTTCTCAAGTTTTTTATTATTTCTTTTTTTTTTTTATAAAAATAGGCATATCACATTTGCTTGGCAGGCATCGAAACCTCTATGCATATTATTTGCCATTGCCCAGCGTTAACTCTAACGAAAAGGCAAATACTTAGTGCGGGGTTTTAATATCAAATTAGCATCAGGCAAGGAGTTCTCTTTAGCACAAAGTGCGGGGTTTTAATATCACATTAGCAACAGGCAAGGAGTTCTCTTTAGCACAAAATACCTTTTAGGTTATAGTGCTTCACATCTGTGTCAATCATATTGAAATAATAATAATAATTTCAGTAAATCATCATCATCATCATCATCATTTCCTGTATCTCCCACTGGAACATAGGGCCTCAATAAAACATTTCCATCTGGTCCTGTTTTTTGCTAATATCTTGAATTCGTTCCACGATTTTCCGCATTCGTCGATTTCTTATTGTAAGGATCTCCTCCACGGTGTCTTAGAATGAGATTTTGAAAGCAATTGTCAAATTTAATCGAGAATGGCTACTGTAATACACTCAATCCAGAGAATTTTTTTTTACACAGTAAGTCTTGTGTTAATGACAAATATATATCTTGAAAAAAAAAATAAATACCTGGCACTTAAAGCCCCAAATAGGCACTTTGGTCGAACTACTCTTCCATTACGTGCGTGTTAAATTTTGGACAGCATTAGAAACGACCTAGTTATATTAGCAGGTTCCAGAATGGCAGAACATCACTTGCGACATCACTTTCTCTGAGCTTTGTCACAGAGTTTTTTTTTAGAAGCTTTTTCATGGCAAGTTGTTACTGTCGGAAGAATTGCCAATTGTTTGTCTACTGGTGGTTACAGATCCAAGAGATCTGCAAAATTTGGGTCTAAGGAGGAACGTTTTAACATCAATTTGTATGCCTTTAATGTTTAACAGAAAAAAGAATGGTGAGAGAGTGTGCTTCTATAGCCAAGTTCACTAACAACCACCTCTAGTTTTTATCTAAATCCCATAATGCTCTGTGAGGACATACTTAGACCAGAAAGGCCCATTGTGATACCACCAAGCTTCTCTTTCAGTACTGTTGTGCGTGTAAATTTGAATGCTATTGTGCGTTTCCGAACGGCATAACACTTTGCGACATCTCTTTGTCACAGAGCTCTTCAAGAAACATTTCTTATGGGAAAGTACTTGCCGATAAGTGGGCACCATTTGAAAAAAAAAATATATTTTCGACAGAAAAGTTGCCTCAGCTGGCAATTGAACCTAAGACTTACAGATCAGAATGCACTAACCACTGATCTACGGCACCCACTTGAATCATGCATAAAAATTGGCAAAATTTCCTATATGAAATCATATCAGCAATTGAGAATTAAAATTTAACTCCATTTATCGTAGTAGAAACTTGCTTCTGATAAGCAAATTTCAATTAACGAAAAAAAAATTAATTATTAAATTGGAAATTTTATATTTTTTATAAATTTTTAATTTTCGCGATTTTGTTTTCCAAATTCTCATCTTTTCATGGAAAATTTTTGTCAGCCAATATTTATAAAAATAAATAAATAGGTGATGGTAATTTTCAAATATTCTGCTTGTAATTAAACACAAACAAAAAAAAAAAACAAAACAACAACAGAAATATACTCTATCGATTCAAACATATTTTGTTGCAAACAAAAACCTTAGAACTTATTCTTTTCATAAAGCTTTACTTAATTGTTTTGTGTTAACAGTAATTAACAGTCCAAAATCATTATCATTATGCTCGTATTCTACAGTTATTTATACAGTTACTAAATACCCAATTCATTTAATTTACCTTCATCGTTCCAGTGTGTTCATTTGACATTTTATGTGTCAACTTCCTAAGATGATCTTTCGACATTATTATTTCTATAAAACCACTTTTGCACCAGACGCAAAAATGGTTATGAAATTGTTTTCCAAACACAAAACTATTTATTAATTTTATTCACCAATTATTTTTTTTTTTTGCGTCTTTTCAACGTCGTAAAAGAAAAAGGTAATTAAAATTCTGCAAAAAAAAAAACGATGTATTTAACAAGTATAAACACGAACACAGTACGAAAATTATGTATAATAAAAACAATCGAAGAAGATGCAAAAACTATAAAGAACAATGATTTTATGCAAATTATGAAAACACTTTTTTTTTTGTTCTTCGAATATTTCTTATTTTTTATTTTATTTTGCAATTTGAGCACTCCGTTCTTGCAACACACACAGACTCCAGCCACTGGCGCTAATAATGTCTGCTTGGTTTGAGGCAAAGCGACTAGCAAGTTACTGACCATACGCCGTGCCAGTGCTGTATGCTATGGACTGCTTGCTGCTTGGTGCTTGTACATACATATTACTGTTGCGAGCGACAACAGTTTTGGGACATTTTGTACGTGTCATAGCGGTGACAACAGCAATAGCACAGCAATACAGCGCACAACACTTGCGATACGGCGGATGCAGCTGTTTATTACTGTTGTTGTTGCTGTCATACGTTGTTATTACAACAAATTGTTGTTGCATTGAGTTAATAATAATCAATGTAGTTGAAGAACACTTTAAGGTAAAAACGTTTACTTATTTTTTTTTTTGTTGTTGTTTTTTAAGCAAATCACTTAAGCACTGTAGAACGAACGACCAACAACAGCACCGAATAACTGACTGACTGAGTGGCTGTGATGGCACAAGCCAAACCTTATTATTATAATACGTTTTTTTTTTTTAATCTTATAATTTTTTTTTTTTTTTTAAGTATTGAAAATTCAATTCTCAGAAAAAAAAAAAGATCACTCCTTTAAGTGAAGAAGATGTGCACATATAAGTATGATATAAAAAAAAAATAAAATAAAACTAAATATAATGAAGGAGGAGGCAACCATTTAGTTGAGACCAAAAAGTAAAATCGAACAAAAAACATTGCGAAACAAACGACGACGACGAACTCGCGTGAACCGTTGCGTTGGAGGAAATGAATCTTTGAAAATGCGTCAACATCTGTAGAAGTGTAATATGTGATGATGAAGAATAACAACAACAACAACAACAACAACAACAACAACAACGACGACGACGGCGACGACGACGATTTTAAAGAACAAAGCGCCAACATATGCTACTATGCCACTATGTACCACCACCACCACCACCACCACCACCAGCAGCCATCAATGATCAACACCATCGAAGAAGTATTGTATAAACTGAACTGAGCGAACAAACTGGCTGACTGGCTGGCTGGCTGGCTGGCTGGCCGACTGGCTAGAGTCTTTAATGAACATTTTTGAACATGCTGTTGTTGTTGTTGTTGTTTACGAGAACGCGCGTTGATTTGATGATGTTAATGATAATGATAATGATTGTTTGTGATGATGGCGAATGGCAGCTCATAACAATTTGTTGCAAATGTAATTTTAATGAAATGTTATTACATATTAATGAAAACAACAAATAATGTGAGGGTGGTTTTTGTTTTGTGAGAGATCACGACGCATAAAGAGAGTACTACAAGAGATTGACACACTCAAAATTAATTTACGTAGCTATATTTTATTAGTCAAATAATAAAATAACAAGAGTGGACTATTTTTTTTTTTTTTTTTATTCTATGATAGCTTATAGTCAAAACTCGATCGCACACCACCTCCCCTCTTTCGTGTTTCATTTTTGATTTGTTCTTTTTTTTTTTTTTTTTTGATAGTGCCTCATAATTATAATCCATCTATTCAACCATCATCAATCTATTCATTCATTTTTATTCATTCATTCAATCATAGAGCAATTATAAACTTTTAGCTGATTACATGAGCTCATAATTTAGAAAAGCAATACATATGTACATATTCATATGTTACACCCTTTAGAGTAACTTTACATATAAGTAGAATTCATATTGTATTGGTTGTGAGGAAAATAATCGGATTCTTTTTGCTCAACAGATTATTTTGATGCAATATAACTGACAGTTGACTTACAAGCTACTCATAAAAAAAGGGTTTCATTGAAGTGCTTTAACTATACCGACATATAAGAAGTTACGGCATAACAAATAAGCTAATACAATTGATCATTCGCAGAAATCGCAGTAAATTTTAATATTCGCATATATGGAAAAAATAATTGGCACTAAAGAGCCTTGGACAATATTAGGTTAGGTTATTTGGCTGCCCTCTCCCTGAGAGGACACACTTAGGCCTGAAAAGCCCATTGTGATACCACCGAGTTTCTCTTCCAATACTGTTGTGAGTGTTAAATTTGGACAGCATTATAAGCGAACTACTTGTATTAGCCGGTTCCGAATGGCAGAACCCTTGAGACATCACTTTAACTTAGTTTTGTCACAGAGCTCTTTTGAAAAGCATTTTTGGCAAATTGTTACTGCCGGAAAAATTGCCAATTCTTGACGGTAGGTGGGTACCGTTCGAAAGAAAAATCTTTTCGATATCAAATTTTGTTATGCTTCAACCGGGGATTAAATCCACGACCTATAGTTCAGAAGGCCAACGCACTAACCACTGAACTACGACACCCACATATACATGTTATATTTATACAATATTGGATGTGATTTACCTACATATATTAACCGATTACAAACGTCAGAAACTTTTTTTTTTTGAAAAAAAATAATAAAATATAAATAAAAATAAAACAATGTTTGTTCTCATAAAGAACTACAGTTGAGTACCACAAATCGGGAAACGAGCCAGTGACTTTAGTAAAAATTACAAATATGAAAAAATATTTTTACACTTTAAATAAGCCGATACTTTTCCCCCAATACTGATGAAATGAAATTTGAAAGTTTTGACAAAATACAAATTTCTATTAATTAAGTAAGTCGTAGCTCATTTTTAAACTGCTTAGCTCAACGAAAAAATATAAAATTTATATCATTTTAAGCATTTCTTCCCCACGGAAATATACGATCTGGACTCGCCTATACTGTAATTTAAGCTGCCACTATAAAAATACAAAATTATGTAAAATGGAACGTGGTCTAAATCGAGAAGAAATTCTTGAAATTATTGTATAATTTTTGCAGAGTCTCAAAGTTTTGATGTACAATTTAACCCACCTTAATGTATGTTGATACAAAGTGAAAACGCTATACTTGTATATAGACAAAATGTGTACTAGTTTTGTATTTTGTATGTAGGATGGAGGATACATTTATGATATATGTATGAGTAGATGTTGTGGGTGTATTTGTCAAATGTCAAATTTTAAACTGTATATTTACATATGTATAAGCAAAATATTTTATATAAATTGAGGTCAAAATACGACGATGACTACCTACAAAGTTAGTGATGAAGAATATTATAATATTAATAAAATTATTTTTAGAAAATTAAAAGTATATCGTACATAGAAAGATTATATGTGATTATATGGTTAACTTCATACTCAACATTACACCATTTCAATCTGAAAATACAAAATTTTATTGAAATATAATGAAGAATGAAACACACAACAACAACACAGCACAAATCACTTTAGTAATGAAAGAACCAGAAGAACAAATATCCAAAAGCTTACAAAAATACTTTAATTCTGAATGAGAAATGCTTAAACATTACTTCATTGCGAAATTTCGTTTCAGAAATTGTGACTTATCTGAAATAAATTCGTTGGCTCGATACTAAGAAATGTTTCTCATTTTAAAGACGACATCCAATTCATAGATTAGGACGCTGCAGACTTATGTAATTGAATCTCAAGAAAATGTAAATGAGAAGACAATAATTGCAGAAATCATTCCTCAAACAAGGTATCTTTAAAAGCTGTTACATAATGATGACACCCTTTACTTAATAATAATAAAGACATGATATATTCAATGAATCATCTGAAGACACCAATGTCTGTATTCGTATTTCAGAAAATTGTATTTACAATAAATATTGGAAAGGCCTAACCTCTATCATCATATCAAATGATATCTCAGGCAAGACGATACCTCATCGATTGTCTACGTCAGCATGAGCACAACGAAATAACTATGCAATTATACAATCAGTTAAATGGATCTCAATCTAAATCTAAATCTAAGACGCACAACAGTAATAGAAGAGAAGCTCGGCCAATGAGCCCTTTGGGGCTTTAAGTGCCACATATTTATTTATTTTAATCTAAATCAAGGAAAATAAAATACATTGGATCAACAAACATCATAGCGAATGTCTTTTACTTAGATTCCGGCATTAATACATACAATCAAGTACTTCGAAAGCACATGCTATTGCAAATCGAAACTGCGCTGTAAAATTAAGAATGTGTTTTTTTGATGTTTCTTCTACTCGAACTTCTCAACAATTTCTACAATGTGAATTTCTAATTAAAACAATCATACTGAGAAAACCACCAGGGTTGTCCCAATCCAACACACTTTTAGGGACCCATAACCTAAAACGACTTGAGGAATGTATCAGTTTAAACAGGAACAATATAAGAATTATCACGAGAGTATTGATAGGACACTGCAAACTGAATTATCACCTAACGAAACTGGTAATATTCTCGGATGAAACCTGCCGACATTGCAGGGAGGAGAATGAAACTGCAAAACATGCGTTGGGAACGTGCCCAGCATTTATGCACACAAGAAAGAAAAACTTCAGGAAATTTATAATACGGGAAAATCTGCTGAAATCCATTAGGGTAGGATCTATACTAAACTTCCTATGGATGCTGAAAATACTCTAGTCCATGATACGGTGCACAATAGACCTAGGGTCGCAGTGCAATACAACCCTGTAATAATAATTTTTAATTAAAATGTTTAGTTAAAGTATGGTGTACTAATTTTTATCGTTTTTTTTTTTTGGAAATGGCTAATTTTTCATTTAATATTCATTATTTCAATACATGTATTTCAAAATAAATGAATGTATAGAATGTCATTTGTTGTCTGAAAGTATTTTTCAAAATATTTGTATTGTTGGCGTTGTTGTTGTTGTTGTTGTACGTGGCCTTAACTGTTAAATCCATCAAAGACGATTGGCTTTATTAAAAATGATTTCTTTTGAAAATTTGTTATTATTCTTCGTTCAATTTGTTGATGGGTTTTGTTGTTTTTGCGCTGATTATTCAAGCTGACAAAAATGTATTGTTGAAAAATATATTAAGTAATTTATGAATATATGATATATTTTTTTTGCGTTTATTTTTTTGTTTTATTCATTTTGACAATCAAGCCTAGACGCCATTAGAATAATTTCACTCAACGATAGATAAATTTGATTTCAACAAGCGAAAAATAACCCCCCCCCCCAAAAAAAAAATTGATTTATTCTATTTTGATATAGTAAATAATATAGTACAAGTTGTGTGTTGTCCATCTTTTTAATTTTTGTATTTTTTTTGTTTATTTTTTTTTTTCTTATGTGATGTATTGTACTTAGATTATTGTAACCTTGTAATTTATTTCATTACAGCTGCCGGAAATCATTAATATTCTACTATGAGAAAATCATCATAATTATCATTTTACAATATATAAATCTATATAATTGTGTATACCACACCCCATTGGATAAGCTATTTTTTATATGTAATTTTTCTTAAGTAGCTTAAAATATTGTCCATTTACAATTGTTTGATATTTTTTCATTTTGGATTCTTATATTAATCTTTATTTTTTTTTTCTTTTGATGCATTAAGATCTGTGTTTACATATTTTTTTAATTGATCTCATTTTGCCCATATTACTTTTGTATAGCTCTGTTACACTGGTTGCTGCTGCCCAATAAATCAGCATGTGAACAATACGTATAGTAAGAATGATACCAAGAGTGCTGTCAAAACAGCTGTGTTATATCTTCGACATACTTAAAAAAAAAAAACTGTTAAACCACTCAGACGAAATGAAAAATGATAAATACAAATACATGTAATTTTGAAAAATTAAAACAAATAAAAATGCAGTCAACATACTATTTTTTTTTTATCCGAAAAATTAAATATGTTAAATGTTTGTTTGAACAATCATAAATAACCACAATTTCATAATTAATTAAGCTTCCGTTCGCGGAAGTTAAACCAGAAAGGACCGGAGGGTTGTTTTTGTTATTTAATACATTTATTTTTGCAAGAGTGCAACATTGAAACAAATCGTTTTATTTTGCCATTAATATTTATAGATGTACTATTTTTACATATTTCTATGCTATGGTCTATGGTTTATATATTATCTACTCATATGCTATCTAATGAATGTTTCCTGTTAATGACTTTTAAGTATATTTCTTATTAATTTTATGTTTTTGTTTTTATGTTTTTCTCTTTCTTCTCTCTCTCTCTTTCTATATTTTTTTTACTTTGTCATGCATTTTGCAAAAAAAAACATAATGAAACATTGAGTGGGTGTTACCCTGCCAATTCTTATGTAGAAAACTAGTTTTACGACAGAGATCTCTTGTTAAAGATCATTAAATATGACCCAGTTTCCTTGACACAAGTATATATTATATTTATATGCACAACATTTATGTACTTACATATGTGCTCATATATGTATGAAGATACATTTATATATGATATATAGCAGCTGTATGTAAAACCGCTATAATAATACGCAGTAATACCTACATATCGTATATATGTATGTATGTAGTTGTTGCAATAATTTGTCATCTCAACCATAGCATATTTATAGAGAGCTAGTCGCAATCGGTTGGTTCGGTTTTTGTCCTCCAAAGCATATGTAGTCAGTAGAAAAGAAGAAGCTCATCAAAAATTTCGACGTCGTTTTTTGATGATTTATTTGTCTTTTGAGACAAAATACAAGGCAGCTATCCAGGTCATCTTAATACATGCAACTGGTCTAAATTTATTCCAATAATATAGCTGTCTATAAGACAGTGTGGCCTATGACCACTCTTAAAATGGTGACCGGTTCTTACTGAATGTGACCACATATCCTTCCACAGTTCCCTCTTATTCCCTTGTAGTCATCTACTCAGCAAAAAAGCATGTTAAGCTGCTTTGAGCTCTCGTTAAGAGGTCTGCGGCAGTAATCTTTAAGAAGATTTTTTCAGATTATAAAGAGAATGACGTTCAGGCTTTTATAGCAACTTAGCTGCAAACTCAGGATGCAAATGACTTTTGGGTGAGACATTGCTCTGTTTGGTTCAAGCAAGTACAATGTGAATAGGTTTCACCTTCGCCTGATCTCTGTCTATAAGACGGTGGCGTGTGGTGTGAATGGTGACCGATTCTTACTGAGTATGGCCACATATTCTTCCACAGTTTCTTCTTATTCTCCAGAGCAGCTCTCGTTGAGAGGCATTAATCGTTAAGAAGATATTTTAAGATCATAAAAATAATGGTGTTCAGGGCTTTTATAGCAGCTTAGCTTCCACTCAGGATGCAAATGTGAGTACAAAGGGAATAGGCTTGACCTCCGCCTGATCTCTAATTAAAATTTGTTATATTTGTTACATGACTACACTTTTTATTAGATAAAAAACAATAAATTTCATATGAATTGAAAGTGCGAAATGGGATAGAGGGCTCACTCAATATATATGCACCCCGTAAATATACCATTCAGATAGTCAAGCTACATTCCAAGCACTAGATTCATATTCTATGGAATCAAAACTAGTGGAAGAATGTTTCAACAAACTCCAAACTTTAGGTGCAATGAATAAGATTGTACTTGCCCTGGGTTCCTGAGTTCATTCAGGGATCGAAGATAGTGAAAATGCTGATGAATTAGCCAGAGCTGGTTCAGCAGCAAAACTCATAGGCCCAGTGTCATACTGTGGTATCAACTCGATGGAGGCTAAATCAAGAATAAATAACTGGAAACATCTCTATATCTTAGGGTATCACACTGGGAAGAAATACAACAACTTCGCTAAGCCAAACGATTGATAAAGCCTTTTATCAACAACAACAAGGAACTGCACAATTTGTGCAAAACAGATATTAGGAAAATAGTAGTAGGTTTTCTCTCAGGTCACTACTACCGGAAGTACCATCTCACCAAATTACATACACATACTCGACGACATGAAGTGCCGGTTCTGTCTAGAAGAGGATGAAACCACAGAACACTTACTGTGTAACTGTATTTGCAAGGGTGAGCATATTTCATCGTGATCATCGTGGATCCGGAAGTATTAAAAAATGCCTCTGCTAGGGACATTCTAAACTTCATCCGCAAGGCGGAAAAGATACTGAAAGGACATCATGGGTGTCAATTACTTCCTTTCTTTGGACTATAGGAACATCTAGGTAGATAAGGACCAAGATGGTATAAATTGCAACTTAACCAATGGGGTTCATATACTTTCAACTATAGTATAATTGTAATCAATTGGAACACAAAAAATTAAATGTAGTGTGACACAAAAGATCTATTAGGTCGCAGTGTCGCCCTTTGGGCAACATACAACAGCAAATTATTATTATTACTAAATATACCATTGTGCCAAACCCCGAAAATGGAAGAACTGAAAGAATAGTAAAGATAGAAAAGAAGAAGGGACCACAAGAGTATGCAAATAATTTCTAAAATGGAAAACTTCTCGTCAAAGTTTCGTTTTCCAAAAATTGGTTTTTTCATTTACATTTCATTTACTACAAAGGAAAGTTTGATTTGTCATTAAATGCATAAACAACAACAACAAACTAACAATTCGCATCCGTATATTTTATTTATAATTATTTATAATCACATTTGTACGCATTTATATTCAATTGACGCTCAATTCTAGCATTGTCAACCTATTGTCATTTTAATAGAACACAGAAAAAAAAAACAAACGTTTGAAATAAGAATGTACATATATTAATAAATTTTTCCCACACTTAATTAATTTCAGCGCAATAAAATATACATACATATATATGTACTATGTAGACAAAAACAGCTAATAATAATAATAAAAATAATTTGTTTCACATACGCGCTATCATCATATGTATTACCTCCTTTACTCCACCGCCATCACTAGTACCATTAGCACCACTCATCATAATTTTTTTTTTTTTTTTTTTTTTTGAAATATTTTAAATAATTAATTTTTAAACGCCACACTAATTAAATACATACAAATTAAGTCGTAATTACTTTACTATGTACACTTTGCTATACTAATTTATATGTATTATTTTAAATTTATTTCACTCTATTTTTATTATAAACAGATGTGTGAGTGTGTGTGTGTGTGCAAAAATTATAAAATTAATTAAATAAATTAAATAAAAAAATAGTAAAAAGAAAAAAAACACAATTATTGTATAAAAATCAAAAGCAACTATCAGAAATAGACATATTGGACGAAGACATGTTTTGCACGTGTGCCTTGGCTACATTTATGTACGCGTCGTTGCTTGTTAATGACCCAAATTATTATGATTATTAATGCCTAAATTGTGTTTATTTAATAATAATTATTATTGGCAATGTTGTTAGAAGATAAAAATAGCGGCAGGCAGCAACAGAATTGCAGATATTTAAATATGCTCGTATACAGGTTATTTTTGATTAGAAAATCAAATTGGCAAGATGCAAAATGAAAAAAAAAAAAACGTTTGAATAAATATGTATTTTTGATTAATTGAAATTAAATAAGCACAGTTTTTGATAGATCATTGAAATGCAATTTTTTTTACACTTACAAGCTGCGCCAATTATATATTAAGACTGTCTCTAGCAAATACAATTAAAGCACGATATCTGCTAATTTTTCGGTATATTTATTCGAAATATTCTCCTCCTGATCCAATACACTTGTTACATCGATTTAATAGTGATTCAAACGCGTGTTCCAGCTCATTTTTCGGAATTGCCTTCAGTGCCCTCGTCGAAGCCCGTTGTATGGTCTGAATGTCATCAAAAAAGCATCCTTTCAACTTCAATTTCAGTTTTGGGAACAAAAGGAAGTCGCACGGTGCCATATCAGGTGAATACGGCGGGTGATTCAACACACAGACCTGATTCCGAGCCAAAAATTGACGAACAATGAGTGCTGTGTGACTCGGTGCATTATCGTGCAACAGAGATCAAGTTTTTAGATCTCGATATTCTGGTCGAACACGACGGATTCTGGACATCAATCGCTTCAAAACTTCGAGGTAACATGCGGAAGTAACTGTTGGAACAAATTCTTTGTGGATAATTCCTTTGCTATCGAAGAATGTGATGAGCATTGTTTTGATTTTTGATTGAACTTTTCGTGTTTTGATGGCTTGTGGTGAGTTTTTTGATTTCCATTCCGAACTTTGACGCTTGGTTTCTGAATCGTATTGGAAACACCATGTTTCATCACCCGTAACAATTGTTTTCAGGAAGTTTAGATCTTTTTCTGCAGCTGCAACCATGTCTCTAGAATGACTGACTCTCATTAATTTTTGGTCCTCGGTCAATGTGTGTGGAACAAATCTCGCGCCGACCTTTGTTTTGCCCAAATTCTCGTGAAGAATGAGTCGGATAGTTTCTCTGTCGATATTTAAGGCCTCTCCCATCATTTTCACTGAAGCATTGCGGTCTTCTGTAATAAAATCACGAACTTTCTGGATCGCTTCCGGCGTCCGCACTGAAATTGGCCTTCCTTCTTTTATTTCATCATCCAGCGACTCTCTGCCATCCACAAACCGTTTATGCCATATAAAAACATTTGATCTTGATAAACAAGCATCGCCATACGCTTGCTGCATCATTCCGAATGTTTCTAATGCACTTTTACCAATTTTTGCTCTTTGCTCCATGTTGAAATTTCAACATCAAACGAACACGTGTTTTGTAAAATGAATGTCAATAAACATTAAATGTCAACCAAATGCCATAAAATTTTGACAGTTAGTAGGGGAAGGTTGAAGCTTCACATAGCTGGCGCGCTTGGTTGCTGAGGTATGGTTCGAGTCTTACTACATAATTGTCACACCTTGTACAAATAATTTGTAGTTGCCCAAAATGTGTTATTCTTGAAATTATTATTTTTAAATATTACATTTTCATATATCATTTTGCTTGAATATTAATCTAATTTTTATATTAATTGACCCAGGGCATCACTTTAATTAATTAACTGTAGATAACTATATTTTAGGCTTTAGTAAAAATACGAATTTGTAATAATCTACTTGATAATTGACATGGCTAATCTACATATTTTTGAACTAATCATGTTGTTTGGGACACTTTTCTACACTTTTATAATCAACAGTCAGACAGTCATCTAAATATATGCTTGCTCCAAATAGGCGACTCCAAAAAGGTAGCTATAGTTATTTTGAACATGTGTCTACATTATATTCTTATCACACAAATATGTACATAATATGTACATAATATGTACATTAATATGTATAATATATTTAAATATTTTTTTTTGAATTAATTCGCCACACTATTGACATATATATGTAGGCACATAAACAAATGTCTATGAATACTTTAGTGTGCTCGAACGCATTCACACAATATCTATGTATACCAATAATGTGTACATTAAATATTGAAGAAAGAAGTTGAAAGACCTTTAAAATAAACTTTATTCGCAATGCGCGCACCATGCCATACAAATCATTCACAATTGAAAAAGGAAAAAAGCAAAAAAAAAATCGAAACGATTTATTTAATGTTTTCTTTATTGTTTTAATCGCAATGGCTTAAATTGACTATTATCGTTTTATTAACAAAAAGGCGCAAAAAAAAACAAAAACCAATTTCAATGCGTTACGCTATATACAATATATTATTGTGTCTGCTGTTCACTCACATATTGATGCATAAAGAAAATATTGTTCACACTTAAGCCAATGCAAAATCGATTTGCAAAAATTTTTTTATTCATATTTCAATTATATTACAAGCGAATTTGCAAACATTTGTAAGTACTCGTACATTTGAAACGGGCGGACTCATGTGCGATGCGGTCATTAGCACTGTGGCCCTATTTGATTGAAGGTAAAAGACAATTTAATATTATATGTCTTTTTTCTTTCTGCTTCCTTTTTTTGATTACATTGAATATATTGGTTTTGTTTTTCATTTTTTTTTAATGAATTAATTAAATAAAGAAATATGAATAATTTATAAGAGCAACATATGAAGAATGGTGGAATGGTTTATAATGTATAACGTGCTGATGGATTGATTAGGACAGATTGTGATGACTCCTTCTGAGAAAAAAGTAATATGTAGGAGAATGTTTTTAGAAATTTATGTCTCAACTTTTTCTATATAAATTGTCAGTTATATAGGAGGAGATAATAACGCCAAATTTTTATGCATTTCTTCATTTATTTATTCGATTGGTTTAAATACTTGGATAACTATTTAATTTATTTAAAATAATATAAATTGTAACTAGAAAAACAATCAGTGAAGTGGTTCGATCTGAAAATTGTTATGATAAAACTCTATGAATCATAGAAAAACTTGAGCAAAACTGACTCATAAACAGTGTAGACGTTGCTAGAGAACTAGGCATTCATCACAAAACAGTTATCGACCATTTGGATACACAAAGAAGCTCTGTGTTTGGGTGCCACATGAATTAACAGTGAAAAATTTAATGGACTGAATTTCCATTTGCGATTCACTACTAAAACGGAACGAAATCGAAACATTTCTGAAGCGACGATGAAAAGTGGATCATGTACTTGTACGACAATAATATGCGAAAAATGATAATGGACAATAAAGGTGTTGCTATGTGTCTGGTGGGATGGGAAGAGAATTTTTCATTATGAGCTTCTACAACTATTCAATTAAAACGGCCAGAATTTATCAACAGAAAAGGTGCTATGTTCCATCATAGCACTCACATTTTTGATGACTTGGCAGAAACTGAGATAGCTTGGCAGGAAACTTTTGAAGCATCCACCGTATAGTCCGGACCTTGTACCTTCAGATTATCATTTGTTTCATTCATTGTAAAACTCTTTTAATGGTGTAAATTTAAATTCCGTAGAGGCCTGCAAAATGCACTTGGATCAGTTTTTCGCTCAGAAAACTCAGAACTTCTACACAGATGGAATAAAAGCTTTACTCCAAAAAATGGGAAAATGTTATTTATGAAAACGGCACATATTTGGTTTAATAAAGCTCGTTTCAAATATAAGAAAAAAGTGTTTCATTTTAGGTCAAACTTTTTCAAGCACCTAATTTATATGATCGTAAATGGGCAACAAGATTTAACTAAAACTAGATTTTCTAAATATTATAGTAGAATGATTTTAATCTCGAATCATCGGAAATTGAAAATCACAAAAAACTCAACCAAGAAATCATTTTAAAAATTCACCGAAACACATTATTTCACTTACTATTAACTTCACAAATACTGAAAACTATGTAGTTAACACTTTGAAGGAAAATTGACATTAAGAAAACTTCGAAAAATTGCGGTGCCCCAATTCACCCGACAATCCACTATTTACATAGAGCAGTGGGTTCATGTCTTTGCTAAAGATATTTCTCTAAAATGGCAATAGGAAGTCATATTTTTATTCTTTCTATAGAAAGTCAAGTACAATATTTCATATTTTACTTTTATTCATTTATTTATTTATACACTAATTATGTATTTAAATTTATTATTCGCACATTTGCGTTTTTTTTTGCCAATTTGGAACAAGCAAAACCATGCGTATTTCCGGCAATTTATTTGTAGTGCTTTTTATTATTTTTTTGTTTTTTTTTTTTTGTTTCCATATTGTACCTATATAAGAGATACAGGAATGGAAAAAAAATCGTCAAAAAATTTGTATATTACGTAATGCTAGTGTATTTGATACATGCAATAGTATTCAAAATTAAGAAGAAGCAAAAGGAAAATATTTCATAAAAGTATGCTAATTCATTCATGAAAACCAGATTTCAAATTTTAAAACAGCATCACTTCCATTCAAACTAAAGCATATTTATTATTCGAGAATTTGTGTTTTTTTTCTATTTGTGATTAACATGGCAATAGTATTCATTAGAGATATGATTATAATTTTAATTTAATGAAAAATAGCAATAAAATTACATCAAGCAATATTTTAGTTCATGATTACGTTTTTGTATAACACGAAAATTGAATTTTTAGGCCTTTAAGTTCATTAACGTAACGCCCATATAGACAATGAACTAGTAAGTCCAGCAGCCTGATCTTTTGTATTTAAAACATTATCGACAGATTATGTTAATGCAAAATTAAAATGCAGATCAAGAGTGCCTTTAAAATAAATTTAATATTTCCATTGAATCCGCATGAAATCCATAAAAGATTGCCTGTCACCTGTCTCTTCTAACGAAACATCCAAGGCATTTTTAGATGGCACCTAGCCCCTAGACCATTAAATGCTGTTCCCCCTGACAGTCAATCCCTAAAACTTCGCTCAATCAATTTCTATCTGATTCGATTAAAACAATTTGTAATTATTGAAAAACCATTAAATGATGTTCCCTGACAGTCAATACCTAAAATTTCACTCAACCAATTTCTATCTGATTCGATTCAAACAATTTTGTAATTATTGAAAATTTAATATATATAGATTATGTAAATAACAGTCCGTAGGAAAAATATGAAAAAAATACAAAAATTTTGGCATAACTCGATTTTATTATTCAACATAGTTGTCTTCGAAGGCGATACAACGAGTATCGAGCGATTTTCCAACGAGTACGATTTCTCTTTCTCTCGTCAAAGTAGGCCTCAGTTTCAGCGATTACTGCAATCCCTAAAATTTCGCTTAACCAATTTCTATATGATTCGATTCAAACAATTTGTAATTATTGGAAAATTAAATTTAATATGCATAGATTATGAAAATAACAGGCCATTCAATAAGTCCATAGGAAAAATATGTAAAAAAATACAAAATTTTGACAAAACTCGATTTTATTATTCAACATAGTTGTCTTCGAGGACGATACAACGAGTATCGAGCGATTTTCCAACGAGTACGATTTCTCTTTCTCGTCAAAGTAGGCCTCAGTTTCAGCGATTACTGCATAATCAGACTAAAATTTCTTTCTACAAAGCATTCTTTTGAGATTTGAAAACAGGAAAAGGCCTGTTAGGCATTTTCATTTCGAATTAGCACATTTTTTTACGAACTAGAAAATAAAAATTATAACTAATTTCTATAGCAGATCGGAGAAATAGTTACTTATAATGGTTATGAATTATTTATATTTTGGACGATTCTTCTGCATTTTAAGATTGTGATTTGTCATTCCTAGCCACCTTCATCTACTTCGCAAAGCTATAACAGCTTTATTCTTAAACTTAAAGTAGTCGTGTGTAGGATTTTTTACGTTTACTTTTTGCCACCATCAGTATTTTTTTATAGACATTTTTTCGAAAAATAATTTCTCGTATAATCTGAACATCATACATATCATATGCACATAAGTAAGTATCAGATAGAAATGTTACTTTCACAAAAAATTGCCATTTGACAGTTAGATTGAAAGTAAAAATATTAAAATTTGCTTTTATGTACATGTATTTGCGCACATGTATGTTTTTTTGCAACAGACACATTAAATTCACTTATGTTCACATATCTGTGAGTATATGTACAAAATTGATATTTTGTGAAATGTAAAATCAACACAAGAAGAAAATTTTTAAACGCTCATTAATAGTAATGCATAAAAAAAATACTTCAAAATCAATAACCAGCTAAGTGTACTATGTGAATTCGACAGAAGAGTATTTTTAAATTTCTCAATGAATGTGAACAAAAACTATCGGCAGCTATCGAAATAATATCCCAAACTATTATGTCAAGAAAAAAAATTCAACCACGCCGGACATGATGGTGCTCATAACTCAATTATTTCTGTACTCGACTTAAATGGTTATTGGTTATTGACACGAATATTCATACATACATATAATTACTTTCCGTTTTTTTGTTTTAATCAATATAATTTCTTATTTTACATATGTATTTATAGTGGCGCTTTTGTTTGATAGCTTGTTTTTTTTTTGTATTTATTTGGTTTTGCTCATCTTAATGTCTCTAATGTTTGACAGTTGACAGCTTTGACGTTGGATTGTGAACACGAATGTTAAATGTCAGTTGATAGCATGGCGTTATTATCGCATAAACGGATGGCTGAGTCTGTCGTCAACTCTACATAAATATATACATGTATATAAATATACTCGTATATAGGTATATGTTTGTTGTTTTTGTGTACGTACAGCATGTACGTAAATATTAGCGATTATACAAGCATATTCAAACATATTCCCTCTTTTTTTTTTGGAATGAGAACAGATAAATGAATAATTTATTTTTTTTTTATATGACAACGAAACAAATGAACATACAAACAAATTATTGCCCCTAAATTTGTTTTTTTTTCTGTCTTTTTTGATATTTACTTATGTATAGAATTTATTGTAATTTTATACATGTGTATTCTATAACATATGTACATACATACATACATACATACATAATTTTAATTAAAAATGATAATTTTTCTTTTTCGTTAGTATTCAGTATTCTTTTAAATGATAAGACTGAAAAATTGAATTTTATACTAACGAAACTAGGTGAGTTTTTAGAAAATATCAAATGCGTTAATATATGTACATATATGTACTACATATAAAAGGAGAAGGGCTAGAGGGTTATGCAGATTATTTATATCGTGCACATGTTCACAATAAAATCAAAAAGTTTAACATTTTGTATTCATAGAAGAAGATGAGTTGAGGAATAAAGGAAACAGATAAAGCAACCGATTGTGCGAGATCGACTTTGAAAATTGATTCTCAATTGAAGTCTCTCCTTCGGTCTATCATCTATTATTTTGGATATCTTACTATATTACTGCCAACAATATTTTAATAAGTAAGTTTTATTATAAATAATTTGTTAATCGACACTTTTTTTAATTTTAATCGGTGATGATTATTTTCAATTAGCTTAGCAAACAAATTTGGCAGAGACTTTTAGAAAAAGAATTTTATGTAATTTTGGTTTTACCTTCAAAAACGTTTTGACTTTCTGGATAAATTTCCCATGAGAAAGCTATATTATTTTTAAGTCGTCTGAAGATTTTATTGACGTCAAACCACCATTTTGTGAACATAGAATCATTTTACTTGCTTAGAAATTCTATTCAATTATGTCTTGTATAAATTTTAATATATAGGGTCTAGTAAAAATAAATCCATTATCATTTCATTAAATTGAAGGTTTTATTTAGCATAGATAGAATGAACCGATTTAAGTTAAATATGCACCGTTTTGTTCGATAACTTGTTGCCATTTTGAAGGTATTTTCATAATGCCACTCTCATAGAAACACTCGTCCCTACTGGCAAAAAACTGGGACAGTCGATTTGCACAAGCTTCTCTTGAGGTGAATTTTTCACCAGCAAAATCATTCGCCATAGACAAGAACAAGTAATAATCACTTGGTGTCAATCCCGGACTATAAGGTGGATGCATAAGAACCTCCCAGCCAAGCTCCTGGAGCTTCTGGCGAGTCACTATCGATGTGTGTGGCCTGGCGTTGTCTTGATGGAACACAATTCCTCTCCTATTGGCCAAAGCTGGCTGCTTGTGGGCGATTGCTTCCTTCACTGAGTCAAGCAATCACAAAACTGCCTGAAAAGTTTATTTAGTACGAAATCCTATCTTTCTAACGCCACCGATCGCACTTATACAGACTACTAAAGCCATCAATTCGAAAAATAATGGATTTCTTTTTACTAATATACAATTAGTATATATATAATACTAATATACAATTTATGGTCGCCAATTCACAGCTTGCCTTATCACCATTAAGCGAAAATATCATCAAAATGATCACAATTTAGCATAGCAGCTGATTTGATATAATATTGTCTTTCTAATAAGTGGTAATACAAAGAAAGTAGCGACCAGACCCTGTGACCTTACATCAATTTAATAACTACTGAGCTCATTGTCAACAACACTAATTATTGTAAAATTTAAAATATGTCATTTACTCATTAAATAAATGGCTCTACTCAATAAATTACTTAATACTCATAATTTCTTCTATAATATATAAATTTTTTTAATTCTATGTGTAAGTGTGAAATTTAATGAAAATATAAAAAAATATGTATTTTTCAAAATACTACATCAAACAAGCAGAAGAAGAAGAAGAAGCGACATATATCTGAAAAAAGCGTTTAAATTAGAAAGAATGACACCGCGACTTTATAACCAAAAGATCTACAAAGCTTAACAGATATATATATATTAAAGAATTATAAACAACAACAACAACAACAACAATATAATAATAATAATAATATAATATTTAATAAAAGACAACAACAACAGTGATTACGAATTCAAAAATGCGTATACGACAGCGGGAGCAGAGGAATTTACTTTTGATGTAGACGGACAAAAGGTAAACCACAACCAGAAACACGATTTTAATATTTAAACAGAACAGAAAAAAATACACACACACACACATAATCAAGAATTAGAATTAGTAATGGAAGACGAAAAAAATATACAGACACCTATCTACCTACCTACCAGCATTCAATTCATTCATTCATTCAAGCAGATCTGAATATTTTATTAGTAAAATTATATGTAAGAAGAAGAGGCAAAACCACATGGCAAAAAAAATAAGAGTTATTACATTTTATTCTATACTAATTTAGGTTCTATCGAATATCTATATTTTTTTGAAGTATTGTTATTGTGCCACTTAACCGAGACTATTTTTGTTTCTTGTTTCTTTAAATATATTCGTTAAAGCAAGTGTCTAATATTATGATGTGGAATCAACCCCAAGTTAGCCTGATGTATGAGTACCTATATATACATATATAAAATGTTTTTGAATAAAAATATCATGTGTTCATACAAATATTATTGCTTTTTTTATTACTTCTTAATTTTATATATATATATATATATATATATATATATATATATATATATATATATATATATATATATATATATATATATATATTTTTTTTTTTTTGTTCTTGATCATCACCAATACATGTGTACCAATATTTCCTTGAAATATTTTTCTTCTTCTCTTCTTTTATCGATTCATTCATTTCTTTTCGATATGTACATATATACTCATGCATGTATTAAAATTTTGACCCTTTTTTTTGTATATTTTTGAAATTTTTAATCAGTATGTGCAGATTAATTGATGAAATAAAATTTTTTAATGCTCGCATATACAATAAAGAGGAACTATCAAAAAGTTGTAGAAACAAGGTGGCGTTAAAATTAGCATTTATTATTAGATCATTGTTGTATGAATTAGATTTTAAGAAGCGAAGTTAGAAAATTGATTTAGGCTGAGCTCAGCACAGCAATGAAACCTTTGTTGGCGAATGTAATTTATATAATTTTCAATACGAAACGAATTTAGCTAATTTCCATGTATTACCCTGTATGCAATAATACATGACCACAAAAAAAAAGAAAGACATTCATACAAATTGATTTTTAATGAAAATTTATTACCTATTACTATTCAAACATACTCATACCTTTTTCTATAAATTTTGATTTATCTATAAAATTAGGGATAATATATTTGAGTGCAATGTTACTAATCTGTCGTTTTGATAGATTACAGCCAAAAGTAGTGTGACAAGCATAAAATGATGTAAACATGTTTAAATTATTTTCCCAAAAATATTGTATTGAAATTAAAAGAAGCATATGCAAGTAAACAAGATGCGACAACTATGTATTAAGACTCGAACCATATTTCAGCAACCAATCGCGTGCGTTTTGAAGCTTCAACCTTCCTCTACTCTCTGTCAAAATTTCATGGCATTTGGTTGATATTTAACGAAATTTTAACATGGAGCAAAGAGAAAAAAAAGTCACACAGCACTCATTGTTCGTCAATTTTTGGCTCCGAATCAAGTCTGTGTGCTGAATTGGGACCGTGCGACTTCTTTTTGTTCCCAAAACTGAAATTGAAGTTGAAAGGATGCTTTTTTGATTACATTCAGACCATACAACGACCTGCTTCGACGAGGGCACTAAAGGCAATTCCGAAAAATGAGCTGGAACACGCGTTTGAATCACTATTAAATCGATGTAACAATTGTATTGAATCAGGAGGAGAATATTTCGAAAATTTAGCAGATATCGTGTTTTAATTGTGTTTTCTAGAGGCAGTCTTAATACATAATTGTCGCACCTTGAATGTATGCGATAGTAGCGCTATTAGTGCATTTATCAGCATTAGCATTATTATTGTTATTACATATAATAAAAGGTTAACGTCAAATAGTGTTTGCTCTCCTAATAAATGCTACGTTACCCTATGCTGAAGATATTTTGCAGCCAGAAGGATTGTGAGAGGTCGTGTTTAATAGTTTTCTTTCTTTATTAGGCAGCGGCAAAGAAAATTAAACCTCTTAGGCAACAAAGCCGCTCTTCGGATAGACTCATTTTATAAGTAGCCTCTGACCGATCTTATATCAGATTTGTTAAAAACTGTGGAAATGATATTGTTCCAGTAGGTATGCCAGATCGAAAATCACAATTCAGACCCATTCCGGACAACCTGATTTTCAAAAATATTGCAATGAGCTGTACTAAAAAATAATAGAGCAAGACTGTAGCGATATTGTCAAACTAAAAAAAGAAAATAAAT
The DNA here is from genome assembly GCA_963854835.1 of Megamerina dolium. Lineage (NCBI taxonomy): Eukaryota > Metazoa > Arthropoda > Insecta > Diptera > Megamerinidae > Megamerina > Megamerina dolium. The sequence continues at coordinate 90,643,978 of OY978526.1, forward strand.
ACCTAATGATGTAGTACTAGCTTTACGGTGGAAGACGGCATTCAAATTCAAAGTGTTAACATATATTTGTGCACATGAGAACACAGTATGTCATCTTCTCATAAACTATTGTTATTTATCAGTTATCTAATTTCAAATATGCTGCATACGAGTATATAATATGTACAAAGAATTTAAGGGTGTGTTCTTGAGACACACCTGTAAAATTCTTCCTTCGCAGTTAAGAATGTTAATTAATCGATTCTTTAAAAATCACAAAAATGGGGGAGACGCTGTTGATTTGCAATGTGGTACGTGCCATGGTTGAGATAATTAAACAGATTTATTGTCATGTAATAATCCATATGTCATAATAACACGCACAATGTATCTTCTATTCGTTAAGAATGAAACAACTGAACTGATATGCGCATCCTAATTCCTAACAGAATAAAATGCGTAATATAATTTGAATTTTCAACGACACTTCATATGTCGCATATAACATAAGAAATAGACAGCTTGTCAATACAAAATCTTAAATAAAAAAAAACATATTCAAGGTAAGCCTACTTATAAGTAGATATTGTGAAAAATAAATTTTAAAAATAAGAATTAAATAGATTACTAAAGAAATGCTATAAAAAACATTGAATGTTAACTGACCCGATCCTCTGAAAATTATAAGATTTCTATATCTTAACATTTATTCGACAATATAATCTTATTTATCGTTGAGTAGTTATATCAAAAATCGCATTGAAAATAATTTTAATAATTTCTGAACACCTTTTTAGAAATATATTTCGCTTTTTTTTACACTCAAATTCCATTCGAAATTTCATTTAACAAACAACAATTGTCATTTCATGTCATCTCTATGATATTTACGAATAAATATGCAAAGCATGTTACGTAGATTCACACACAAAAAAAAAAATAATAATAATTTCAACAAAAATGTTAAAAAATTAGACTTATTCTAATGCAAAGCAGCATGCTCTACCCAATGTACAATAACATATGTACGCGTGTGTGATCCCTAGTATGTGATATGTCTGTCTAACCGCCATCAAAATACGTACATTCATCATACACTCGCATGTCATTCATACGCGTACTCTACTCTGTCTGTCTGTCTGTCCATTTTGAGTTTTTGTTTGTTCATTTGTTCGCCTTTGGGACCGGCAGTCTTTTTGTCTGTCTATTTATATATTTAGATATATATTGATATATATACGTTCATTCAACTGTATTTTGTCTAATTGTTTATTTCTCTCTCACTCTCTCTCTTTCTGTCTATCTCTTTCTACAATATTAATACTCTCCACCAGTCGCCCACCCTCTTCCAACACCATTCCTATTATTAACTTTAGCATAATATTTTTATTTAACTGACAAATATTGTCATCGTCATTGTCGTCGTCGTCGTCGCCGGCGCTTCATGCTCCCAAATCACTTACAGTTCATCCTTTTAATTGTTGTTGTTAATTTTAATTTAAATTTGTATTCATATGTATTACAAAAGCTAAAAGCTAGTTCATCATCATCGTGATCATCGTTAACAAATGTTCAATTTCAGTTAACTTTTTTTTCGTTACTGTGTGTGTGTGTCTCTTTTTTTTTGCCAATTTGTCTTTTAATTTAATTTATATATTATTTGCTTTTTGTTGTATTTTTTTTTCAAGTCAATGAACGCTTATTGCTTTTTTTTCTTATTTTTTTTTTGTTCATTTAGTATATGTCCACATACAAAAGAAAACAAAACAAAACAATAAATACATAGTAGTAACAATAAATAAATAAATACATCGAATTTCAATGCAAAAATAAATTAGCAAATTGTTTTTGCTAAATTATTTATTTATTTATTTATTTATTTTAAATATACATACGTCTGTGAGTGTTGACTATTTTTCAATTTTTTTTTTTTTTTTGTCGTGTCATGTCTGGGTTTTGAGTTAAACATGTGAATAAAAAAAATGTTCTTGCAAAAATGAAAGAAGATATACGAGTAGAAGAGATACATTTTGCAATAAACAAAAATCACAAACAAATACAAGGCGCTACAAAAATTCAAAAATATTGATTGTTTATGTATTCATTTGAAGTTATACCTACTGAATTTCCACAGTTCAACTTCGAGTTCAAGTGGACACAAAACAATCATAAAAAATATACCAAATATAGAAATATGTTCTAACTCAGATTCCATGCCTCAAGAACTACGCTATCGCAGGCGGCTCTCCACAATCATCCCAGACAGACTTGAATGGAAAACGACAGCTTAATACCCTCAAAACATAATTACGTTTGGTTCACAGACGGATCGAAGACAGATGAAGGTACAGGCGCCGGGATATACGGCCCTACTACCCGCATATCTGTCGCAATGGGCTCGTGGACAACTGTCATCCAAAAAGAAATACATGCCATAGAACTTTGTGCACGTCATATACATGACAAAGGGCTCAAAGGAGCGCGTTTTCTTATTTGCTCAGACAGCCAAGCTGCCATCGAATCTCTCTCCTCTTGGGAGTTCGCCTCAAAACTAGTCACCGAATGCTTCCATATCCTACAAAAACTCTCTATGCGAAACAAGGTCACATTATGTTGGGTACCGGAGCACAAAGGAATTGAGGGCAATGAAGTGGCGGACAAATTAGCGAGAGCTGGCTCGTCTTCTCCACTGACGGGCCCGGAACCTTTCTGCGGTATAAGCTGGGCATCGGCCAAAGGTATGATGGAAAATCATTACGATAACAAATACCTTCTACAATGGACAAATTCGACGGGTCTTCGCCAAGCGAAAGCTCTCATCAGCTTTAATGCAGCTTTTGACAGAATTAGTCTTAGTAGAACAAGCCTACGCCTAATAATCGGCTATCTTTTAGGACATAACTGGTTAAAATACCACCTTCACAAAATGGGACTATCCTCTGACACGGAGTGTAGACTCTGTCTGGAGGAGGATGAAACATCAATCCACATTCTTTGCGAATATCCGACCCTGGCCAGACTATGCCTCAAACACTTTCAGCTGAGTTTCCCAACACCAGCTTCAGAGATTCCCCAGAGATCTCGTTTGGTCGCATTGCCCGTAACACTTGTGGTTGGCCCCCAGAGGTATCAGCTATAGGGCTCATATCCTCTAACAGACCTTGGTCTGGTTTCGCGTGGTCCACTTGATGAACAAAGATTATGTCCTTGCTCCAACGTCACGCTCTCTTTTTATTGATTGATTATACCTACTAAAATAATGTCAAAATATTTTTTGTTTATTTTTTGACATTAATTCGATTTTCTGTGTGGTCGATTTCCTAATTTTAATAATAATTTTATTATATTTTCCAAAGAATCTGAAAAACCAGAAGAACCAGATATTAATATGGTGGCTTCCTTAACACTCCACCTTTTTGTTAAAAAAATCCCTTTCGATAGTCGAGTCTGGGTTTGGCATTCCTGTAGAGCACATTCGACTTTGCGGGATGACACAGCTTAACACCCGTTATGTAGTGATAGTTAGAGTTTTCGAAAGAGGTTTGCGAGAACACTAGTTTATGGTTTTGTCGCAAGTATGCTGCCCTTCGATTTCCATCTGACAACGGCAAAACAATATAGTACATTGAACGATTAACTAAGATTAATCACTCTATTGATCATAACAAAATTACAAATACAACACATCATTCCTATAAGGAATTATAGTAAAAATACAATACATAAGTAATAAGAATAGTCTATCGAATATTAATTATAATAAGAAATAAGAAGTCAAAACACAAAAAAAAGTTCATATATTTGATGAATTTGTCAAAATCAAATGACAAATCATAGACTTCCAATTTCGACAGGTCATTGTGCCAATAAAGAAAGAATAAAAACAAGCACAACTTAATTTATCATACACTTCGACAGCATTCTTCAATTTCGAACCGATACTCATATGCACATATGTAAGTATATATTAGGGAGTGACAAATTATTAAGGTGAAACAAACTTGAGAAATCATATAACAGAAAAAAAAACTGAGCCATATTCAAAAAAGCCCCATGAATCCAACATCACTGTTGGTGTCCCACATTTTGATATAAAAAAAAAAAATAAATGTACACGCCCTAATATAAATACCAATGTATGTAACATAAGAAATTGTCATTTCTTTGATATCATCACAACTACATGTATGTATGGAACTAGATCTTTAATCGCAAATCAAGCCAGCTATATGAGAACAATTTCCGTGAATTAAGACTTTGCAAATCGCTATAATGAATCTTTATATATACAATATATGTTACATATATATATATATATTTTTGCAACAATCGCTAAAACCTATAATAAAAATGTTAAAAATCGGTAAATCGTAAGTAATAAAAACAACAAAAAAGTGAAATAATTTAATTGTACTGAATGCACGTAGCCGAAAGAATGTCACAGACAAATTGGATGATGACTTTACAAAAACAAAAATAAAAACAAACCAACTAAGCAAATACAAACAATCAAAAATAATAGTAAACAAAATGAACTACTTAAATTTATATTTCATATACTTCAATTTTAGCAACAATCAAATGGCCTTAAACTATAAAAGTCAAACAGACTGAAATCAAAAATGCATTTTAGCAAAAGTAATAATCTGTAATAAACTAAGTACGTAAGTATATATTGGAATTTTATTATCTTTTTGTTTTATTTTTGTTTTATTCCATTACAGAATATTTATACATAACTAGTCTCCGGAGGACGGATCAAGAAATGTGATGGTTACAAAACTGAAAAAGGCCCTAGGTAACAATTTTGATAGAAGATGAAGAACCAAACAAAAATTTGTTTAACTGAACACTTTGTTATTATCGATATATTTTTAAGGGAGAAAGAGAAGACAGCAATTTACGAAATGATTTTTAGATTTTCAAACCTCTTTGACACTTTAATGTATCTCAAAAGTCTGTTAAGGTATAACGAATGCACCATAATCATTTCCATTCGAATGAAAAATATTATGTATATATATATATATATATATATATATATATATATATATATATATATATATATATATATATATATATATATATATATATATATATTTATAGTGTATATATATATATATATATATGTATATATGTATATATATATATATATATATATATATATATATATATATATATATATATATATATATATATATATATATATATGAATTTAGTTGTATTCTGTTTGTTTCATTTTCTTTTTCTTAATTTTTTTCTTTTTTATTACTACCACATTCATTGGGGTGACTCATTATGACTCGCTATTTGTTATGACAATAGCTTTATTTTGTAAAATTATGCATTTTTGCATTTTAACTAATTCCAAAAAAATTGACAATAAATAAAACAACCAATCAAGTTCTCAAAATCCATACTGAATTAAAAGCGACAAAAATTCACTCAATTAATACCTTAAAAAATTGAAACAATCAAACAATAATTAATATAGAATCGTTTAACAAATTGAGAGCAAATTATATATACATATGAAAATATTTAAAAAATTATACGGAGCAATATAAAAATGAATACATATAGTATAAAGACATGTACATATGTATATATATCAGAAATCATAAAAACATAAATTACAATTAGGATTAGAAATTAGCGTATCTGGAATCGTATACACAACTATGAAGCTATATAAGAAATACAAAAATGACCGATAAATGCCATAAAAATTACCTAAGTTGACTTATTTACAAGATGCACCAGTAGTGTGTATTGAAGATATGTAAAAAGTGGTGATCAATCACGCTCAGGTGAGCCATTTGTAAATTTTATAAAAATTTAGTAAAAATACATTTGTTCAAAAAATCATATCGAATTAACAGATGGACATCTTTAAATCGACTATGGAGACAACACTGATCAAAAACATATACACTTTTCTATATTCATGAAACCCCCTTCAAACATTTGCAAAAATTTCACCAAAATATATAGATATGCCCTTGCACTTGTATACAGAGTATAAAAATAAAAATAAAAATAAAAAAATATTGCTTTATAAAACAGATAACAAAAACGCGCACATGGCTAAATCTCTCGTGTTTTAAAGTTTTATTTTTTTTTTTTTCATTTATATTAATCTAATTCTTTTTATTTTTAATTTTGCATATATTTTTTGAATCTTCTATTTAATTTTATTGTGTATATACAATTTTTTTCATTGTCATGGTTTTATTTTTTGTATTGTGCACAATTGATTAACCCATTAAAAAAAAAAAAATGCAAAAATAATATGCTAAAAATTATAAATATGTTTTCTAGATTCTGATTTATTCTCAAATAACAAATAAAAAGTTGATAAAGTTTACACAACTTTATCAAAAGAAGATGCTTTCGATGGGGTTAGTTTGTAAGAGAGTGGAAGCGAATTAGACAGCCAAGATCGATGGAAATACTATTTAAGATAATTTTGATGCCAGCTTAGTAAGAGTATAGTCATTTTTTCTTGAAAATCTTATTTCAAGTGCAAGTAATTTAAGAATACATTAATTTTAAAACCCCCAAAATGCAGCCTAACAATAAAAACCAAACACACTCACAAAAGGTTAATCGCAGTGTGTACATATATATATAGAGAAAAAAAAGTAACAATGAAATAATATAGAAATAAGAATGCGTGAAATTAAAAATTATTTGCAACGATCGGTATGATCATTCTAATCGGCCGGTTGGTTGATCTGCCCCTTTCTGATTGTATTTTGGCAATTCGCCGCATGACTGACAACCTAACTGACCGCCCGGATGGACTGGCTTGCTGCTGTTTTGTTCTTGTTGTTGTTACCTACTCATTCACCACTCCTAAGAAACCAAATCATGATCGTATGATCCCGTCTGGTATGTATTAGTTTGTTTGCTGTCTTGCATTGCTTCAAATTGAACTTTTTTTCATTGTGTCTATGTGTGTGTGTGTGTGTATATATGCAATGAAGCATATTCAAATTTCGATTTTGCTTTCAATTTCTTTCGAATTTTGATATCATATATTCACACACATTCTACTGTGGATGTATATATATTAGAACGCCTTACGTTAAAAAAGTTGCAATTGTTACTGACTAAAAATGAACATGGATTTATAATGATTCTATAAATTTAATATTTGATTTTCAAGAACTCTCTAAAAAACTGGTTTTGAATGGAAGCATTATTTTTTATTCCTTTTTAATATTGGTTCAAAAATTCTGTTTTGCAACAAAATTTCTTCATTCTACTCCCCTATCAACACTCACTAGACTTTCAGTGACAGAGATTGCATTGAAATGCGATAAAGCCATAAAAATCTGCAAAAACATGCAACATCTATGGGCGATGGTGAAAATTTGACTACGGAGTACGTATTTAACAAGCCAAAATTCATAGAATGTCACTATTTTGGTCTGTCTGTACTATAGCACGATTGACTCCTGCATCGTAAGAGTCGAATACAAATACTGATGTTTACGATGCCGCAATATATTTAGAAACTCATTTATTCGTTTGTGTATTTAAGAATAATTATCGTTGCACCATGACTACTACTGATCACGTCACGAGTAATAACTGCTATGAGTCCAAAGCGTCATATATGAACGAAACACAAATTTCCGTGTGGAAAAGAAGACAAGCAATAAGTACCAAACGACTTTACTCGTGTTTACGTATTGGCGATATTGACGATACATGATTAGACGATGTCAAATTTACAAATTTATCGTAATAATCGATACTTAGATGAGTCCATTTTTACTTCGTCGCGCTGGACTCTAGTCTTCATCATCAGGCGTCTTTCTAATCTCAAAACGATCGTTTCATTGCGATATATGCAGATTTTTTTGAAGTAAGAAAGATGGCAGAAGAATGATTTATATTCAGCGTTACAAAATCTATGGAATGTGACCACTCTAGTCCATCAAATAACCTACTTTTATAATAATAATTATATTTTTTTATTTGTGTAATAATTGTTTCTTTGTATTTTCTTTCCATCCAACGTATTTGTACTTTATCTATTATTTTTCCTAGAATTTTTCATTGGCTCACGTGTAGACTCACGAACCACAACAAGATGTTCATTTTGTATGGATCATATGACGCCTTAATGTACATATTAAGTACATATGTATATATAAATAAAAACGAAATCGAATAACATCAACAATTTGCAGCTCATGTGCTTGTTCTTATTTCTATATTATATTTCTGGAATTTTGATTGTGGTTTTTTTAGATCAAAATCGATCGATCGATCGGTTCTATATTTTTTTATATTTTTATTGCCTATAATTTCTCAATTTGTTCTAAATTTGTATGAAATATTTAATTCCAACTACATATTGGCTTACCTGCTTCTCTACAAGTGGGCGCGTATAGATGAATTCTTTTTTTGGTGAATATAAATCAGGCGGATACCCTTTGAACGAGTAACGTAAAATACCATCATCATCATCATCCGGATCATCATCCGTTGCGATGGCTTGTGCAATGCTTGATACGCTAGATATGCGATCGCATGCAAGGCATGTGGATGATCTGTTCGATACGCAGGAAATAGTGGAGGCGGCAGTGAATGTCGAACGCAGTGTTGTATAATTCGGCGTTCCGTCGTGACGCGCAGCAGCATGTGCGGCATGGCATTCACATAGACAACCATTTGCACATGCATTCCGATAGATGACTTGATCATCATTTTCAGCATCATCATCATCATCATCATCATCATTATTGTGGTTAGTAGTATTGGCAACAAGGGTCACAGTCTCAGTTGCCACATTGAGGGTAACAGTTGATGAATTGGCGGATGGTGGTCGTGAGATATGTCTAAGCAGTGGTGTCTGACATTCTTCACCGCCACCTCCACCATCGCCAGTATTATCATTTTTAGTCCTCCCACTAAGCACCGTTGGATCAACTGTTGTTGTTGCTGTTGTTGTTGTTCTCATTAAGGGTGAGGCAATAATATTTATTGGTTCTTGATCAGCCATGATCATTTTAACAAAAATTTTAATCTTACACGAGTTTTAGCAAAAAAACCAAAAAAAAACGCAGCACAGTTTTACAAATTTTTTTCGTCTTTTTACAAATTGTTTATGAATCTTTTTTAATTAAAATGCAACACCAGACAATGTCAGGCGGCAGCAGTCTAAGCGTGGCTGCCTCGTTGTCGGCGCAATGGTATTGTATTAATTGTTGTTGTTGTTGTTGTTGCTGTATTAGTGATTAAGTTCGTATCAGCACATCAGCACGTTGTGTATGGTATGGTGACGTTGTTGTTGTTGTTATTGTTGGTTTAGTCGTCGTCGTCGTCGTCGTCGTTGTTGCAGTCGTCGTCACGAATTTATTACTGCTGTTGCTGCTGCTGTTGCTGCTGCTATTGCTATTGCTATTGTTAATTCAGTTGTCGGTGATTGTACGAATTTCTGACGAGGTACATATGTACGTATGCCTCTTTCTATTTGTTGCTGTTGCTGTTATTGTTACTGCTGTTTCACTGTTGTGTTGTATTTGACGAATCGCAGATTTAGCAAAATTCAATATTAGATAGAATTTACTATCTAACATAAACTTTCTGATGATTGCTATTTTCTTTTTCTTTTTTTTTTTTTTTTGATATTCGACTGTTTTTTCTTTTTCACTTTGCTTTTGTCATTCCAAACACACACACGCACACTCTCACGCAGAAGAGACACAAATTCACCAGCGCGCGCAAATTTATTCACATAGAATTTCTATTTTTTTTTACTCTTCTTTTTTTTTTCTTTTGTAAAACAAGCAAGTCTGAGGGATGGAGTATGCGTCTATCGCGATTTAAGCGCGCGTGAATTTAGATAAATTCTAAATTGAAAAAACAATAGAGGAGATGATAACCTTTTGCTAGATAGCTACTCACTATGTTTATAAATTATGGATTATGTAAAAGTAAGAAAAGTTGATTCATATATATGATACTTTTCACTTCTCATATCTTTTTTTTTTTTTTTGTGCTTTAAATCAAGTAATTAAAACAACAAATTTTTTGACTTCTAATATTTTTTTTTTTTCTCTTGAATTGTTAAATTTTCACTTTATCTACTACATCTATGAAAACATGCCACATATTAGCCAGTAGTAACCCGTAAAGGAAGAGATGGTTAGAATCAAATCGAAAAATGAAAATAACTACACGAATGGGCGGAAAATTGCGATTGAAGACACAAGAAAAAAAAACACAAAAAAGTTCAAAGACTCGAATTACACAGAACAACACAATTTTCTGCAGGATGAATGACTACAAAGTAATTCTTAAAACATATAATATTCTGATCTCAATTTTTCCGGAGGTCGGAAGGAATAGAAATTACGGAAATTCTGCATAAAAACCTCGGATTATTTGGAGCAAAATGACCATGTACTCATTATCGCTTCACTGCTTCATCTCGTCGGCGGCTATGCTAACCAGCAAAACTACGGTATTTGAGGATTACAAAATTTACGCGTAGTCGTGGACAAGTTAATGCATAAATACACAAGCACAAAACACAAGTTTACGTATGAAAATGGGACTAAGTTCAAGAGTTGCCTTTTGATCGCAACGTTTACACATTTGAATGAAGATGAAACCGGCCGATGGCACACTCTTTATGTAATTTGACTTTTCTATCATTCTTTGGTTATTTCTTAAAGCTTTTCTGCAGCCTCCTCTATAATCATTGGACGATGTAAATAGTAATAAATCTAGACCAGCTATCATATTGCTTGTCTCAGCAAATATAGAATTATACACTCTTTGATTCATTCATGCTACAAACAATTTTTCGTTGAATTTTGTTTGACTGTGTTTTTTTTTTTATAGAACACAGAAAGAAACAACAGAAAGAAAGAAAGAACACTTGGTAACGCATTCTTGAGTTTGGTACACAATCAGCTAACTACTACGAGTACATACTTGCGACTCAATACCATCAGCAAAGAATTAAAGGTAAAAGAATGAAGAATGTTCAATGTTTTCTTTCATATCTTACACACTATTCTTCTTTATTATTATTTTGTGTGTACTTCAATTTTAGTTAATAATTATATTTTCTTTTATTTATTTTTGTTTTGTTTTCATCATCATCGTAGGTATTTCTCTGTACTACGTTTGGAAGAAAAGCGCGAAGGTCTTATAATAATTTTATGTTGGAACGGCAGAAAAAAAAGCACAAAAAGAAAACAACATGCACATATACAGCACATTAAGGTAAAAAAAAAAAAAATATATATATATATATATATATATATATGTAGGTATATCGACTGATCGAATGATCAACTAACGACTGGCTTTAATACTATTAATACTAGGCACTTTGCATATATACGAGTACTCGTGGAAAAGGTGTTAAGTACAGATATACATATGTGATTGTAACGATGATATTTTAATTTAGTTAAAATTTAACAATTCATTTTTGTTTTTATTTTTTTTGCAATATCAAAACGTACTTGAAGTTGTATTGTGAAAAACCTTATTAAATACAAGTATGTAGATATGATGAATTTTTGCAATAATTGAATTATAAATTTCATTTTATTTTTTTTTTTTCTTTCTTTACCAAAAATCAAATAAACTTTTATTTAAATGTAATATAAAATATCAAATAAACAAAAACCCCGCACGAAACGCGAACCGAGAAACACACTCCAAACACTTATAATAATACAGCAGAGCACAGCAAAACAGAAAAAGACCCGCGCTCGAAACCGCCACAGCAAACGTCCAAAACCGACAGTCTGAAGTCTCTGAAGCAAATCGAGCAAAAAGCGAAAAAATGTTTCAAGACTCTTGACACAAACTGCTATTTTGTATTTGGTTTTTTTTTTGTTTGTTTTTTAATGTATTTTATTATTATGCTTCTTATTGTGGTTGTGTTGTTGTTTCTGTTTCATTTTTATTATACATATTCTCGATGTAGTTGTTGTATTACGGTTGGTATTTTTTTTTTATTTTAATTTTTTGCTCATTTCATTCGCGTTGCTTTATGTTCGATCACACGCGCGCACGCCATAGCGCTCACAACGTCAACAACGATGGCATCAGCAGCAGAAGCACCAGCACCAGCAGCAGCAGCAGAAGCAGCAGTAATATTAACGACAACTCGACCAACAATGTTGTCGTTGGCGTAGCTACCTATGCCTACATACATACATAGAACAACGAACGACAATACGACCACGAGCACTCTATGCTGACTATGTTAGTTGAATAGCAGTGGCTAAAAAAAAAAAAAACAAACAAAAAAACGCCTGTTGCTATACACTCATATATGTATATCTATTTACTTGTATGTATCTATAAAAGATGCTGCTGCTGTTGTTGTTGTTGTTGTTGCTGCTGCTGCTACAACGTTAATGCCGGTTGGCGTTACTGTTTGTTGCTTTTGCTCTGATCGCAAATTTTGAAAAGAGCACGTTTCTAAGCTCTCTACGTAATAATAAATACAGCAACAACAACAACAACAACAACAACAACAACAACAACAGCAACATTAACGACGAACTTGAGTTAGTGTCTATACATATAAGCAAGTAGCTGTATGTACTCTGTAGTTGCACCCGAACTACTTATGCTCTAGTTTTGTGACTGGTATTAATTCACTTGTTGTGTAATGCCTGCAATAATTTAATCCCTAGCTTGGTTTGGTCAACAAGTATGTATATATTCTGGTGGCAACAATTTCATAGAACAATTCACCAGTTTTTTTTAGAAATAAAAAATTTCAAAATATTTGCACATTTTTCATGTGAGAGAATTCTTCGTCAACTACAGTAACCATTCATTTTGTTCATTATTATTAAGGTAGTAGTCCAGTGTGACGGGTTCAAAAAATCGATTTTTTTTTTCATTTTTCGGAAGAAAAATATTTTAAAAATATACTCTAAAAATTTCAGACCGAAATTTTGAATATTTTTAAAGTTATAGCTAAAATAAGAGAGCGCGCCGTAGTGTGTATGAATCTGTTGTCAAAACTTTAAACGCGTTTTTCTCAAAACCTTGTTTTCGAAATTTCGAGGAAGCACTGACTCAAAACTATTCAACCGATTTGGCTAAAAATTTTACCCGTTATTCTAGACACACATATCTAAATACGTAAAACATTTAAAACATTTAATTTGTTTATTTTATTTAAACTATTTATCAAACTATTTTTTCACAAGTCCGCCATTTTGTTTTTGTGTTTTTTTTTATGTATATTATAGGTTAGTTCATTACAAATCTTTTTGAATTTTTTATTTCAGATGACTTCGGAATGCTGTGTGCTTCCCCGAACCAACTCATCTTTTTCTCGATGACTCCACTCTGACGTCAAAAATTAAAAACAAATTAACTTTCTATACTTGAAAATACCAATAAAACAATGTAAAAATTTTAAAACGATCGCATTTTATTTTCTTGTTAAAAAAAACGTTGAAATTTCGGTCGTCACACCGGACTACTACCTTAAATTCTCATGCGGTAAGTGCGAAAAGTAAGTGTATAAAAAATTAACTGAAAGGAGACTTATATAATATAATAATGGGAGTTTTCTTAGGAAAGACCATAGCCATTTAGTCACTTAGTAAAAGAGGATGGATGAGATAGATTTATTTCATATTAAATATCATCTTACAGATGCAATTAATTCTAATTCACTATGAGCACAGAGAAGCAATGGCGAAAGACGATTCGGCTACAAAACTTTACCATTTCAAAAGATATTCGAATACCAAAAACAATTTGTTTCTCAACAATACATTTTTTTATTTTAATCCTTCTTTGCACCAGTGAAAAAGCTTGTAAATTAATCGCTATAGCAAAGCAACATAATTATACTAGTAAAAAATTAATTACACACATTGTATGACTAGTCTGTAATCAATTCACTACTTCTATGGAAGGAAACTGGATAGTTTACAGTTCCAAAAAAGACGCCACAAATACAATGGTTCGTAACTAGCTCTTTTGCCTGCAGGGTACATATACATATGTTCATACGCATACATACATACATACGTTTGAATTGAAATTTTATAGAAATTCTTACTATGCAAAAAAACATGCACTTATCATTCATTATACAATTTAAACACCCACGAGAATAGTCAAAATGGTAAAAAATGTCTGAACTCTTACTAAGTACTCATACTCATACTTGAAGGCATTACAAAATACTTAAGTAGGTACTCCAGATACATACTCACATACTTACATATATGTTAGTCGTAGCAGTATAACGTCCTTGAACTTATGCAAAATTAACATAAGTGACCAATAAATATACATAAATATACCTATAAATATATGTATACTTGTACAGGTATATAAGAGTTAATTTAGAATTTATATTTATTTTTTTTTATGTTTCTTCGATAAATTAATGCCAAAACGATGACAAACTCAAACGAATATACACCTGTTACAGCCTCTTTCTTATTGAATTGTGCTCACTTATTAGAGCTGTCCAAAAATGCATGTAATTTTAAGCCCAAAGCAAGTGCCCTAAACTTAAGGTTTAGAGGTTTGCAAGGTAAACATATTTTTGAGTACTGTAAAGAAATTTTTTTAATTTAATTGTGATTATTTTTTGTGTCAACAAGTCAAGTTAAATATGATTTTAAAAATTAATATCGATTTTACTTTTTTTTGAGAAACCATCCCAAACTATGTCAAATAATTTATGTATTTTATAAAACCGATTAAAATATATTTTTTTAAATAGTAGTGCAACAAGTCGTAATTTTCGGAAAAAATTAATTAACTAACAAACTGTCAAATTTGTGATAAATTCCTAGTTTTACCAACCCTGTTTTACATGCGGTAAAATACAAAATTTGCCAAAATTCTAACGAACATCTGAAGAAAGCAGCAGAATATTTTTTTGGAAATGATCTCAATTACTTTTTTAAAACAAGCTCTCTCAAAAACTGTCATCGTTTAAAAAATATAATATTTTGTTTATTTGGACAGGTCTTGTGGTGATCATATTAACATACATGCACTCATATATATAATCCCTTCTAAAAATGAACTGAGTGAGAGAATGTAAGAACGAGAGCACATATTGAAAAATTGACAATCAGTTAGTGGCTAAAAAGAGGAGCAGAGTAAAAATAATAAGCAATCGAAAAAAAAAAATTATATAACAGCAGAAGATAGTTTAAGCAATGAAAAAAGGCAAAGAGAAAAACAGAGTTGGTGTGTGTCTTTGTGAGAGCGGTGCATATTAAAAAGAGTAGGTAAAAATAAAAAAAAAGTGCAAATTCATCATACTACTACTTATTTAATTGAACAAAAACAACAGGAACATCAAATAAATCAGACAATAAATCAGACAATAAATAAGCTTAGAATGAGAGAGCAATATTATATATGAATGTACCTAGGTATGTATTTACATATATGTTTAAGTATGAGTTTGGTGTAAGCACGCTTTCGAAACGTTAAACCTCTCTGTAGCACATGTTTCCCATTTCTTTTCGTTTGTAGCAATAAACGTCAATGTCGAAGCTTTCATATTACCTGCGAGATGTAGCCAGATTAATTTTTACATCACAGCTCTTGGAGCCAAATGTTTTAGCGCTCATTCTTAGAAAGAGAACGAAGTGTGTAATAATTGCACAGGTTGATTAAGTGCTTTTTTATAAATATATTTAAGTGAAATTTGAAAGCAAAGTTGACACTCAATGACTGAACAAAATGCTTTGACGTGTAAAAGCAGTGAACGACTCAATTAATTTATTAAAATATCTACGCTTAAATAAATTTACTTAAAGCTAATTAAGAAATATACATAAACACTTGAGTAAAAAACCAAAAACCAAAAAAATTATTGTTTTTGATTACGAGCTAAAAACAAATGTATCTAACTCAAAAAATATTTATGAGCAAAATTAATAAATAATTAAAAAAGTTTTTCTATCGAATCAAAAAATTTCAAATTAAAAATTATTACTAATGGTCGATGCATTCGATATTGTTGAAAATTAATATGGTTCGGGGATTCTAATCATCTGGCAACATTATTACATTTCACACAATGCCCATCCCTATCAATATATGCACATGCTTATACTATATACGAGAAAGTAGGTACTCATCGGCACACATGCTCATCGTTGTTTTCTTTTTATTATAATTTTTTTTTTGTTTTTTTTTGTGCAGGTTGTTGGCTAATATAGTTTCCACTGATTTGTATGATCATACGATTTAAGTTGACTTCGTTTTCTTTCCTCTTTCTTTTTTTTTGTCTTTGTTTTTATTTAGTTTGTATATTTTTGTAATTTTTGGTTTTTTTTGCCTTCTCTATTGTACTTGTTCTTGGTATTGTTATATCAGTTTACAACAAACACTGTTACCAATTCTACTACTGCTGCTGCTACTTTTGTCACTGTTACTACCTAATACTCGTATTATCTACTACCCAGAGCCACTATTCTTGGCAAATATACATACAATATAACGTTGTTGTTCTGTTTTATTGTTATTGTTTTGACAGCTGCTGGTCTCGTAGGCATCACAGAATATCATCACCACCACCACCACTGACGCCATTATTTAAACCAACCTCCTCTGCTGAGTATATCCGACAACCTTAATTATATGAATTGAGTCCCAATAGCTGCGAAAACGTCATAAGTATTATGAACAGATAATAACATGCTAATGAGTGTTCTTATCGTTCAACGTATCTCTAATTTTATATCTAAATTTATATGTATCAAACGCCTCTGATAAGTCACCTCATTTCCTTCACTTGTTTGTTGATCTACATATTGTCATATGCATGCGCATATGTAATTACATATGCCCTAGGAATGCCAACTGTTGGAATTCCAGCTGATCCCGAAGAATTTTAATATTTTTAAAAGTTCTACATTCCAGAAAAGAATATCCTATAATTATTCGATTACTTTTTATCACTAATATTACTAATAATATATATATTACTAATAATATTTAATAGGAACCCATATTACCATATTATAGTAAAGCGCATCAAAATCCAGCGGCTGCGCTGGCTAGGTCATGTCAAGCGAATTGAAGAATACGCTCCAGCTAAGAAGGTGTTATATTCGGAACCCGCTGGAGGACGACGCAGAAGAGGAAGACCTATCCTCAGGTGGAAAGTCCAAGTACTGGAGCTAGCAAAGAACAGAGATGGCTGGCAAAGCATGTTATTTTCGGCCTAAATCGATATTCGGTTGTTATGGCCACATAAGTAAGTAAGTAATCCATATTACCGTACTCATTTAATGGTACATATTTCTTATAGAATCCTATTTATTTCTCCACATAGCGCCAAATCCTCGAAAAAACCCACGAAAAGCAAATCAACACCCATCATCACTTTGTCGATTATAAAGCTGCTGACGTTGAGCAACACGTGCAGCTCCGTCAAGGTAGGAAATTACCTCTTCGAATCCTTTGATACCGTGTGGTATTTCAGACAAGGTGCTCCTTTATCCTGCGAACTCTTCAACTTTGTAATGGAAGGGATATTGCGAAAAGCTGGTGTACATCGTAATGGCATTATTTTCTACAAAAGTGTCCAGTCCCTTGCGTATGCTGATGACATTGATATCATCGGACGATGTAAGCGAGCTGTTACTGCTGCGTTTTCTACGATCGAAAGGGTATCAGCGAAGGTGGGTTTGGCGGTGAACGAGGGTAAAACGAAGTATATTCTGTCCGCAAACAGGGAGATGCGACGTCTAGGATCCCACATTGCTGCGTAGAACTATTCTTTCGAAGTTGTCAAGGAATTTAACAACGAAATTGATGTCAGCCTGGACATAAAGCGAAGACTAATTCTTTTTAATAGGAGTTACTATCGGCTCAATAAGCAAATGACGAGTAGAGTCATCTCTCGCCCGACAAAACTGACACCCTACAAGACGCTCATCATACCCATGCTGCTCTATGGCGCGGAATCATGGGTTGTGTTGCAGACAGATGCAGCCACGCTTGGGATGTTCGGCAAAAAGATTCTTCGCAAAATCTTTGGTCTTGTTCGCGTCGGTGACGTATTAACCACGAACTGTACGCGCTCTACGATGACATTGACATAGTCCAACGCATCACTATTCAGCGTCTGCGGTGGCGCTTATGGATGAAGAAGCTCCGGCGAAACGGAAGCCGTTGGACGACTACATAGGGGAAGGCCATGCCTCCGATGGAAAGACCAGGTCGCGGAAAACCTATCTGTATAACTGATTGGAGAAGGCGCGCACAAAACAGAGACACCTGCAGGGAGCTGCTGAGGTCGACCGTAACTCGATAACGGGTTTTAATGGCCATATATGATGATGATGATATATTCTGCTTACTTTATGTGTTTTTTTTTTTCTAATCATTTTCAAGATAAAATATCTGATTTAAATAAAGACCTTAACATCTCTTACTCAGAATTATTTTAAATGCAACAGTATACTCAAAAGAACCTTGAGAGGACTTCTTAGAATACAGATACTTATACGAGCCGTCTCCAACTGGAATAACTACTGTGCTATCAACTTTTTTTTGTATTTATCACAGAGCTCTTTCTAAAACTATTTATAAGAATTCTTTTCTACAAACATTTTTCATCATGAGCAACATTAGAAACGAATATTTTGGGTTCTGAAAAAAACAAATTTTTTATTTTATAGAACTTGGAACTTGAAGCTTGTAGTGTTACTATTAAAACAAATATTTTTTTTATTTAATGCATTTGAGTGCAAAAAATCACCGGTTAGTCCGATATTTGCCATACAACATTCGAAATGACGAAATACTGGGATTTGCATCCCTAATATTTACATATCGTTATTTACATATATGAAATTTATGTGTATATACGTAGCACTTTGGTACATATTTGATCTTGGTTCTATTTAGTAAGTGATTTATGTGTTTTCTTATTTCGCACAAACTTTAGATTGTGTTGGTGTTATTCTTATTCACGAAGATACATACTCACTAAAGGGTTGTGACTAATATAGGTAGCGCGTTTTTTGTTTTTTTCACGTCAACAGTATTAATGTCGTGAAACATTTGGTATCTATTTTTAATTTTAAACAACCAAAATAAATTTTTTATTTGTTTGCTTTTAATTGCATCACTATTATGAGTTGCATTCAATGTTCAGGGTATAGAGCGTCCTTGAACCTTATACATAATAAAGTTCAGAGTTATAAGTATCATAATAACAATAAACTTCATTTAAAAATAAACATAAATGATATTGTAGACAATAATGTAGTACAAAAAAAATGAAAAAATTCAAACACAGATATGTAAGTACGTAAAGTTCCGTAATTTTATAGTTTTTGTGTGCGGTTTTTTTGTTTTCTCTGAACAAATGCATTAGGTATTTAAAGTTTTGACACTTTTGATGGATTTTATTTATTTTACTTGATTTTTTCGTTTAGTTTATTTTGTATTTTTTCCCCCTATAATTTTAATTTTTATTATTGTTTGCGGTTGAAGTGCAGTCTATTAATCTTTCAGTTTCCCCTTTCTGCTCTCAACATTAATTCCATCAAATCGCATTATGCATGTTCATTTTTTCTTAATTAAGCATATGTACATACATATTTTGCAATCTTTAAGGTAATCAAAAATTTATATTAAACTCATACGTACATATTGAATCGATATAATTGATATATTGTTTATACTTATAATAGATTACATATTGTGGGGAGACACACACATATGATATAATACTATAGAATTGAAAATAATTCAGCATTTTGACATTGAACAACTGTGAACAACTAAAACTAACTAATTGTATTTCTATTTATAGAAAAAATCTATCGTACTAATATTTCATCTAAATTCATCTAATGCAGAAGAGAAGAAGTGGAAACCCATTTGACGCAATATTTGTCAAAATTGACTTAGGAAGGTTAATTACTATAGTAAATGTTTCAAAAAATTCTAAGTGAGTTATAGTGACATGTGGAGAGTTAGTTTTAGTTCATCTTCATGTTTTAAGCTTATGGCTTTCCGATCCGTAACAAAATCTTATCTGTATGTCATTTCTGCGACCTATAAGATCTATTGTGGCCCCTTCGCGGACTTAGAGCGTGTCTATTAGCCCAGTTCCCTCGATGAATTTTAGTATTGGTCCTACTTCACAGAGTTTAAGTTCGTCCTCGGGTATGATGAAATCTCCCAGGTGTTGCCTTCTCTTTTGTGCATCAGTGCGTAACAAGTTCCTATCACATGTTGTGCGATCTCGTCCTCTTCCCTGCAGAACCTGCCAAGAACATTCAGAAAAAATTCCCAGTTTTGATAGGTGATAGTTCAACCTACAATGCCCTGTTAATAATGCCGTAATGATTCTCAAATTGTTCTTCGTTACATTCATACGTACAGTCCTCGTGGCGTTTTAGGTTGTATATCCCTAGCGTTAATTTGGAGTGTGTTAGCGGGGCTAACATAATAAGCCCCATAATAAGCCTCTTTGTCTATTCTCTTCTTCCCAAATGATACGGGAGCTGTTAGGTTAGGTTATGGGACTGCCCTCACTCTGAGAGGACACACTTAGGCCAGAAAGGCCCATTGTGATACCACCGAGCTTCTCTTCCAATACTGTTGTGCGTGTTAAATTTGGACAGCATTAGAAGGGACCTATTTATATTTAGTGACATCACTTTAACCTAGTTTTGCCACAGGGCTCTTTTAAGAAGCATTTTTGGCAAATTATTACTGCCGGAAAAATTGCCAATTCTTGCCGGCAGGTGGGTACCGTTCGAAAGAAAAATCTTTTCGATATTAAATTTTGTTATGCTTCAGATGGGGATTGAACCTACGATCTACAGATCAGAACGCCAACGCACTAACCACTGAGCTACGGCACCCACAATAGGAGATGCTACCCGATTTTAATCCACAGAGTGTTTCGGGCCCTACAAAT
The DNA here is from genome assembly GCA_963854835.1 of Megamerina dolium. NCBI lineage: Eukaryota > Metazoa > Arthropoda > Insecta > Diptera > Megamerinidae > Megamerina > Megamerina dolium. Next base: position 90,664,895 of record OY978526.1, read on the forward strand.
GGAATTGTTGCTCCTTTCCTTACAAGTTTATCTGCCATTTCGTTCCCATTGATCCCTACATGCCCCGGAACCCATAGAATCCACACCCGATTGAGTTGGCGCAGGATTTTCAGCTTTTCGATGCACTCCATCATCAGTTTTGATGTAACTTGATGAGATTTGAGTGCTTTGATAGATGCCCGGCTGTCACTCAGTGTTGCTATTCTACCGTTCCGGTAATTCCGTTCGAAATTAAAGTGCGCAAATCTATCTATCGTGTACACTTCCGCTTGATAGATAGAAGTGTTCTTAGCTAATTGTTGAGAGTATATTTTCCCTGGTCCGAATACACCCGCCCCGGCTCCATCGTCGGTGAGAGAGCCGTCGCTGTATCATGTCATCATGTACTGATTTATCTTGCATGTTTCTGATACATCTTCCCAATCTTTTTTATTACTAAGTTCAGTTTTAATATGTTTCTTGAAGCTGAACGTTGGGAGTATCGATCCCCTTGGCATTGAGATTTCAGGAAGTTGATCAGCGAGAAGTTCTACCTTTCTTCGGTTGCTATAACCACCTGTGCTGATGTTATTCCCAGCTACTCTCAAAACGAATACATAATGAAGGCATATTTTTCAAAGTGGAAGTGCTGATAGTCAGGTAGGACTTTCGATTTGGAATATTTGGATCAAACACATTACGCGACAAAACATACCATTCAACACAAATTTTTTATTGTATTAGCAACGAATAAACAATGAACAGCTAAGTGAAATAAGTCAATAAGCAAATTAACTAAGTCTCATACACACACACACACACACACACGTATATTTGCATACATTCAACCAACCTACATACTTAGGTGTGTCTCAATTCAATATTGCATACAAAGAACAAATTCAATTAAAGTTATTAAAGAAATTTACAATATTTAAAAAAAAAAATGTTATGAGAATAGCAAAAAGAGTGAACATATTTAAATCAAAATCAATTTAAATAACACAAAAAGGAAAGTCCAATAAAGTCAAATATTCATAAAAGTAAATGCAAAAATTAACAACAACAATTCCGAATTTTTTTTTTTTTTTTTTTTTTTTTGATTGATCCATAACATATGTACTTTTATATGCACGAGTACATATGTTACTCATCAAACGCGCACAATGAAGCATCGCCAAGTCAAGAGTAATAAAAATTAAAAACGCACGCGTACAATATTACCGTCAAGTTATTGTATCATCTATGATACATACATATGTAGCATAGACGGCTAAAACTTATTTACTCACTCATTCACTCACTTGCTTGTTCGATCATCATCATCATCATCATCATCATCATTGAGCAATTATAAAATTCAACATTATTTATTTTAACACAAACTGAACATTAAATAAATTTCTATTTGTATCGATGCAATGTGTGTAACACACACACATGTATCAGTACTTGTATTTGTATACTCGTAACTATGTAGCAACACCAACATATTTACTATATAGTAATCTACAATATGTTGGTGTGGCATCAACACATATATACAAACATATGCGTTACTATGTGATTCTGTACATGTGCCTAAAAAGGGGTGCGGTCTTCAGTAGTAGTAGCATCTTCTTTGCAATTGCTTTTGTTGTTGTTGTGCAAATAATTCAGTACTATGTACTTTACTACCAATGCTTTACTAGAGTAAATTGCAAAATTTCATATTTGTATGCTAACACATGTGTCTGTCCATACTCGTTTATGAATATTTACCACCACAACCAAACAATCAATTCAAAATGCAATTACGCATTCCAATATAGTTGCGTATACATACATTATCGCCAGCCAGCGTACCAGCCACCTAGTCAGCCTAGGCCGTTTTATGTGTGTGAGATCATACATTAATAGAACCAACAATAACAACAACAGCAACTATAATAATGGGAATTGGAATATCGCGCGCGCATATAAGTCTATACAATTAAATGTTATTGCAGACATATAGTCACACACACATACATACACACACACACACACAGTGGAGTACATATGCTAAAAAAAAAACACACACAAATCATAATAATAACAAAAATCGAAAAGACAAGACATCAAGTGACTATCTGTCTGTATGTCTGTCCTTTCGTCTGCTTATATATCGTGAGTATTTGTTCTTTCTCTGCAGTTTATAGCAAAAGATTCTATGAACGGATAAAATTGTCGTACAAATTTCGACATATGATCGATTACTTGAAATTTTCTTCCGGTTTTGTTGTTCGTGTTTAATTTGTTACTTACACAAATCGATTCGGAACCCTAGAGCTCTTGAGAGCTTTATCAATTACTTGTCGACAGGTAGACACAGGCTTTTGAAAGCACTACGTTTTGTATTTCTGTTGCAGTTAATCAAACCAGTGAATTGATTTGAATAACACTTCGATCAGTTCCTTCAATTTGGCTACGAAATTTATGGCGTTGTCTCACATGACCTTCTTCGGTAGTCCTCTGCTCCCGATAAACCATTTAAAAAGATAAAAAAAAACATCGGTTGAAAGGATAGCTAGAAACAACTTCAATACGGACAGCTTTAGACGAAAAACACACAAAAACAGCTACATAAGTTTTGATAAGGTGATCTGCCACGAATTCTATAAGAAGTATAAAAATGTACCACAAAAATCACCTCAAGTTACACCCAAATTGTCCAAGAAAATAATACTATCGGCAAACACATCGGGTATAACTAATATAACAGTGAATAATGTTGCCGACAATCATTCAGAGAATGTGATAAAATAGACAACAACAGCGCCATCTAGTGTCAATGTGACTAATACTCTTCATAACGATAGTGGAAATGTGAAACAAAATGTTGGCACCGTACATCATGTCAAAGTTTTTCCCTCTACAAGTGCCCCAATCAGTTCCCAGGCTAAACACGCCATCAGCGGGTCCATTTCGCTCATCTTCTCGACATCAAGCTCATGGAGTCTTGGTCTCATTGACCGGAAAAGCCAAAACCGCCGTTGCCAACTTCGACAGGAGAACTTGTAGCAGTTGTGAAAAAAGAAAAATCGACTGTGGCAGACAGTAATGGAGTGCATGATAGTCCGGCGTCCGACATTACAGCAACGTCGAGTTGTGTAGCCATCAACTGACCAAATACCATCCACAGCAGTCGGTCTAGCGCCACTGCCTATCCGGCCACCCTTTCTGACACGTGAACTAACTGAGGCTGTGATAACAACTCGTCCCAGTCGAAGAAATGGTCATTACGTTAAGATTCGCACTAGCGAAAATGCAGAAATCGCAAAAGCAAATAACAAACAATAGCAAAATTGCTATCTCTACCAATAACAATGGAGAATTTGGTATGGGCCCACTGCACATAACAGTTAGAGCATCAAAAAACCTCGGAAATTCGCAAATCAAAAACTGTCACACTTACCGCTGGAAAGGAACCTGACATTTTTACCGGTAAACCATGTTTTGATCGGGCTTATCGATGTGGTTGCTGGGCCGGATGGCAAAGTCCGTGTGGCACAAGTTCGAACTCGCACTGAATATTTCTTTCGGTATGTTATTCGTGTTTAATTGTGACTTAAACAAATCGATTCGGAATCCCAGAGCTTTATTAATTCCTTGTCGACAGGAAGCTAATGGCATTCTGAACTGCAGTTCGTGGGTTCAATTCCTGGCTGAATAATAATAAATAACTATGGCACTTATAAGCCCCGAAGTGCTCTTTGGCCGAACCTCTCTTCCATTACTGTTGTGCGTGTTAAATTTTGGACAATGTTAGAACGGACCTACTTATATTTTAGCCGGTTCCGAATGGCAGAACTCTTGCTACATCACTTTTTCATAGCTTTGTTACAGAGTTCTCTTAGAAGCTTTTCCATAGCAGATTGTTACTGCCGGAAGAATTGCCAATTGCTTGCAGACAGGTGGGTACCGTTCGAAAGAAAAATCTTTTCGATATGAAATTTGTTATGCTTCAGCCGGGGATTGAACCCACGATCTACAGATCAGAAGACCAACACACTAAGCACGGAACTACGGCACTCAGTGGTTCCCGGCTGAAGCACAACTTACATGTCGAAATGTTTTTCTTTCAAAATGGTACCCAACCATAATTGGCAATTCCTCCTGCAGTAATAATTTGCCACAAGGGTTCCGGCTAGTATAAGTATGTCTCTTAAAAATAATGTCCAAAATTTAACACGCAGAACAGTACTGGACGGATCCCGAAATAGGCATCACAATTGTATATAATATACATATATAAGCAACTTCTGAGTGTTTCTAAGTCTGGATGCTCATGCCTCATCATCAGTCTATTTGTGTGCCTTTCTAAGTGTTTGGATATTTTTTACTCCCCGATCGCCCCCATATCTGTTTTTCATGTACTTATAAATCAATGAAACGCAAAACACACAGAAACGTATATACATACAAGCATATAACCACATGAACACAACACAAAAAAGCACTCTTTTGCTATTAATTTGAATGGCGCAAAGAAAACTCGATTATTGGGCATATTGAAAGATTCTTTTAATGTGTATTATTATGAATTTTTGTTTTTTTTTTCACTTTTTTCGCAATTTTTTCTATTTTATTTTTATTTCCATTTAATTATTTCAGTATATTTCATTAAACATTAACTATGTTACGCTTCTGGCACACGCCACGCGCTTAATACTAAATTAATATTTTTGTACATATGTACGAGTATACGATATTTCTTAACCTAACCATTTTCTTTTGAATAGAATTAAGTATGTATATCTAATGTATAATGTAAATATATAGTTTGCGTATACATACTTACATTGTACCAATAGTCAATTTAAACAAAAATGAAAACCACATATTTAGAAACTGAAAATTGTGTATATACAAAATTTTCTTTTTCTTTTTCAATACGGTCACTTAATCAATTTCATTTCAATTCATTACAAATATCAGGTCAGTCCATAAGTTCGTGCGTTATTTTTTCAATAGTTTCACAGTAGGCGCTTTTTGCGTACAAAAAATGATTCGTGGGAGATAACGGAACTATTTTGATTTTCTCTGATGTATTGTGGATTCAACAAGTGATTTTAATAGCGCATAGAAGTATGCGTTGTTAAAAAATAAAAAGGAATCTTCGAACGAGTATTTATAAAAATGGAAAAAATGCAACAACTGCTACTACAGAAATAAACGCAGCTCATGGGGAGAATACCGTGAGTGTAAGGACTGCGCAAAAATGATTTTACAAATTCCAAAGTGGTGATTGTGACGTTGGTCTGGTTTTTAACTCCGACGCCTTGCTGGAACTCGTGGAAGCTGAGCCAAGTTTGACAGTCGATATGATGGCTGGAAGGTTAAATTCATCACATGGAACAGTTTACAGATATCTGGTTCAATTGGGCAAGATTCCAAAGTTGGGAAAATGGGTTTCGCATAAACTTTCCATCGCAAACATTCAGCAGAGAGTGAGAATGTGTGTCCTCAGCTGCTGTAGTGGCTTGAAAATGAGAGTTTTTTGAACCATATTGTTACTGGGGATGAAAAATGGGTCCTTTACAATAATCCTAATAAAGATGAAACATCAGAACCGACCCCCAGAGATATCCTTCACCTCAAGAAGATTCTCCTTCCTATTTGATGGAATATATATAGCCGGTATCGTTTATTTTAATATGCTGGAACCGAAACATACGATCACAGCTGATTATTATTGCCATCAACTATTCAAACTCGCTCGCGTAAACTCACTGACCTTAACAGAAAAGATATCTCGACCTATGTTGGAGTGATTACCGGCCACTGCCTCTTAGGACCTCACGCAGCGAGAATAGGCTTAGGCCATCTGGTGCATGACTACTACAGAAGCTGCAGAGATGAGAAGGAACTCGAGAACGTCTCACATCTGCTGGGTACCCGCCCTGCTTTATGCAAAAGACGCAAAAAATTCCTGGTATATTACCAGTTGAATGACACTTAGCCCCCCTATCAATGGTTGATATTAGCAACGTCCTAAATTTCGTCAAAAGTTCTGATTGGTTCGACATAGTAGAGTGGGAATATTCGCGTGGTACCACAATGGGTGTTTCTCTGGCCTACATGTGCTCTCCTTTTGCGAGGGCAGCCACTCTAACCTAACCTAACCTAACCTATCCAAACTGATTGAAGCATTTGAAAAAAGTCGACCGTCTTTAGTCAATAGACGCAAAGTTTTGTTTCATCACGACAACGCGAGACCGCATACCACAAGACAGACCTTAGGCAAGCTAAACGAGCTCGGGTGGGAGCTAATGCCACATCCACCATACTCTCCGGATATTGCACCTTGCGATTATCACCTTTTCCGTGGATTTCAGTCCCATATAAGTAATAAGAACTACACCTCAAAAGCAGCTATAAAAAGGGATATCGGCGCGTGTTTTGACTCCAAGGATAAACAATTTTTTGAGCAGGCGATTAAAAATTTGCCTAACCGTTGGGAAGAGATTGTAAATAATGCAGGAAAATATATTATTAATTAATAAATATTAAAAACTTATTTTTTATTTAATTTAAGACCACCTAAGAAAAACGCACGAACTTATGGACTGAGCTTATATATTGTAAGATATGTATGTGCGGTACAATCGTATGTATGTACATTATGGTGTGTCAAAAAATGAAACTACATGAAAAAAAAACCGAACTCAAATTGGAACGATGGGAGCGCCACACGGTGATTATTTCGGGAACTTTTTGATCAAGGTGGTATACTACAATATAATATAAGCAGTGGGTGCTTTTGCATACATTTGCTTATGCGTTTTAATTTTGATAGCACAACTAACACCATTTTGCAATATATTCATGCATTATACTTACATTTACATGCACTTATGCTTTTAGAATAACTACATTCCGGTGCAACAGTTATCCACCCTTTATTTCACCCAATATTTTGCTATTATTGTTGCTGCTGCCATTGTTGTTATAATTAAAATAAAACAATAAATTCAAGAATTGCACAAACAAAAACCATTACATAAAATAGCATGTCATATCCGTTCATTAAAAAACGTAAATAAATGCATGTGCATAGGACTTATGAAATATTTGTATTCAAACAACTTAGATTTGTGTGTGCGCTTGCGTGCCTTGTTGTATGTATGTGATCATAAATAATAAAATGTCAAAAGTTATCTGACAGCTGAGAGAGGCAAATTATAGCATATTCAAGCAATTTCCTGTAAAACGTCATGGCAAATTATGAAAACATTAATAAAGTTGTTGTTATTGTTTGTATCGTACCCATATTAATGCTAGCAGTGCTGCAGTGCTGATGGTTATTTATTTATTTTACTTGGATTCTAATAAAATGCAAAAATCTTGCAAAAACTTGTTGACCGGCCGCAAGCAAAAAAAATGTATTTAATTGAGCATTATAGTGGCAGCAGCAGCAGCAGCGACGGCAAATATGCTCACAAAAATTTATTAATTTCGCTTATAGTATACAATATACATACCTAGTCAAGTCATAAATATTGATACACAACTAAACACATTCATTTATGCTTCATTGCCACCTAAAAACACTTTTGGCATCAATTGTTTACAATCATGTAATGGGACGACATGGAAAATCGTATTGTTGTAGTTGGCCTACTAAAATGCAACATAGGAAAAGGCGATATCTTTCAGACCTTGCGACCGCTTGGAATCACTTGGTGGAGTGCGAGACCATCAAAGATCCGGCCGTCCGCTCACTTTGAGAACTCCGAAAGCGATCAAAGCCGTAAACAAATGAATAGACTGAAATCCGCTGCGAAAACAGAAAATCTGTCGCGGGAAATGGAAATGCAAAAAGTCCATGTCCATGAAGATTTGGGACTCAGCTCCTACAAGCAACACACTGGGCATCTGGTCACGGCTGCATTGGAGGGAAAACGCAACCGAAACTCGAAAGCGTTACGCAGACGGCACGCTCACAGACAAATTCTGTTTACTGACGAGAAAATCTTCACCTTAGAAGAATCAATAAACAGAACAGAACGATCGTATGTATGCTCGGTCATCCAGAGAAGCATTCCAACTCATCCCGAGGATCCAAAGAGGCCTCCGCTCCAGCTCACAAGGCAAAAACGACTCAACTGTGGCTAAAAAAAACAACATTCCGGACTTCATATCAACGGATGATTGGCCAGCTGATAGTCCAGACCTCAACCCGTTGGATTACAAGTTGCGTTCCGTATTAGAGGGCATGGCTTGCTCTACTCGACACCCAAATATTGAGTCGTTGAAGCGAGCCCTTGTCCGTGCAGTGGATAATTTCCCCAAGCATGAAGTGCGTCTCGCGATCGATGAGTGGCCATATCGTCTCAAGTCATGCTGGAAGGCAAATGGAAGTCATTTTGAATAAAAGTTTTGAAAAATATTAATTCATTTTCATTTGGCGTTTATTTTTCTGTGTACCAGTATTTATGACTTGACTAGGTATTTTACCTTGCACAAGTGCAACGGTATATTAATTCGCGTCAGATGCTTGATACCACTTGAAAGAAACTCCTATGTTATACAAAAATATTTATGTTATTGATAAGCGTCGCATAAGTACGACGGCAGTTAAATTAATAAAATAATTTATTTTCGGCTCAATACATCGATAATCTCTTGATTATACCCAAATTTCTTAACACCGTTCAACCACTTAGGCAACAGCAAATAGTTGGGGAACAGGAATTGCTGGATGGGATTGAAGCTATTCATAACCTAACTCATGCAATTTTGCCATTGCTACTGCGGATTTATGCACCGGTGTGTTGTCATGTTGGAAGAACACTACCACAATAAATGCGGTCATTTTTACTACAAATCAAGGTCGAATATGTCCAATACCTATTAGTAATATTCGCCGATGATGGTTTAACCCTTTTCAAGATAACCGATATGAATGACCGACAGCGGAATTCAGTACATCAGTTCTTAACAATTAAAGTTGATGGTGCAAAATCCCCATGATATTTATCAAGCCTTCAAATGCAAAAAGGGCTGACTTAATTAACTATCTCATAGACATAATTTGACAAGTAGATTAATATTGTAAAGCAAAATGAGTTCGAAGAAAATGGGTAAACTATGGCTACTATTTAATTTAGCCTTAAACAGTCTTATTTGGAAACTGAATCCAGAGTGAACACAGGGTAGAAAGAGGTCGACGCAGGCTGACTGTAAGGCCATTTTTATATTTTACTTTTATTTAGCATTTATCATATAGAAACAAATGGTCTATCTAAATGCAAGAATGTATCAATACAATAAGAGTTTTAACAGAGCAAGTTATGGCGTATTAAAATGATTTTTTTTTTTATGTGGCTCTTTAGCTAAGCTTCTCTCCCAGTACTATTGTGGGTCTGAAATACTGGACAGTATTAGAAGGGACCTATTTATATTAGTCGATTCTGGACTGCAAAAGAATTGCCATTTGCTTACCGACAGATGGGTACCGTTTGAAAGAAACATCTTTTCGATATTAAAGTTGTGCTTCAGCCGGCAATTGAACCTACAACCTACAGATCAGAAGGCAAACGCATTAAGTAACTAACCCGCGATTATTACGATTATAATTAATAAATTGTGAACTTTAAATATTTGTTGTCAAAATTAGATTCAAAATTTAAATGTAATAGTGACATGTTTGATAAATTTCCCATACAAAACAAAAGTATAGTACGTAATAATATCAGTACATATATATTGCGTTGCTCATCGATGGATAAAAAATACTTTAAACACCATCAATGAGAAAAAATCCAAAAAAATAATATAATGGAATAAAACTAAAAAGTTATAGGAAAAAAAAAATATTGATCCATATGCAACAGTACATTATATACATATATAAATACATATTGTTGTATATTAAAAGTTTATGTTAGCGTTAACAAAACTGTGTCAGCAACAAATTTAATACGACATCATGATATGACAACGAACGAACGACTCAACAGTTATGCTGGTGTTGATGGTGGTGATAGAGGTGATCATAGTGGTGGTGGTGGTGGTGGTGGTGTGACAGCAGCATGCATTGCCTGGTAGCCTGGTAGCCTGATATGGCGTGACAATTTTTCACAGCCTGTTGCCGCTACAATTATGCATACAGACTGTCACTGCAAGCATACAAGCAAGCTGGCTGACAGTAATAAATTGACCATAATATGCCTGTGAAGCCGCACGTACATTGTTGTGTACATGAAACATGAATACACATTTTCTGACAATCTAACACGTCCATTCAACTGAGAGTTATATGTATGATTGGTCTGCCAGAGTGACAGTGTCATATTTCTATCAAATGTGAGTCTTCATTGAGAAAAACGTATGCACGTTAGCTATTTATAAACATATGTATACATACACACATACGTGTGATAGTTGAAAAATTTTGCTTATTACAAATTGAATGATGATTCATCAAGAAATGCATACATACATACATATATAGGGATGTATGTATTTATATATGGTCTAATATTGAGTACCGTTCGTTAAGTACGTTAAGTATATGTACCAGAATATACGAGTATATAAGACTATGGTCATACCGAAAGTACCTACATACTTAGTACCACCCTCTTTCTTCAGCATGAATGATCCCATGCAATTCTGAAAGAGCATAATATTTTTAGACTTTTTTTCTAATAACTCGCTTAACTGCACTCTTATCTTAAAAACCAGAACTAGAGATTCCTGCCTGGTGCCCTGCTTGACAAAGAAAAATGCCTCTGATTCGAGGGCTCCGATAATCACATCTCTCATATAATGTATACGTGATCAGTTCTGTTAAATATTACAGTATAGGGTGCTCAACAATATAAAATTATGAATTATATGATATGTAATGTATGTCATTTAATGTCGAAGAGTTAATAGCTTCCATTGAACTACGAACACATGTGGGTACAGACATATGGATTTTATACAATCATATTTTTATACATATATTAGGGATGTTCAAACGTTAAAAAAAAATTGTTTGAATGCTAGTAACATCTCTGGTAGCTTTTCGTAGAAAAAATAAGACTCTCAAAAGAAAAACTTTAAATCCATTCACTGTTTATCCTTTGAGTGTTTAAAGTTTTTGGCGATTCTGCTAGAGTGGCAAAAATCAATTTCTCCTGAAGAAAGTAAATTGTAGAAGAAGAAATGTTTTCAAATTTAATTTTTTAAAAATCTTATTTTTCTTTCAAAGAAATGTTTCAGAGAAACTTAGCACGCATTGAAAAAAAAATGTTGAAAATCCCATATTTGGTTATATCTAATGTACATATCTATATATATGTATAATATATAGTTATGAGTATATTGACATTAATTTTAGAAAATTACTCGATAATTACATTATCAACCCGCACATCTGCTAAAACAATTTTTCGGTCTTCTGTCAATAGATAGAATTAAGTGTTACTAATATTTATGATTGTATCTACTCGTATGTAAGACAATGTTTGTTTTTTTTTTTTTTTTTTAACTTAGGGAACGTGCTAAAGTATTCAACATGTTATAAGAAGCGGAATAAAAATAAAATAATGCGTGAATGACACTTGTTTCATATATTCAGAAATACAGACATACTGTCGTATGCACTATAAATGTATATATGTGCATTACGAGAAGAATTGCGATTACCAGTGAGAAATGTCAATATGTCACAATGCATTACAATCAACTCCATGAGATATACTTTTATTGAGCATTAGTCGCCGATTTATTTAATTATCTTAAAATAATATAAGGTATAGTATAGTAGGTAAGGTGTCGTATCTCGCGTTGTATAAATCGGATTACCCTAGATAGCGTTAGAAAGATAGGATTTCGTACTAAGTAAACTTTTCAGGCAGTTTTCCGATTGCCTGACTCAGTATTGTTTGAGCACGCGTCAAAGATGGACACCAGTAAAGAGAAAATGCGCCATATTTTACAGTTTTTCTTCGATAAAGGCGAAAACGCAAGCCAGATGGCTGAAAATGTGAATAGTGTTTATGGTCCTGACACTGTAATAGCCTAGACAGACGGCAGCCTAATTCGGGATTACCGGCGCACTTAATCCGATTAAAATAATAACCTGACAGACGGCAGTATTGCGGATTAACTAAACGGCTGATTGCTGTTTTATTAGGTCTGTCCACTTACATTACTATCACTATCAATTTCTGTCATCTATCACTCTCGATATGAGAAAATCTACAAGAAGTACGTGAACTGAAAACTATCAGAAACTTGTAAATTGACATTCACCGCTCGTAAATGACAGCTGGATTTATTTGTTCGCCAACACTTTTCATGTTGAAAACTGTTAACAATTGTTGAAAGTTTTTTGTTAGCAAACACACCTAATATTTTGTAAAATGGATGAAGAAAAATTCACAATATACAATTTTCAGCAGTGTTGCCATCGTAAATTGCCCTAATCTTTATTTTGAGAATTGACTCATAGAGTTTATGCGGATTAACTGCAGTTAATGCCCGAGTTAATGCGATTTAACTCGGTAATCCGGAATTAGGCTGCCGTTTGTCTAGGCTATAAGAGCCAATCACGTGAAATTTTGATTTCGTCAATTCCGTTCCGGTAATTTTGATTTCAAATATGCATCACGCTCTGGGAGGCCAATTGTCTAAAATATCGATAAAATAATGGAAATCTTCGAGTCTGACCGTCATATAAGCACTGCTGCTGAATCGCAACAAAATTGAACCATTTCTGAAGTAGATGGTTACTGGTGATGAAAAGTGGGTCCTTACGACAACAAACAAGCGAAAACGGTCGTGGTTGAATCGCGATGAGCCGGCGCAAACGGTGGCCAAGCCAGGATTGACGGTCAGGAAGGTTTTGCTATATGTTTAGAGGGATTGACAGGAAATTATCCACTATGAGCTGCTCCCCTACGGCCAAACTCTTAATTCGAACCCGTACTGTCAAAAATTGGACCGTCTGAAGGAATCAATCGCCCAGAAGAGGCCAGCTATGGCCAATAGGAGAAGCCAATTGTGTTCCATCAGGACAACACCAGGCCACACACATCGATAGTGACTCGGCAGAAACTCCGGAAGCTTGGTTAGGAGGTTCTTATGCATCCACCTTATAGTCCGAACCTGGCACCAAGTGATCACTACCAGTTCCTGCCTATGGCGAATGATTTTGCTGGTGAAAAATTCGCCTCAAGAGAAGCTTGTGAAAATCGACTGTCCCAGTTTTTTGCCAATGGGGTCGAGGGTTTCTATGAGAGTGGCATTATGAAATTACCTTCAAAATGACAACAAGTTATCGAACAAAACGGTGCATATTTGACCTAAATCGGATCATTCTAACTATGCTAAATAAAACCGTCAATTAAATGCAAAAATAATGGATTTATTTTTACATCTATAGATTTTGACAGATGACAATTCAAACTTCATTTAACGATCGATTTTTACATAATTTCGAAATTCGAAATTCGTACACTTAAAACCAAACTTTGACACAAAATCGGCATTAAATTGTGAATACGTAAATATTTCATTTATGTACGTTATTTTATTTTCCCAATGGGGTGTTTTGTGAACGTGTTAGCAATTAACATTGCTCCAACAAACTGTCACAAATGTGCCTTTGTCTCTCATTTCTTTTTCTTTTCGTCACAATACACATAGAACACTTCAATGGACTATTCTTACTCGTTTGATTGCTTTCATGGACCGTCTGTTTGTACATACTTGTATATACGTTTATATAAATATGAGTATGAGTTTGCCATTACGTGGGCGATGGTCAGGGTTAGGCTAATTACGCTAGAGACGCGTGTTGCCATTTCTAAATGGCTGTTGTTTAAATTTTTTTTTATCATGAATGTACAATGGAGTAAAGTGGACATCTATTTCATTTTCACTATCTTTTGTTTTGTTGTTCTCGTTTTGTTGTCGTTGTTGTTATAAGCATTATTATTATTATTCTCACTATTTTTGATATCATTGGCACTATGTATACCTTTACGCGCTAACACGTTAGGTACTCACATAATTATTATGTCAGACATCATTTGACTGACAGCCACACAGACGGACAGTAACATTATAATTATGGATGATGTTGTGTGGAATTGCGCATTCATAATATTTATGTAAATGTGTCTACAAAAAAAGGCAACAATCACAACAACGAATTTCGAGTATTAAACGATTAAACACTCTTTAGGTTCCTTCTTTTCGAAGATCTCTTCTTCCTTTTCTTTCTGCCACTACCACTACCTGCTATTAAATATTTTGTATACGTGCATTCTAATGAATATAATTCCAATAAAAAATTAAAATCAAATTTCAATTATAATTAAATATTTTTTAATTAATTAAACAACTATTTGTAGACGACCATTGAATAATTGAGTGAAACCTTTTTTTGTCACATTAATTAACTACGTAAAAAAAATAATAATTTAAATAAATAAATTTGAATAGTACATAATGCTAAGTATACATACATCCGCAAATATTTAGATACTTTAAAAATAATTTAGAAAAGTTCCAGCTCATGATATAGCCCTCTGCATATCGTACCATGTTTTTATCTTGTATCGTTATGTTAAACACCACCAACCAGCTTTTGTGAGGATGTGACGTCAAATAAAACATTTGTAATCATCCCACAAACAATAGAGTGGAATCAGCTGAGGAAATGTCATTAGATTGAGTTGCTTATTTAAAATATAAATCCAGATTTGTGTACTCATAATTGTAGATATTAGATACATTTAGTCGTCTAGTATCTACTTCTACATCCTTCAGCAATTTTCTAACTAGAGCTATATTTTGGCATAGAACATTATTACCATCATGCTTAGAAGATCATAGATATTGCCTCTTGGTGTATTCTAATTACGAAACACATTAAAAAAACCTCACCAAACGTTTAAACGCGTCCAATTAGGATTGCAAATTTAAGGCTTTACATTGGGGTCATATTGAGACTGCACAACTATTATGTCAAAGTTCGTGTGCTGCATAAGTCAAGTCAAATTTAAAAATCAAGAAGTTTTGGACTTTACAGAAGTTTACAAAATTGACCTTACATCCGGACGGTCAGACCGATTCATATCCCACACATCTAGAGGTATCCAACAGCTTCCCTTGCCCATCTTTTACGCCGTTGTAGGGTATAGAGAATATACATTTAAAATAACATAAATACAAAATTCAAGGTAAAGGTTGTTCGGCTAAATTAATATGGCTGCCCGCAAGTGACACACTCAGACCAACATCGGTCCATTGTGTTATCATATGGCATCGGTCTATCCAAGTCTACAAAAATATATCTTAAGTTATACTTTAAAATTATCATTTTACTGATATCATAAAAATATTATTATTTAACACTTATAACAATATGGATAACATCTGATTACTATAAAACAAAAATATTTAGATTCATAAAAAACCAAACAAAAAAAAACATCAATTGTTCAAGTCTTTAATAAAACGTACTTCAGTACTTACTAGCGAACATCTTGAAGCCATAAAAAATGAATACCTAAACTTAAACAAATTATTCATTTCACGATTTCAGCTACATAATTTATGTTTTCAATATGTTAATTGCATGAAAAATATGTTTTTTTAATTTTTACGGCAATAAATACTCGTACATATTTGGAATCTCCAATAAAGGCAATATATATATATATATATATATATGATATTAATACATATTAGAGTGGTTCAAACTTGAGTGGAACAAATTCCAGTTGCTCCGATTTTTCAGTTTGCGTCGCGAAGGTTCGCTTTGCTTTAAATAAACAACATATCAAATATAATCCGATTTGATTCAAATTAGTTTAGACGATATTCATTTTTCAAAAATTCATAAATTGTAGAAAGTGAAATAAAAAACCAACCACTTACCACCAAGTCACCACACAAACGAGATGCATATCTGGGCCCACTTTTAATGCAAATGTGCGCGTTCACCAGGGCTCAGCCCTTAGCCCGCTGCTTTTCAACCTAGTAATGCCGAAAATAAAGCTGCTCTACAAGGAAAGCTAGACCTATGGGTGGACGCACTTGAATCAAATGGCTGGAGGGTGAGCTGCAGCAAAATCGAGATGATTGAGTTCCAGTTCGAAGGAAAAGCCGAAAAAACCTGCCTAAAACTTGGCAGCGATTCCATCAAGAGCGTAGGAAGCTTCAAATACCTTGGCTACACTAATATAGTGTAAACGGCACGCTTGACAAAGATATACCGCATAGGATCCAATGTGGGTGGTAGAGCTGGAGATCCACATCAGGCGTTCTTTGCGACAAGAGGATGACATAAAAGGCAAAATCTACAAATCTATTGTCAGGCCAGCAATGCTTTATTCCTCTAAGTGATGAACGATACCGGAGAACCTACAAGAAAAACTACATGTGACGGATATGTGACGGAAATGACGGAGTTGTGTTACCATTCTCTATAAAGTCCAGAATAGGTCCGTGGAAGCAGCAAAGTGGCGCCTATTACAGATAAGCTGCAAGAAATTCACCTCCGCTGGTATCGTCATGTAATGAGGAGACCGTATTGAGAAGAACATTAGCAATGGAATAGAGTAAAAGAGGCCCAGGAAGACCACTTCGAACTTGATGCAAATTAATCAAATCCGATTTGCGTAGCAAAAACATAAACGAGGAGACGACACTGGATCGCACAACCTGGAAATATCGTACAAGGAGAGCCGACCCCAAATAGGAAAAGGCTAGAACAAAGAAGAAGAAGAAGATTTTTTTAACCATGCGAAACCATTCGTTCGCAGAACTTGTAAACCGATTCAAATTTACATTTTTGGACCACTCTAATGCACTTGCACTATACACCATACATTATATGGACATGTAAAAAACGTTTTTGCAATTAATACTAACCACACAGAAGCACAATAGCTTCAGCCATAAAACTTCCGTTGTACCATAAAAGGAGATTAAAACCAACAGCAAGAACAACATGACCAGTCATGACAATTCAAGAAGCAAAGTGTCATTTAATAATACCAAAAACAACAACAATAGTTTAATGTTTAAAATTATTACAACATTTTGCTATAACGAAGACAGCCGTACAGATATTTACAATGTTGAAAAATAGCATATCGTGACATTGAATTGGCTTTTGTATAAATGGTTTGCAATAGCAGCAACAACTTTCAGATTCCATGCAAACAAAATCATACACATCTTGCAAATATATACAAAAATGCGCATGAAGGGTGTATTTAATGCATTGTCCTTTGTGTAATATAAATTGAATGTCAAAATGACCATCAAATATGGCAATCCATAAATTGATCAGAGATCAGTACAGAGATACCCGCCACTCCACAACCAAAACGACGACACATTTTCTTCTCAACATAATTGTTATTATATTCATAACTACGATCATTAGCAACATTTTACACATGTTCGAAAAATATTGCACGCTTTTACAAGATCAAATGTGCCATGCAATATGCCATGGTCAACAGCACCAACAACAGCAGCAGCCCAATAATTCTTTTTTTGCACAAATGCACATACACACACTTAACCTAGATGTGAATATGAATATTCATTTGTATGTAATGTAGATATGGATAGCTGCTGTTGCACGCCTGCTGACTGACAATCAACTGAGTAAGATGTATTTGCTTGTTTTTTTTTTTTTTATAATTGCAATCCCATAAAAATAGCAACACAAGAATGTTTTTCAGCAGAACAACAGAGGTTAATGGCATCTTCATTACTCGAATATTTTTGTGAATGGATAACACTGTACAACAAATGTTGGCTTTTCAGCAATGAAATACAATGTTATTAGTCATTTTAATATGGAAATTCACGTGATAAGCGCCGACAACTTATCGCAAGTTCAGTTCGAAATACTAATTCCTTAAATGTTAACTATGACAATGGAAAACCGATGAAAATTAAAACACAGGAAGCGTATCGAAAGATATTGGAGGTATATTTTCTCTTTTTTCTGATAGACCTCTTTGAATGAATGGATTATCGGATTCCCCTTGTCTATAGCCAGGTAATTGAGGATAGCGTAAGTATTTTGAGAATTTTTTTTGGAAAATTTGCTATCACTTGGCGACACTTATAAGAACAATCAAATTAAAAAAAATTTCAAATTAAATGATCGACGTAGTGCAGGAACTGATAATGCAAGGTCGTCATATGACATTTCATGAGATAGAGGCATCCTTGTACATTAGTTCCACTTCAGTACATTCAATTTTGCTTGGACAGTCAGTTATGAAAAAAATTTGCAGTAGTTGGATACCCCAATTTATCAATATCTCAAAAAAGGTTCGAGTCGGTTGGTGTAAGAATATGCTTATAAAGTTCGACCGTGGTGCTTCAAAAGATGTGTATAAAATCGTGAGAGGTGACGAATCATGGATATATATTGTGGCAACTGTTCCGCTTGAGCAACGTAGGACGGTTAATTCTGAGTGGTACACGACCATTTGTTTGCCGGAAGTCTTCAGGGAAATTCACAAATCCAACTGCCAAACACGAATCATTTTCCATCATGACAATGCGAGCTCTCACACATCTCATCAAACAGGTGAATTTTTGAGCAGCCAAAACATCGAATTGATGACTTCTCCTCCGTACAGTCCTGATTTGGCACCCAATGACTTCTTCTTGTTCCCGAATATCAAAGGTAAACTGCGTGGTCAACGATTTACGAGCGCCAAAAAATGCAGTTGAAGCGTTCAAAAACCATGTTTTGGAAGTGTCTCAAGAGGAATAGAAAAACTGCTATGACAAATGGTTTGAATGAATGCAAAAGTGCATTGATCATCATGGTGAATATTTTGAAAAACAATAAAGCCGTTTTCATTTAAAAATGTTTGTTATTATTTTATATTCCCGAAATATAAATAGTAACCTTCGTATGAAGTAAAGTTTGAACAACAACAAACCGCGTTTCGTTCAAATCGAGTTCATCTCGTCTGAATTAATCAGGCATTTTGAGGACAAAAATTCGCATGCAATTTGCATTCGCGGGAAAATAGGCCTGAATATTTATTTCATTTCATATATTTCTTCCTCTCTCTCTCTCTCACTCATGGCATTTCCCTATTAAATATCTCTCATCAGCGCTGCTATGTAATTCGTATATGAAATGAGATCTACTGTAACTGTGCTAAAATCAAATTAACACTTCTTTACTATTATATTTTCTTTCGAATAAGCAGCAATGTATTCAAATATTTCGACAAGCTCATTAAATAACCTCTCATAGTCCTCTCTTAAAATTCATTTATTTACGAGAGAACAAAAAGCTCTTTAGTAAAAATCCATAAATTCATTAGAAACTTTTTATAGCAAAAAATTGAACTTGAGCTTTTTCTATAAAAATAGACTAAACTTTATTAGTGCTTAAAGCTGGAATTGCGATGATTCGGACAATATGGCGAAATGATAATTATTTCATTTAATTCTTCAGCAAAACAAAAATCAAATTCATAAAGTAGTTCTACTTGATAAAAAATCAACCTAGGAGGTTGTGAATGAATTATCGACTACTAGATATTTAAAGCTAATTGTTCCTTTTTTTTAGAAGAATTATCTTCATAGATCTCTTGACGTTTCCACTACGTTCCGCTAATGGCAGAATTTAAAATCCGGAACAAGACGTTTTGTTCTCAACAAAACTGTTATTTTGGACTTATTTCCAGATGCCAATGGATTATAAGAAGTTCAAATTTTTGACATCATGTAAGTCCAAGATGTATACTACTACCACTACTTCTCTAAATTTTAACACGAAGTTGGCTAATTATGCAAAAATTTTACTTCTGTACAAAACCATAGAAATAAGCATAGAAGCATATTTAAAACTAATTTTAATATGTAAAAAAAAAACTCAAAAATTATTAATTATGATTATAAATATTATTAATTAAAAAATAAATATCTTTTCTAATTCCAATAGAGGATGCAATCAGTAACGATTTATTTTACTCAACATGTACTTACAATGGCATATGCCATTCAACCACTATTTGTTTCTTAATTTTTTTATTTTATTTTTTATTGTAATAATGTAAAGATTGCTTTCCTAAAAGAGAAACTCGCGTTCTTTAGCAAATTAAATAATCTTTAAATTAAACGATATACTGCAAGAAGTATATTTTTAAAATATATATCAAAAACTTACGAGAATATAAGCTAATTTCTAAGAAAAAAAACCATAATTAACCAAACATATGAAAATACTATTTACTATATTGAAATAACACGAATTTGGATTTGTTTGAAAGATTAAAAATTACATACGAGATGTAAGTATGAGTATCTTCTATTTAAAATTATATCATGCATATTTAACGCTACTAGTATAACGCATGCTCAGTAATCAATGTATTACATAGCGTTATATTTATTTTTAGTCAAAATTATAACAAAAACAAAATTCATTCATTCGACAATGAATGTGTAAAGAGTGACCACAAGAACAATGTCTATGCATGTCCATTTTTATTCGTATATAAACTAATATATCCATAAGTTTACGTTTTGCTGGTTTGGCTTATTCCAAACTGTAAACACTTGAGTTAATCCAATTGATAATTGAATAATAAATCGTAAACCCGTAAATGCCTAATATAATTCATATTTATATTTTTATGAATTTAAATAAGATAAATATTTGTTAAAGTCCATATTAAATGTAAGTTGAAATTTAATTTTAAATATAACTACGGGCCGTTGCAACTAATCATTTTGAACTTACATTCATATATTTATTAAAATGAAGCAAGATTGAGATAAGATTGAACAAAACGGGAATTCTTTTCCATATTGCAAACAAATCACCCCAGCTGCCTTTAGAGACTTTTCGAGGTGTAGTTGCGATATATGTGACAAATAGTGGAACTTTTTTTACAACGATTCTCGTGTTCCGATAGTGTGAACACTCACAATTTTTCAAAATGCGACAATCTGCTCCGAAATCATTCTGACTATGGACGATCGAAATCAACCCTGTTGTGCCGATAATGTGAACACTCGTTTACCCAATATCGAGCAATGATACTGTAAAAAATATCGGCCGATATGCACCGAAAAAGATTGTCACAATATGCGATGATAATGGGATCGTTAAAAAAATATTTGTGCAATTTTTTGACATATGCGCCGATTTAGCACGATAAAAATCGATACAGATTGTGTTATTCGCGCCGATAGTGGGATCTTAGCTTTAGAAATGTTCTAGTCTAATATTGAGAAGTGCAATATCATTTCTTATTTACTAAAAGAGTTTTATTTCTATAAAAAGAAAGTGCATTTCAAGTAGAAGGTAAACATATTTAAAAATAAATTTTAAATATTTTTTTCTAGCAGGCCCATTAAACACTGAATAAATTTCGTAGATTTTGACGAGCTGGGGAGTTTCACATATTTAAAAAAAATATTTACTCATTTAATTATTTCCTGTAAAATGATATCGCTTCATCGAAATTTAAAAATCTAAATTTTTTAAAATAAAATTTAGCAAGTTTTTCCGTCTCTGTAGCGTGATCTTCCACAAAGGTCGCAATAAACAATTTAGAAGTAGGTCAGTTCATGTGAAACTGGTTATTAAGTTCTATGAGTATACATTCTGTCAAATAAGTACCCGGAAATTCTCATTTTTAATTTTCCCTCTGAGAATATTTAAAAATTCTGTGAATTTTTATTGCTATGTGTCATTTAGTTTGGTTACGGCGTCATTAGGAACAAGTCAACCTTTTGTGTGCGTTGCGATTTTTACTATGGATAAAAATATCGAACAAAGACAAATATCGAACAAAGTTTTCGACATGGTTGAATCACCAAATGTTTTTTTCAACATTTCCAACGTTTTGGCACAAGAAATTTCGTTTGAAACACAAAATTTCACACAAACTCTTTGTTCGATATTTTCATCCAGATTTTTGAAATATTCTCAGAGGGAAAATTAAAAATGAGAATTTCCGGGTACTTAAACAAATTTCCGGAAAAAAAATTTTTTGAATTATTCTCAGAGGGAAAATTAAAAATGAGAATTTCCGGAAATGAGAATTTCCGGGTACTTATTTGACAGAATGTATAACCAATGAAATAGTGAATTTCAAATACCCCGGGTAAGTACGATTGTTGAGCCTGATTTATTTATCAGACAATTTATATTTCTGTATCATGTAGGAAATATCTGTTTTTTTTTCTAGGTTTTCTGGATTATCTCAAAAATTTTCAGTCCAACCTTTCCAAAAATGTGATCTAATATGTTCATAAAGCTTTCGGTGCCTTGAAAAAATCATATTCTGAAAATATAAACTAAATCAAGCAAACAAAATATCAAAAATAATATAAATTTCTATAAAAATAACCAGTTACAATCGTATTGAGGTTTTTCGCATGGACACCGTACTCAGTTATCAACTATGCGGGTATATTTGGTATGGTAAATTTGGACCTTAACTTTAAATTTTGGCTTTCGAGTAGTACAATTATTATGTAAAAATTCTACACTTTCTACATTTTCTCAGAAAAATCGTTGTCTGAAGAGTTCCTCCAGCTGGAATCGGCTTCTTCTTCAGAGTTTCTGTTGCCAATTATACATATGTAGGCAATTTAAGAGTTAATTTTATATTATATACACACATTTTTCTTCCTAGGCATTTGTAAAAGTACACTTACTCATATCATGCCATATATCATATTAAAAGTTAACGAAAATCGTTAAATAATTGCATGTAAATAGGTATGTATGAAACAATTAAAATTAAATTGAATTTACAAGTAGTATTGAATCCGTAGAAGCCAAAAACAAAATTTCTACATAAACTTAACCTTGACCATCGACCACCAAAGACCAATGTACTAAAGAAAGCTAAAAATGAAAAACAAAATTTAAACAACTATACGAAGAAAATGAAATTAACGCATAAGTACTTACATTGTACATATGTATATGTAGATATATTACATGTATTAAGATGGCGTTCAATTCAAACACTCTAACTGAGATATGCAAAACAATACTCAATCAAGCAATATTGAGCAAACTTAATTTTGAATTGTCTTAATTGGATTTAGGCAATTAGACTAGAGCCTTATGCTAAGTAGATGGGTAGTCAAGTGGCCGTACATATAAAACTGTGTAAGTAAATAAAAGCAAACACCAAGTGAATATCGCAGCTAGAACAGTGGAACACTTAAAGACATTAAGACCTAGTATATTAAATGGTCGACTAACTGGGAATAACTGTGCGAACAGTTGAAAAAAAAAACAAGTTATGGAATAAATTTTCGATTATTTAAAGAATAACATACGGATAAAGGATAATCTTTTTCCAATACCGAGCTATTATTCCAGCAGAAAAGAGAATAGCCAAGTAATAGTCAATTTAAGTGTAATTCAGTAAACGAAAAAACAATTCAAAATGGGTTCCCTTAATCAACCCGTGTTTCAACATTTGCGCGATGGCCGCAACGTCAGCATAGCGGAAAGTGTACCAGCTGAAATCTATCACATGATCGATCCATATTGGTACCAGTGGCCACCAATGGAACCAATGTGGTTTTATATAATCGGTTTTATCATCACGGTGCTCGGTATGGCTTCAATTGTCGGAAATTTAATTGTGATTTACATCTTCACGTCGACCAAATCGTTACGAACTCCATCGAATATATTCGTCGTTAATTTGGCATTCTCTGATTTCATGATGATGTTCACCATGTTCCCACCGGTTGTGTTGAACGGTTTCTATGGCACATGGATAATGGGACCATTCCTGTGTGAATTATACGGCTTCTTCGGTTCACTGTTCGGTTGTGTGTCGATTTGGTCAATGACAATGATTGCATACGATCGCTATTGTGTCATTGTTAAGGGTATGTCACGTAAACCACTGACCATTTTGGCCGCAGTGTTACGACTAGTCGTTGTGTGGTGTTGCTGCTGTATTTGGGGCACATTTCCACTGATTGGCTGGAATCGTTATGTCCCCGAAGGTAATCTGACAGCATGTGGTACGGATTATTTTGCCAAAGATTGGTGGAATCGTTCATACATCATAGTCTACTCTATTTGGGCCTATATGGTGCCACTGCTAACGATCATCTGCTCGTACTGGCATATTTTGAAGGTACTGCAGCCATTTATAATATTCGATTCGATACGATTCAAATTCTTTTTCACAATCACATTATTTCCAGGCCGTACGCGCCCACGAACAAGCCATGCGTGAACAGGCTAAAAAAATGAATGTAGCATCGTTGCGCCAGGTTAGCGAATCCGATAAGAATAAATCAGTTGAGATTAAATTAGCCAAAGTCGCATTGGGTATGTTAAACATTAAAAAATATAAATTATTACTCAAAATATTATTGAATTTTCCGAATGTGATTTCTTTGAATGGGCTGACAACTTTTTTGAAAGCAATTTGTGACATTTTCATCCGAAACATTAGAAAGTTTTAGAGTTTGTTTTCAAACCCCAAAGGGCTCTTTGGCCGAGCTTCTCTTCCATTACTGGTATGCGTGTTAAATTTTGGACAGTTTAGAGGGACCTACTTATTTTAGCCGGTACCGAACGGCAGAACTCTTGCGGCATCACTTTATCTGAGCTTCGTCACAGAGTTCTTTTAGAAGCTTTTTAGAAGCTTTAGAACTGTCGATAGCTTCAGAAATTTATTTTCTAATCTTTTCTATAAAACAAAAGTTTTTGAAAAAGTTATGCATAACTCACATGAGACAGCAAGAGCCCGTTTCGATACCACGAATTGTTTTTTTTCCACTTTTCCTATATTTTTTATAGATCCTACTTCTGTTTTAAAAAAATATCAGAAAATGTCCATGTAAGAAATATTTGTTTTTTGTAGGTTTTTTGGATTTTCTCAAAAATCTTCAGTCCAACCTTTCCAAAAATTTGGTCTAATATGTTCATAAAGCTTTCAGTGCATTGAAAAAATCATATTCTGAAAATGTAAACTTAACAAGCAAACAAAAAATCAAAAATACTATAAATTTTTTTTAAAAATGACCAGTTACAATCGCATTATGGTTTTTCGCATGGACACCATACTCAGTTATCAACTATGCGGGTATATTTGGGTCGATGTCCTTATCACCATTGAGCACGATCTGTGGTTCGGTGTTTGCCAAAGCGAATGCTGTTTATAATCCAATTGTTTATGGTTTGAGGTAAGAGTTGAAGAAATAAAGGTGTGGTCATTAAGGTGTGATAATATCTGCTTGTATGTCTTCGTTTACAGCCACCCGAAATACAAGGTAGTATTACGTGAGAAATTCCCATGTTTGGCATGTGGCAAAGATGATGCTAGTGCCGAGGTGAGGACACAAGGCACTACAGAGGTTAGTGAATCGAATGCATAAATCGACAAGATTAATAATGATAATATTGATGACGACACTGGCTTATGATAATATGACAAAATGAGATGCATTCAAAATGGTATAATAACAACATAAACGTAGTAGGTGTATATTGTATATTCTACCACAACGGAATCTGAAGGAATTTTAGAAATTTTAAAATTTACTTTTTTTGTACATATTTCTATATGATGTTGTGATGTTTTTGTTTAGTTTATAACTCGTAGGTTGTTTAAATGATTTTTAACAGATTCCACATTGGTAGTCTCATCCTAAGAAGTATATGAAGAGAAGTTAGCAGCAAATTAATTAATGCAAAATTAAAAAAAAAAATATATACAAAAAAAAATCGATAATAAATATAATCAAATATTTATTAAGCGAAAATGAAAATGATGCAAAACTAAATAAAGCAACTGATTGAAAAAATCAAAATAAATTTGAATGTGTTTTCTTCATCGCAAATAAAATGTAATTGCTATATTTCAGGCAAACAAATAAAGTAATACAGTATAATCGTAGCCATAGCTCGATATTGAACAGCATTTTTTTTTTTTTTTCAAAAAGGCAACAAATCAAACTTTACCCATCTGAGCGAAGAGAAGATCAACTAAGGTTCTTCGGAGCCTCTAGCGACAATTATTTATATTTTTTATATATAATATTTTAGCAGTCTACTTTCACATTTATAAGTAGCAAAACATTTTGATTCCTTACGCGTTAAGCTTAAGTTCCGATTACCCGACTTTTGCAGTGTTTTTCAAACTGAGATTATGGCTATAAAGGAGGCGGCAATGTGGCTTCGCTGTAATACAATATCTTTCCAAGATATTTATATCTACACCGACAGTCAAGCCGACATTAAATCTCTCACAGGAACGTTCGCCAAATCGACACTTGCCCTCAAATGCCGCTCAGCTCTTAACGAGCCAGCGGAGCACTACAATGTACACATTGTATGAGTACCGGGGCATAGGGATATTCCAGGGAACTGTGAGGCAGATGAGATCGGGCACTAGGTTGCCAGAGATCAATCCATCTCATCACACAGAAATTCCGTTTGCAACATGCAAGCTTCTTATCACACAATATTACCACACCATAGCCAACAGAAGATGGTGGGATGAGAGCTCTTGTGTTACTACTCGGAAAGTCTGGCCAACCCTTGACAATAGAAGAACTCGTTCACTGTTATCAATGAGTAGGAAAACTATCAGTAATGTAATTGCGGTACTCACGGGCCACTGGCTTGTGGGTAGGCATGCTGCTAGGCTTGGCTTACCGTCCAACGATTTTTGTCGCAGTTGCCAGGACGAGGAAGAGGAGGAAACTGTTTACCACTTCCTCTGTAGATGCTCCGCCTTGGCACGTAGAAGGCACACTTATGCATGGTAATACAATAGGCCAATTTTTGACCTAAGTGCGCCGCCTTTTGGGGGGCGGTCTCATAACCTAAACTAACCTACCCATTTTGATAATTCATATTTAACGTATAGTCGAAATTGTTTAAAAGAAATATCGTAAAAATATTTAAATTTTTACAAAGAATTTTTCATAGAATTTTTTTAACTGAACCAAAACTTTGTAAGCTGTTTTCATAAAAAAAAAATACTTACCCAATAGGCGAGTCAAAATCTATTTGGAATATTAATCACGATGAAATTAAATTCGTTTACACCAAGTTTACACTAGATTGTGTAAAAAAAATGCTTTATTGAAGCAATTGCTACTTAAAAATGTACAAAATTAACTTTTCAAACATTTTCAAAATTTGCAAAAGTAAATATTATATACAATGGGCGTTAATCCCATTAATTCCCATTAAGTCAATGCAGATCAGCATCATCATCACTAACCATCATAATATGATTGTAATCCAATATCGGTTAGTTCGTTTGTACCATTTCGACGTATTACATCCTTTAATTTCAAATTCTGTTGCTGCTGCTGTTGCTGTCGCTGTTGCTGTCTTTCCTGTTCACGTTCCTTACTCAATTCATTTAATGTAACCATGGCATGTCCTTGCAACAGAATGAAATCGATGAGACGCCTCTTATTGGTAATAGTTTTCATAGTGTTTGGATCTGTACGTTTTCGTAAATAATTAAAACAACATGTCCTATAGATCGGAGATTTCAAAAACACAAAATGGGTCTAAATAGAAATGCAAATAAAATAATAATAATGCTTACCGGAAATTTTTTGTGCCACATGCACTGGCGCATTCATTACCACAGGAATCACAAGGGATGGCATCCGATGTGATGACATGCATAAAGAATATACCTAAACAAGAATGTAGAAATATGTGTCAACCAAGTTTTATTATTTCCGAGGAATTTACAAAATTTTGCATCAATCTCAATTTAAAATCAATATTAACGCATATATTACAAAGACTGCTTGTCCCATCAGAACCAAGAATTTGGAATACGAAAAGATAGAGGCGCAGAAAATTTTATAAAAAAACGAAAAAACGAAAGCGTAATTTTGTTTTTGCTAAATTAAACAATGTGCGAGTTTAACTACTTCCGAATCATTGCAATATCTGTATTATCTCCTTCTTAAAATATTTGACTCCAAAATACAACTAACTAGTCAAGTCAAAAATATTGATACACAACTAAACGCATTCATTCCGAAGGCGTTTACAATCATGGAATGGGGAAACATCGAAAATCGTATTGTTATAGTTGGCCTACTAAAATGTGACATGGGAAAAGGCGATATCTTTCGGACGTTGCGACCTCTTGGAATCACTCGCAATTTTGTGTATAGTGCTGTGTAGTTATTTGAGGATACTAGCGGAGTAATGATGCGTGGAGTTATTCGCGCATTGTGAGAACTCCGAAAGCGATCAAAGCCTTGAAGAAACGAATCGACCGAAAACCGCTGCGAAAATAGAAATTCTTGTAGCGGGAATGCAAATCTCGCAAAAATCCATGTCCATGCTCGCGGCTGCATTGGAGAGAAAACGCAAGCGAAAATCGAAAGCGTTACTCAGTCGGTACGCTCACAGACAAATTCTGTTTACTGACGAGAAAATCTTCACCGTAAAAGAATCGTTCAATAAACAGAACGATCGTGTGTATGATCGGTCATCCAGAGAGCAACCCAACTCATCCCGAGGATCCAAAGAGGCCTCTGCTCCAACTCATAAGGCAAAAACGACTCAATTGTGGCTAAAAATCAGCATTCCGGACTTAATATCAACGAATGATTGGCCTGCTGGTAGTCCAGACCTCAACACGTTGGATTACAAGTTGTAGTCCGCATTAGAGGGCATGGCTTGCTCTACTCAACACCCAAATATTGAGTCATTGAAGCGAGCCATTGTCCGTGCAGTGGACAATTTCGCCATGCATGAAGTGCCTATCGCAATCGATGAGTGGCCAGATCGTCTCAAGTCGTGCTGAAATGCAAATGGAAGTCATTTCGAATAAGTTGTGTTCTAAGATTTGTAGCCATTGAATAACCCAATAAAAATAAAAAAAAGTTTTGAAAAATATTAATTCGTTTTCATTTGGAGTCGATTTTTCTGTGTATCAATATTTATGACTTGACTAGGTAACACAAGATTTTAACATGTTCACACGGACATTTTATTTTGACTTAGACTACATTCTGTTCGAAAAAATATAGAAATAATGATGAAATCTCAATAATCGTCGAAACTTTATGACGCGATTGGTTTTTGTATTTTTTTATTATTCACTCGAATGTACGTTGGATGATATATACTTGCATATTATATCAGCTGAACATGATTACAATATATTGAATGAAGCTAGTTGCCTTATTCACAGCTACTATACCTACATATAACGATTCAAAATTGTATTGTACATTGTACATTGTAATACTTCAGGCTTGGTTCAAGACCTCCTATAGTACATACTGGGAATCACGAAAATTTATCATTTAAGCTAGAAGGATTGTAGAATATATGCATTTATGAATTTAATTAACACAATAAGCATGCATATGGAATGAATTTCGCCAAATAACACAAACAATTCTCTTGATATTAATTTTTTAGTATCAAGAACGTAGGCTATAGAATTGGGTGGTCTGGCACTGTAATACAAATCAAATAAAACTTAAAACTTAAATTATATGAACATTTTTTTACTTCGAAATATTTTATAATTTTCGACTTACATAAAAGAATAACATAAAAATGCATTTTATAATGCATTTCAAATAGCTTGAGAATTTTTTTTTCACCAAATCTGTATTTAAGTAATATATTTTTTTCTCATAGAAAGAAATTGTACTCCTTTTAAATGATATTTATATCTTTAAATTATTATAATTCTTTTATCACAAAATACTACTCTCTTAATGCTTGTTTAAAATGTAAGCAACGACACCAAACGAAAGAGTTAATGTTCAAGTGCATGCGCTTTTATATAAACGCTACAAAGTTATCCTGCTATACTTCCAATTAATATGTAGATAATAACAAATGTATATATATGTATGTATGTCAATGTATTGACCTATTGCAGAGAAAAAAGGGTAGAAAAAGTAACAAATTCAAAAATTTGTTGAAGCATAAAATCTGGTTGCAACAAACAAGAAAAAGTAAATTATGGTAAAGAAAATGTAGCAGGATAATGTGTAATAAATATATATACTATACTCGTAAGTATATGTATATAGATGTATATGGAGTATATGGTTCTAAAAGTATAGCAATATGGATATGCTCCTGTTTAGAATAATAATTTTTTGACATGTAAATCTGAGTGTAGGTACAATTCATTTATTGACGCAACAAGTGGACATTTGTATATAACAATAACAACCACAATATAACAGAGTATGGAATGTATGTAGATATCAGTATGTATGGATATTAGTATGTATGGATATCAGTATGTATGGATGCACTCTTTTGTTTTTTTGTAATACAATCTATATTATTTATAATTGTGATAATAGCATAATGGTTACTTAACATGTATGTCACATCCTTAAAATGTGTACTCTTGATTTTTTTTATTTGTACTACAAAAAAAAAAGTATGAACAATGCTGAACAAATTCCTCGACGAATATTTTTTTCATTATAAGTTATTAAACTTGTTTGAACATTTGAGATAAATTACAAATAAATGCAAATATATTCATATTTTAAAAGTGTAAGACTTAAGGTATAAAAATCTCCTTACAGTCGGCTGGGGCCGACCAAACTATACCCTGCATATGTAGATTTATATATAAAAAGTTTACTCGAATATCCAACTTTTCTTTTATTTCCACTTTTCGAAACAATTTTTGCATATACTACTAATTTACACCCGAAATATGGTTGACTTTGACGAAGTAAAAAGATTTTAAGATAATTCCGAGGCTTAGTATGGGAGCTATATAAAAAGTGGGCGTGGCTTACCACTTTCTAGTAAATCCAATTAATTTTTCAATGTTAATCCACACCTTAAATTTGGTGTCCTACGTTGAATAGTTTCTAAGTTATGGTGGTTAACATTTTTGTTTAATTTCCTCAACTTTGTATGGGAGCCCCAATAAGAAGTGGGCGTGGTACGCTGATTTTTTGCCAGATTATTTCCGACTACGATATTAATTTAAGTGTCAATTATGGTTATTGTAGACATAAGATTGCCTAAGTTACAGCTGTTTCAATTTAAAATTTGTATGGGGGCTACGATAAACACTGGGCGTGGTGCGCCCATTTTCTGTGAGCCTAGTTGCTCGTACAATACTAATCCATACCCTAAGTCTCGTTGTCCTAGGCTAAATGGTTTGTAAGCTATGGAGCTTAAAATTTTAGTTTAATTCACTCGACTTTGTATGGGAGACCCATGAAGGAGTGGGCGTGGCACACTGATTTTCTGCCAGATTTTTGCCGACTATGATATTAATTTAAGTGTCAATTATGGTTATTCTAGACAGAAGATTGCCGAAGTTACAGCTGTTTCAATTTAAAATTTGTATGGGGGCTACGATAAACACTGGGCGTGGTGCGCCCATTTTCTGTGAGCCTAGTTGCTCGTACAATACTAATCCACACCTTAAATCTCGTTATTCTACGCTGAATAGTTTGCAAGTTATAACCGGTAACATTTTTTTTAATTTCCGCATCTTTGTATGGGAGACCCAAAAAGGAGTGGGCGTGGCACATTGATTTTCTGCCATATTATTTCTGACTACCGTGTTAATCTAAGTGTCAATTATGGTTATTCTAGACAGAAGATTGTAGAAGTTACAGCAGTTTCAATTTAAAAGAAGTACAGACACTTTGTATGGGAGCTACGCTAGAAAATAGGCGTGGCTCATCCACTTTTAGTGAGGTTATATAGTAGTATAATATAACTCTACGTGCAAAATATTGTTGTCCTAAGTGGTATATTGTGTGAGTTATAGCAAGTTAAAGATTTTGAAAATTTCGAGGTTAGTCGCTTTGAATGCTTGGTGTGGGCGTGGTTATTGACCGATCATGCCCAATATCAATCCCCTCCGTACTCTTGGATCATAGATTACTTATGCCAAATTTCATCGAAATAGCTCAATATTTACTCAAGTTATCGTCCGAACCAGCCAGGTGACAGACGGACGGACGGACGGACGGACGGACATCGTTAAATCGAAAATTTAATCGACGCTGATCACGAATATATATCCATGTCTATATCTCCGGAGATTCCTTCAAGTGGACACAAACATCTGACCGAAATGAATATACCATGCATATTGCATTATGCAGGGTATAAAAATAACAACGATTCGGTGCTAAAATATGAAATATTGGATTAAAGATTAGGGGGCAATTTTTTAACCCCTAAAAACCCTAAAAAAAAATAAAAAAAACCGGTGAATATTTTGCAATATGGTTTGTTCTTTTATACGAAAAAACAATTCTTGCCGTTAATTATGGAACAACACTCAATTTAAATGCCCAATTTTTCAGCACCCAGCGCGTCAATAGTTATTGTAACATTTATCTTTAACAGCAATTCAAAAATAATATTTCAACGTAGTCAAATCTACGTGGACGGTCCCAGAACTAGCCGACCTGACATATAGATGGCGGCAGTAGAGTGAAAAAAATTACTTTGGTGAAAATTGGCAACCTTATAAAACATATGTTTATAGTTTCAAGGCGCCACGTTTAGTTTAGTAGTTTAGTATTTTTTTTTTTTTTGGAGCCATCGAAAATTAACGACCTCAGTGAATTTGTAAACATGGAAAAAATTGGTCAACGTTATGTAATACTATACTACCATTTGAAAGGTCTCAGTTCAACGAATATTAAAGCCGAACTAGATTCTACTCTGGGGGAGTCTGCTCCTTCGTTTACGACCATAAAATATTGGGTGGCAGAGTTTAAACTAGGTCATACGAGCTGCCAAGACGAACACCGTAGTGGGTGACCAATTGACGTGGCCACGCCAGAAACGGTTAAGAAAATTCACAAAATGGTATTGGATAATCGCCGGCCGAAGGTGCGTGAGCTAGATGAAATTACAGGCATTTCAAAAAGTGCTACACATTGAATATTGACCGAAAATTTGGAGATGAAAGAGCTGTGTGCAAGATGGGTGCCGCGTTTGCTCACAATAGAACAAAAACAACGTCGTGAAGATGTTTCTATAGAGTGTTTGGTGATGTTTCACAGTAATAAAGCCGAGTTTTCGCATCGATTCGTAATCATGGATGAGACATGGGTCCACCACTTCACATCTGAGACAAAGGAGCAGTCAAAACAGTGGACTGAAAGGGGAGAATCGTGTCCAAAGAAGGCGAAGAAAGTTACATCTGCAAGGCAATCTTATGGCGTCTGTTTTTTGGTATGCACGTGGGATAATTTTTATTGATTATCTTCAAAAAGGTAAAACAATCAATGGCGAGTATTATGCTAATTTGTTGCAGTGTTTAAGTGATGAAATTAAAGAAAAAAGGCCACATTTGGCGAAAAAGAAAGTGTTATTTCATGAAAACAATGCACCAGTTCACTTATCCTCTTTTGCGATGGCCAAAATTAATGGATTAAAGCTCGAATTGCTTCAACACGCACCTTATTAGCCAGATTTAGGTCCTTCGGATTATTTTCTATTTCCAAATTTGAAAAAAAAAATGGCTTGGTAGTAGAAGATTTACAAACAATGAAGAGTTGGAGTCTGCGGTAGATGGATATTTTAATGAGCTAGACAGTTCATACTATAAACAGGATATCGAAGCTATAGAATATCGCTGGGAAAAGTGTATAGATCTAAATGGAGATTATGTTTTGAAATAAAGAAAAATATTCCCAAATTTGTAGTTTTCTTTGTTTTGTCGGGTAGTTCTGGGACGGCCCTCGTACGTTTTTTCCACACAAGCACAGTTTCGCCCCAATCACTTTGGAATTAATATTTTAATATCATCCAACATTTCTCAAGCGTATATTCAACCATATTGATTCACAATTATATGTTAAACTAATTTTCTATTTAAAGAAAAAATAATAACTTGTCAGTTTCGGCAAAGAACCTTAATTTTCGTAATAAAATTGCACCGCTTGCAAGAGTTGGTGCAATGTAAACCTTAACTTACCTTAACTAAATAAAAAAACCCTACTGGCTACATGTGCCACTTGGTTTTCCAGATTTTATAAACTCTGTGACACCAGCCTATCGTTTATGTCCTTTTCTTGGTGCTTGTATATAACTTCAGTAGCGCTAAGTGCATATGTGCTACATACATACATACATATTCTCCTACAAATCAACAGATATCCTCAAATCGATGAGTGAATTCTATCAAAACAAATATTTCAGTATTCTATTGTATATATGCATAATCATATGCTAAGAATATTTATTTACAAAAACTTATCTACATGCAGCCTCTTTAAGGTCAATCGTTTGCTCATTCAGATCTGCTCTTTGTCGCTAAAACAAAACAATACTCTGTTCTTGTCGTCAAAAAGTAAATCTCATAATAAGGCTTTAATTTAATTACCCCGACAAATGTGCTGTTGCTACTCGCAATTAAAGAGCATCTATCTATATTCGACGGAGACGATCGTATAGAATAGTATACTACATACTATCATCATACAGAGAAGCTTTATATTCAAATGAGATGTGCTGAAGCAAAACAGTTATTGACAGAACAGACAGTGATTCGTTGTTTTTCTAAAGGTGCTACTATGTACTAAGTAGTACGACGAGTAACCATAAAATTTCATTAAGCAAAACAATAACAATAAAAACAATACGATTCCATACATATATAATTATCATTATTATTATGAAGTTTACGCATTTTTTGAGCGTATTACAAATATTCATATTAACACGGCAGCAGCTATGCAATGCGATTAAAAAACAAGTTGGTGAGAGAATAACAAAGTTTTTACTACGCATACAAATTCAAAATGCAAATTTGTACGAATAATATATTGTGTATTTGTAATCTCTTTCAATAAGGTGATGAATGCAATGGCGGTAAAGGTGACTGCAAATATATAATTAATTGTCCGGCTATATCAGATAATTTTGATCGGTTGAAACCTCATCAAATAGAGTATTGCGATCGTGAGAGCTCACTGCTATGTTGTCCAAAAACCACAATTCAGACACGCGTAGAATATTATGGCGATGAATCGCATATATTTATACGAGGTACTTAAACATGTGTTAAAAATCTTCGGAAAATAATCATAAAGAAATTATTCTAATTTCATAGAATGTCAAAAATATCGTAAAATTAGTGCAAAATGCCAACCAACACCTTTGATTGTGAGCGGCGTTAAAGCAGAGCCCAAAGAGTTTCCTCACATGGCGCTATTGGGAGTAAAACAGGTGAATAATGACATCAAATGGCTATGCGGCGGTACTCTTATCAGTACAACATATGTTCTCACTGCTGCTCATTGCTTCTCTGATAGAGAGTAAGAAATTTAGCTCCACAAGAAAAAAGACAAAAGGTTTTCCCGTTCTCGCATCAAAACATTTGATGTGTGTGTGCGTGTGTATGTATGTATTTCAGGAAAACCATTGTCTTTATACTGTAATTGTAAAACTTTATAATAATTACCATATGGATAATTCATTAATATGAATGTATACTACTTTTAGAATTCCAAATATGGTGCGTCTCGGCGAACTTGACTATAGCACAACCACAGATGATGCACTCGTACAGGATTTTGTAATAAAAAATTACATAACGCATCCACGTTATGATGTCACCGAAAAATACAATGATGTTGCATTGGTGAGATTGGATGGTGAAGCTCAATTGAATGCTTATGTTGTACCCGCCTGTTTGCCTCTTTCGAATGGTACAGAATTTCGCCAATTTATTGCTGCCGGTTGGGGTGCAACAAAAGTGGCATCAACATCGTCATCACATTTATTGAAAGTCTCATTGGAACGTTATGATGATGCTGAATGTAAGAGTTTAGTGGAAGAAAATGATGATCTCGAGGAGGGTATTCGTGTACATACCCAACTATGTGCTGGCTCACGTACGGATTCACGCGATACTTGTAGCGGCGATTCAGGTGGTCCATTATTCATTGATCATCCTGATTACAAATGCATGTACATGTTGATTGGTGTTACATCATTTGGATTCTCATGTGGAATCGCTGGCACACCTGGCGTATATGCACGAGTTAATTTATTTGTCGACTGGATTGAAAGAATCGTTTGGGATGCAGCAACCGGCATTTAAACATGGTGCATTCTAAAATGTTTTATTAAAAAAATAATAAAAGGCAAATACGCCGAATACAATTAAAAATTAGCGGCTGGTTTTTTAAAATGAATCGCATATAACGTGTTGGACATGGTTGTAAATATATCAATGAAATAGTCTCAAATTTAAATTATTATTGTGTAATTTTTCATTTAAAATTGATATGCATCGTATGCATAGGGGCACTTGCAAGGTTACGGACGCGACATTCCTATGCATACTACATGATAAAAAGCAATAAATAGAAGTATTTGATACAAATTAAAGAACAAAATTAAAACATGTTATCGCTTTTTATTTTCTTTAATAAGTTTTTTGCCCGTAATTTACTGTTATTAATATGGGCTCCACAAAGGAGAATGGAACCTTGATCCCGAAAGGATTGTATTACAAACAGTGGACGGTTGAGAGTTTGATTCAAGATATCAGCTATTGTAAAGCGATACAGAAGAGTTAAAAATATTGTATATTTTCTTGAGGATGGCCAAATGAAGTTAAAACAATTTGATTATTTACTCTCGCCTGATGAGAGGACCGCTTTTAATTTTTTTAAGTAGAAAGCACGCGATGGCAACTTGTACGACATACAAGTACATAAAAATAATCAATAATCAATTATAATTATAATTGTAATCTATAATCAAATTATAAGCCGATTTCACTAGAATCTAACAATCAATCAATTCAAATCGATATTAATGGAAAAGGTTTTTTTAATAAAGACACGCATTGCATGCTCGTTTAGGTTGAGCTATTAATAACGCATATATATCCAAATTGTTGCTCCATTAATCAAAAGAATCGTGGCGAATTCGAAATACAACAGATTCTCTACAATCAGCTGCTTCACATATGGATGGTAAATGAACAGCTGTACAACAACTTGCAACACAGAGTGAGTCAAATTATTTTTTTTTTGTTATTTGATCAAACACCAAAATATGCAGCAATTAAGTTATTTATATGGAAAACACTCATTAAAAAATGTTAATGTTGTTACTGTATTTATGGCGATATTATTGCATTTAATGGACCTTCCTTAAAAAAATCTGATCAAAACGAATATACCATGCGCCCATGCAGGGTATAAAAAAATATTCAAAAAAGTGCATGTTTTCTTTTATTTCATTTCTTCTCATAGCCAATACCCACGTCTTCTGATAGAAGACAATATTCGAGATAAACATATTGCAAGAATTAATATTTTATACGCTGAATATGCTTTCACATTTGTTAATATTAAACAAGAATGCCGTTGGGCACTCTAAATTATTATAAAATATTACTATTGAACACCCTATACCAATTTGATCTGGCAGAGATTTGTTTATACAGTCGAGGTTGTCAGTTTCTCACATTACATTTTTCTTCTTGGAACAGTTTAAATATACCGTAGTGTGTCTTGGCAGTGAATTTTGGTAAGATTTAATGCATATTTCATATTTAATGAAATAAACATAAAATTCATATAAATGATCAATCAAATGACGTCAGTGCTTCCTCTACTTTCACTCGGTGGTTACATATCTAGCGTATCTTATCTTTCCATCATTTTCTTTGTTGCTGGAATAAGTGTCAGGACACGTCGGACAGTTTACCATGATAAGAGCTTTTCCACGCTTCAGTGCGGCACTGCGAGCAAACACCGACCTCGAATTAAAATTGCCAACATGCAAGGAGTATACAACTCAAACGGAACGAAGAAGAGAAGTGCACGAGTGAGTAGCATATGTAATTTCACAATTATGTGCAATGTGTACTTAAATTTATTACCAATAGCAAAACACAAGTTCAACAAACAATCGCCCAATTGTTGGAACAAATACCAAACGAGAAGCGAGCACAAGCAA
Source organism: Megamerina dolium (assembly GCA_963854835.1). Lineage (NCBI taxonomy): Eukaryota > Metazoa > Arthropoda > Insecta > Diptera > Megamerinidae > Megamerina > Megamerina dolium. Next base: position 90,702,837 of record OY978526.1, read on the forward strand.
AAATATGCTTTCAAAAACTTCGAAATATAGTACAAGAATGTATGGGCTATGAAGAACAGCCACAGATTATTGAACATGCAACGTTATACCTCTTTTGGTCATTACTGGACAATCGTGTCATGTTGATATCATCACGGATGCTTGTTCGCACTATATTTGGTTCCATATTTGAAGAAAAGCTAAACAAAATACACGCTGAAGTTATGGCTATACGAAATTTGCTCGAGGAACATGAAATTGAAAAGCTGAAAAGCTGGAATCATAGCATAACGAAACAGCAAGAGCAGCGCTTATGGGGTGAAAATATACATGTACGCTTCGCACAGGCGCCAATGGGTGACGTACTGCAATTACAAGATCTATCGCCAACAACAATTATGAAAAACTCAACCGCACTTGGCTTCTCAATGGAATGGAACAATGATGTACAAAAGCAGCACCAACTAAAGTCCAGCAGTATAGAAACTTTGATACAACTCTCAGAATCTACTGGTGATACACAGCTGATGGCAAAAGTTGGAGAATTGCTCAATTCGAAACGTACCAATAATGAATTGCAAAATGATCTTCTCGAACTACTCGGCTTCGAATGTTTTGAACTGTTGCAACATATACTCGAGAATCGTAGTTCTGTTGCAGCACAATTGGAAAAATACGATACACGTGAGAAAAGGATGAAACGTGGTAAACTTATGCAGAAGCAACAACGTGCAGCCGGTAATTCACTTGCCAGTGAACATCGACCTACTGTGGCGAGTGCCGTAATCGTTCAATCGGCCTTGGAAAAAGAGCTTTCCAAACAAACGCGTCGCGAAGAGAAGAAGATGCATCGCCTCTTGCAGAGTATAGGGCGCAATGAGGAAGATGATGATGATGCGAATGCGGCTCGCGCCTTAGATCCAATTCAATTACGTATGCAACAACAAAAGAACTTGCTCGAGAGTGCTCAGCAACAACCACTTCTGAAGAGCACACAACGTCTAAAGGAAATGCGACCATCCAGCTACACAATACCAAATTATCCGTACGTCTTCGATAGTCAACTGGGTGCTAAGCAGCATGCCGGCTTTATTGGTGGAAATCGCATTAGTCTGCCCGACACTGCAGAGCGCATCGAAAATAAACAGTATGAAGAAGTGAAAATTCCCGCCACCGAACCACCACCGTTAAGCGTTGGCAATAATCGCATACAAGTGGCCGAACTCGATGATATCGGAAAGCTTGCATTCGCCAATTGTACTGAACTGAATCGTATACAATCCGTTGTATACCCAGTGGCTTATCACAGCAACGAAAATATGTTGGTGTGCGCCCCTACCGGTGCTGGTAAAACGAATGTTGCCATGCTGGCCATTGTACACACAATACGTGCGCATCTAGAGAACGGTGTCATTAATCGCGATCAATTTAAGATTGTCTATATTGCACCAATGAAAGCATTGGCTGCCGAAATGGTTGATAATTTTTCAAAACGTTTAAAATCATTGAATATTGCTGTGCGTGAATTGACCGGTGATATGCAGCTCTCCAAAACAGAGATGACACAAACACAAATACTGGTGACTACGCCAGAGAAATGGGATGTGGTCACGCGTAAAGGTCAGTCATACTTGCATAACTTTATATATGCTATATTATCGTTTCGTTCATCTTCTAGGTGCTGGTGATGTTGCTCTAATTAGTCTTGTTAAATTGCTGATCATTGATGAAGTGCACTTGTTGCATGGCGAACGTGGACCTGTTGTCGAGGCATTGGTCGCCCGCACTCTGCGACTTGTTGAATCTTCGCAAAGTATGATACGCATTGTTGGCCTATCTGCTACGCTGCCCAATTACATAGATGTTGCCCATTTTCTGCGTGTCAACCCCATGAAGGGTCTCTTCTACTTTGATGGCCGTTTCCGTCCAGTTCCGTTGGATACCAATTTTATCGGTGTCAAGTCGGTGAAGCCGTTGCAGCAACTATCCGATATGGATCAAATTTGTTATCAAAAATGTGTCGAAATGGTGCAACAAGATCATCAAGTGATGGTATTTGTTCATGCGCGTAATGCTACTGTACGTACGGCAACGACACTGCGTGAATTGGCGCAACAGAACAACACGAGTCCGATCTTCTTGCCCAAAGAGTCGACGGGCTACGGTTTGGCGGTGCGTGCCATACAAAAGAGTCGCAACAAGCAGCTTGTCGAGCTGTTCTCGTGCGGTCTTGCAATGCATCATGCTGGTATGTTGCGCACCGATCGTCGATTAGTGGAGAAATATTTCGCAGAGGGTTACATTAAAGTGCTCGTCTGCACGGCAACCTTAGCGTGGGGTGTCAATCTGCCGGCGCATGCAGTTATCATTAAAGGTGAGTGTGCGTCCACGTCTTAGTCTTACATACTGACTTGTGTCCTCCCAATAGGCACCGATATTTACGACTCAAAACATGGTGCATTTATCGATCTTGGCATCTTGGATGTATTGCAAATTTTCGGTCGTGCTGGCCGACCTCAGTTCGACAAAAGTGGCGTTGGCACCATCATTACCACCTATGACAAGCTTAATCATTACCTATCACTGCTCACTAATCAATTCCCAATCGAATCGAACTTTGTGCAATGTCTTGCGGACAATCTAAATGCCGAAATCTCATTGGGCACCATCTCCAATGTGGAAGAAGCAATTGAATGGCTAAGCTATACATATCTTTTTGTACGGATGCGCATTAATCCCCATGTATATGGCATCGAATACAGTGAACTGCAACAGGATCCCACATTGGAGGCGAAACGTCGAGCGCTGATCGTGTCCGCTGCAATGAATTTGGATAAGGCACGTATGATACGTTTCAATCAACGCACCATGGATTTCAATGTTACCGATTTGGGTCGCACCGCTTCACATTTCTACATTAAATATGATACTGTGGAGATATTTAATGATCTAATGAAACCGTTCATGAACGAGGCTGATATCTTTGCGATGATATCACAAGCTCAGGAATTCCAGCAACTAAAAGTACGCGATGATGAATTAGAAGAATTGGATGAATTGCGAAACTACTACTGCAAAGTAAAGGCATTCGGTGGTAGTGAAAATGTCTGCGGCAAGGTACATCGTCTTTTTTGCACATAATTTCAGTTTATAATCCGAAATGCATATATTCTTCCAGGTAAATATATTGATGCAAACCTTTCTCTCACATGGCTATGTGAAGTCATTCTCGCTGATCTCCGATATGGCATATATTGTGCAGAATATTGCTCGCATAGCTCGAGCACTCTTCTCGATTGTGTTGCGTAACAATAATGCCATTCTGGCTGGACGCATGTTGCAAGTATGCAAAATGTTTGAGCGTCAACAATGGGACTTTGAATCACCAATGCGTCAGTTTACTATCCTGAACGCCGAGACCATTGATAAGCTGGAAGATCGTGGCATTAGTTTGTATACGCTTCGCGAAATGGAATTAAATGAGCTAAAAGAAGTGCTACGGAATCAGCGTAATGCTGAGATGGTGTTGCGCTCGGCGCGAGAACTGCCTATGCTTGAAATCGATGCCACACTACAGCCCATCACACGTACCGTGCTTCGTATCAAAGTAGACATATGGGCGCATTTCAATTGGAATGACAGAGTACATGGTAAAGTCAGCGAGAGCTTTTGGCTGTGGATTGAAGATCCGGAAACGAATTTCATCTATCACTCGGAAATATTTCAGGTAACATATTTTAGCATTGAGTTGTTTGCATTTGTATTTATCTTATTCTTGTTTTGCTTTTGTTTTTTGCGCCCACAAGGTCACACGCAAATTTGTCTTTGGTGGTAAATCGCAGCAACTGGTGATGACCATACCACTCAAAGAGCCGCTACCACCACAATACTATATACGGGTCGCTAGTGATACATGGCTGGGCAGCAACACATGGAGTCCACTGACATTTAAGCACTTGGTGCTGCCCGAGCACCATCCACCACTGACAGAATTGCTGCCGCTGCATCCACTGCCAGTGTCATGCCTCAAGAATCCACAATACGAATCGCTGTACAATTTTTCGCATTTCAATCCGATACAAACACAAATTTTCCACTGCCTCTATCACACCGACAATAATGTCCTACTGGGTGCTCCCACGGGCTCTGGTAAAACGATTGTTGCGGAAATTGCCATCTTTCGTGCATTTAATAAACATCCTGGTGCCAAAGTGGTATATATAGCACCACTAAAAGCACTGGTCAAAGAGCGTATCACCGATTGGAAGCGCCGCTTCGAAGATGGACCGCTGCGTAAGCGTGTCGTTGAGCTTACGGGTGATACAACACCCGATATTCAGGCAATACGTGAATCACAAATTATAGTTACAACACCGGAGAAGTGGGACGGTATCAGTCGTTCGTGGCAAACGCGTGAATATGTGCAGGATGTGGTACTGATGGTCATCGACGAAATACATCTTTTAGGTGAAGATCGTGGTCCAGTCATTGAAGTGATTGTGTCACGCACAAATTTCATAACTTCACACACTGGCCGGAGTATACGTATCGTAGGATTGTCCACTGCATTGGCGAATGCCCAAGATTTAGCAAATTGGCTGGGCATCAAAAAAATGGGTCTATACAATTTTAAACCATCGGTACGGCCGGTGCCACTTCAAGTGCATATAAATGGATTTTCAGGTGAGCAGAATTAACATACGGTTGGTTGGTTGGTTGGTTTGGGTGCAGCTTGGGAGACAAAACCCAGGCTCAATTAGCACAATAAGCGCGGTTTTGATACACCATATATATGTGGTTTATTCGAACCACCTTGATTTGTTTATCGACCTACTAATATCATCTATTTTTGTCTTAGCGAGTTCATTGAGGTCGTCCCTTACGAATTTTCCTAGCATTCTATGACGCAGAGCGCCCACACTTGGGCACTCGCATAGAAAATGTAAAACCGTTTCTCTGGTCCCTTCCTGATCGCAGTTTCGGCATCTGTCATTGTGGGGCCATCCATCCCATCCTTTCGGCGTGGTCCCCCATCGGCCAATGGCCGATTATTTTTGAAGTTATTCTGAAAATGTCTGTTCTTGGCTCTTGACTTATCGTATTTTGGCCAAATTTGCTTGGTTTTTTTTTTTTGCAAGTACAAGTTTTTCCCCAACTGGTCTCTGCCTGCATCTTAAACTTAAGGTGGAGCTCTCTTTTAACGGCGCTGAGGGGGCATCCGACAGCTACCGACTCGGATTCGCTGAGAGATGCCCCCCTTCTTGCCAGTACATCTGCCTTCTCATTCCCCTCTATGTTCATATGGCCAGGTACCCACATGGGAGTGATGTGTACTTTAACGCACTGTACTATAACTAAAAAATAAAATAAAATAATGTAAAAGTACTAGAACAGCATACCTAAAATATTGCATTTCATAGGTAAACACTATTGTCCTCGCATGGCTACTATGAATCGTCCGACATTCCAAGCTATCCGCATGTACTCACCCTGTGAGCCGGCCATCGTTTTCGTCTCATCACGTCGTCAAACACGTCTCACTGCCCTCGATTTGATCACTTTTGTTGCTGGTGATGATAATCCAAAGCAATTCGTCCATATACCTGAACATGAGATGCAGCAGGTGTTGCAACAAGTAAAGGATTCCAATTTGAAATTCTGTCTAGCCTTCGGCATTGGCCTTCATCATGCTGGTTTGCAAGAGCCAGATCGTAAAATTGTCGAGGAACTATTTTACAATCGCAAAATACAAATACTGATCGCAACAGCAACATTGGCATGGGGTGTTAATCTGCCGGCACATCTTGTTGTTATCAAGGGCACTGAGTATTTCGATGGCAAGGTCAAGAAATATGTCGATATGCCCATTACTGATGTCCTCCAAATGATGGGTCGTGCTGGTCGACCACAATTCGACAACGAGGGCGTAGCTGTTGTGCTAGTTCATGATGTGAAAAAGAATTTCTACAAGAAATTCCTCTACGATCCATTCCCTGTCGAGTCTAGCCTATTGGAAGTGTTGCCGGAACACATTAATGCTGAAATAGTCTCAGCAACGGTGCAAACGAAACAAGCGGCCTTGGATTACCTCACCTGGACCTACTTCTTCCGTCGTCTTTTGCGCAATCCAACATACTATCATCTGACCGGCGTTGAACCGAACGAATTGAATATGTTCCTATCATCGCTGATTGAACGTGTTGTATTCGAGTTGCAGGCAGCGGCGTGTGTGGTACAGAGCGAGGGCATGTTAGTGCCCACCTTTTTGGGACGTATATCATCGTACTACTATTTATCGTATCGCACAATGAAACATTTCCTGGATGATTTAAAATCAGAAATGAATACCCGTGATGTTTTGCTGGCCATTGCAGACTCATATGAATTTGATCAACAACCAGTGCGGCACAATGAGGATAAACATAATGAGTAAGTGTTTTGTACGTGTGTGTGCGTGTGTGTTTGCGCTCTAATATTTTATTTCTTCTCCTTTTTTCGTATAGGGAGCTGGCCGAGTCATGTCGTTATCGTCCGTCAACACCTTCGTGGGATTCGCCATACACGAAAACATTCCTTTTGCTGCAAGCACATTTTATGCGCCTTGAATTGCCCAATTCCGATTATTTAACGGACACAAAATCAGCACTAGACAATGCAACACGTGTGATGCAAGCAATGGTCGACTATACGGCAGAACGTGGTTGGCTGTCGACAACACTTAAAGTGCAACAGCTTATGCAATGCGTTATACAGGCGCGATGGTATGATGAAGCCGAGTTTTTGACACTGCCACACGTGACGAATGCGAATGTGGCGCTCTTTTATGGTATACCGCACAATTATGAATACTTGACACTACCGACACTGAAGCATTTATGTCGTAATGACTATGAAAAATTAGCCGGCCCACTTAGAGATATGTTTGAAGAGCCAGAAATTGAACAAATTTATAAGGTGCGTAAAGCGTATGCTATTCCATCAATACTTGATTGCTTACATGATTTTCACTCTTTAAGGTTATACAAGATTTACCGGAAATTAGTGTAAAACTTTCGATACAGGGACACTACTTGGATGATATACAATCGACACGTGAAATACCAACGGAATTTAAAAATGATCACTGGATTCAATTGCATCCCAATGAGGTTTTTTCAATTTTGTAATATGATTTCGAATTGATTTTTATTACATCAAGTCTTTTCTCTTTCTAGGATTATGTTATTTGTATCGATTTGCAACGGCTCAATTGTACACAACGCTTTTACAAAAGCCCTACCATACACTGTCCTAAATATCCGAAAGGTAAAAATGAGGCATGGTTTCTGACACTCGGTTCACAGGCCAACGATGAATTACTTGCAATGAAACGTGTTAATATACGCGGCAAACGTAGCACAAGTCGTATTTGTTTCCAATCGACACCGCGTCGTGGTCGTATGCTGTTGACATTGTATCTAATGTCGGATTGTTTAATTGGTTTCGATCAACAATTCGATTTACAATTTGAAATTATCGATGCTAAAACCCCAACCGATATGACTGAATTGCAATTAAAGTAATACCACGAACTTACAATGACTTTATATTTTCCAAAACCAATATCTTTTTCGCAATAAGTTGAGGAATTACCATTTTTTTTTTTTTTATGTTTACTCTTCAGTTTCCCTTTTACATACTATAGAGCTTTAAATGAAATAAAATTTATAAAATTTATATAGAAAATGAATTGAAAACTTGTCCGATAATTTATATTTTTATATATTCATATACCCGTTTTTTTTGAAATATATGTATTTAATAGAATAAGCACACAAATGTAATTTATTGTAAAAACAAAAAAAGTATATACCTACATTACATACATATATAAATGAATTTTAATGTATAGAAAAAAAACCGATAATTAGTATACATTTATTTTTGTTGTTTCCGGGAAAATTCCTCTTCCAAACTCTGTTAGTGTTAGAATTTACCCTATGAACCTCAAACGAGCCCTCAAAGATAGTAACACCAAAGAGTTGGACGACTATATTACCAACTTAATGCCCAACTATTTAATAATATAATGTAAATGTGACACTTATAGACTCCGAAGAATCATTTAGCCAAGCTTCTCTTCCAGCACAGTTGTGCGTGCTAAATTTTTGGGCAGTATTAGAGGCGACTTACTTATATTAGCCGGCTCCCAACAGCAGAATCCTTGTGACATCACTTTTTCTGTGCTTTGTTACAGACCGCTTTTAAGAGCGTTTTCATGGTAAACTGTTACTTCTGGATGATATGCTTGCCGACTGGTGAATACCATTCGAAAGAAAAATATTTTCAATAGTAAACTTCAACCGGAAATTGAATCCACGACATGTAGATCAGAAAGCCAACGCACTAATCACTGAACAATGCCACCCAAACAATATACATAGATTTAAGCCCCAAACAAATTACAATATCACTGGTAAAATGATCAGTGAGCTACCTTAAGCATCAAAAAAGACTGAAATCATACGAAGAAAAAATACTGCTCAACTGTGTTTCTTGATAGCACTCAAGTTTTCGACAAGGTATGGCATTTTTTATGGCATGACGGTCTTACACAAAAACTCAAACTATTACTTACTTATGTGGCCATTTCAACCGAAAATCGATTTAAGCCGAATCTAGCATGCTTCGCCAGCCAACTCTTTTCTTCGCTAGCTGGCGCCAGTTAGAAATTCCAAGCGCCGTCACGTTCTCCAGTACTTGGTCTTTCCGCCGGAGGCTAGGCCTTCGCCTTCTTAGCTGGAGCGTATTTTTCCATTCGCTCGACATGACCTAGCCATCACAGTCGCTGGATTTTGATTCGCTTTACTATGTCAATATTGGCATACAGCTCATACAGCTCATGGTTGTACCTTATTCGAAACTCGCCACCAACGCAAATAGGTCTAAAGATCTTGCGTATGACTTTTCTCTCGAAAACTCCGAGCATTCTCTCATCTGAAGTGGAAATTGTTCAAGCTTCGAACAGGCATGATGAGAGACTTGTAGAGTGTGGTTTTCGTTTCATGAGAGAGAGCCCGACTTCTCAATTGTTTACTTAGCCCAAAGTAGCACCTGTTAGCAAGAGTGATCCTTCGCAATAACTCCAGGCTGGCGTCATTACTGGTGTTAATACTAGTTCCAAGATAGATAAAGTCTTTCACTACTTTAGAAGCGTAATTAGTAACAGTGACGTGCAGTCCAAGACGCCGGGACTCTTTCTTTGTTGACACTAGGTACTTTATCTTGTCCTCGTTCACCGTGAGACCCATTCGACCCATTGTAAGCTACAGCTTACAAACAGAAAATTTATAGTATATCACAATGATTATTCAACAAGCCCTGTTAGTGCCACAAGGAAACGTTTTGGGACCTTTACACTATCCCTTATACACTTCAGATGCGCCCAACAGTGTTGGGACATCCACCCAAGCTACTCAACTTGCAAAATCATCTCGACTCACTTGAAATTTAGCTTAACAAATGGCATATAAAACCCAATGATCCCAAGTGCGTTCACAGAAAGAAGGCCTGGACCTGGAGAAAACACATAGAAACGAAGAAAACTAAAATAAAGCTAAAAAAATTAGAAAATTCTTGTGGCTATTGGAAGTTGGTAGATCGAAGTTGTGTTTGTACGTTTCAAGTGGGATTATTCAAACCCGAATCTCATTATTAAGTGCTTCGTTTGCACCTTGTCTTACGTGAATTGCCTACTAAATGTGACAATAGGCCCTATTCCAAATCTCATCTTCATCGCCATCAATTAATTAATTTTGTGCTTGCTATACTTATTTATTTATTTATATTGAATAGATTTATTTTATTTTGTATTTATTACTCCATTATGCTCTCATGCAAACACATAAATATATTTTTAATTTAAATGAATTCTTGAAACATTTATATATTTTCCCCCTCGCCATTCTCTAACTTCTCTAATTCCTGTTGCTGTTGTAGTGCTTGCAGATGCTGTTGATTTCTTAACTTTTGTTTATTTCTCTGACGGAAGATCTCCTTGCTTGCCTCTTTGATTGCTTCGAATATTTTAGCTTGTGACATTATTTGCTTTTGTACATTTTCCACAGCTGGTTCAGCATTAATATCGATCAAATCACTTAAGCCCTCGGCCATATCCTCATTATTCGTGTTGTTATTATCATAGGTGACTGGATCTTTCTCTGCAATCTCATTGCGTTTAACCAATGGATATGGAGTATACGAAGCACGCTTCTTGCCACAACCTGTAAAGGCGTTACAGAAAGGACGTTTCTCATATTTCCATTGTATGAGGCCACTTAATTTGTGCTGCAAAAACATGTACAATATTATTTAGAAAACATTCAAAAGAGTGTGCGAAACTAGTGAGACTGTGAGCATATCAGTCGAAATTGGTACGGAATATTTTTGACGAGGTTACAAAGCGATCCCAGGCACTTCTAAAGCAACGGAAATAAAACCAATGCCTTCAATAATAAAAATAAAAATAAATATGTGGCACTTAAAGCCCCGAAAGGCTCTTTGATCGAGCATCTCTTCCATTAATGTTGTGCGTGTTAAATTTGGACAGTATTAGAAGGTACCTACTTATTCTATCCGGTTCCGAATGGCAGAACCCTTGTGTGACATCACTTTTTTTGAGCTTTGTCACAGAGTTCTTTTAGAAGCTTTTCCATGGCAAATTGTTACTGGCGGAAGAATTGCCAATTGCTTGCGGACAGGTGGGTACCGTTCGAAAGAAAAATCTTTTCGATATAAAATTTGTTATGCATCAGCCGGAGATTGAACCCACGACCTACAGATTAGAAGGCCAACGCACTAACCACTGAGCTACGGCACCCAGCAACTCATAATTAACTTCAACGAAATATTTGTGACGAGGTTACAAAGCGATCCGAAACACTTTTAAAGCAACGGAAATAAAAGTAATGGTTCCAATAATAAAGTAAATTACTTTTTCAAAACCGCAAAATATTTGATTAAAAATGATATTCCCCCTCTGCTCGGTGCCAGATAAAAAATTAAAATATGTAAGATTTATTACGTAAAACATAAAAATTATTCCACTACAGTACTCAAACTATAAAATTTCACAATTTTTGCCTTCAGCGAGTTCAGAGATATGTTGGAAAATCTTTAAAAAAAATATTTTTACAGAGCTCTCAGCGCATAAAAATGCATTTGCAGGACTATTATTCGCTTACGTGCCGTACGTCGAAAGAGCACATTAATTAGATCGCTTGGAAGTACCGAAAAGCGTTATGCTCTCGCAGAGAAAACCATAAACGCAGTGATCTCTTCGATAGCATGATGTATTGAATGTCATTTTTTTCGAATATTTTTGCATACAATTATCGCCAAAAATCACATCAGCGTGATCACATACCGTAACTTTCTTTTACATTCCCTAGCACCTACAAGAGTTTTTCTTACATTTGCCAAATTGATATCAGCCTCCGATTGTAGCATAAAATGCACACATAATAACCAAATAAATATCCAAGGTTTACACGACCACATATTTCCACTTCAAATCACTACTACGAGCTTGTTTGTATATGAATCGTTTTGTTCAAAAATAAATGCGAGGCTTTTTCGAATAACAACCGTTTCGTTCAACGTCTGACACGCAATTACAACAGAATTGAACAGTTTTAACTTTTAACTGTCGTTGGATAATCTTTTGATATTTGACTTGTGGTTAGAACATTATATGCATGTAATTGCTTAACGCCTTCTTGGTACTTGGTCAATATGAATATCTATTTATGTTATAATGTATTAAGTGAAACTACATAATTTAGTATATGCACGCAGACTCCTTTCAATCTAGATATAGTACATATCTATACATAAATACAAGTACAACACGATATCCTGCTGAGTTTTAAGAGTGTATTTTGGTTAAGTATTTCTTTTCGTACTGTGCCATAATTGCTTTTTGCGTTTTTAGTGTCCAATGGTTAACACAGATTCTCAAAAATGTTTTCATATATAAGTATACAATATCTTGCTTGCATATGTACAGGAATGAGAATGCATTATATGATTTTTCTTAAAGAGGCATCCTTTCTTTTTTTCCATAAATTATTGTACATGCGTCATACATATTGCATCGATTTAAAAACTTTTGACCAATTGAAACCGGAACGAACTTTTCGAAAATATAACGCACGCCATACCTGTTGATCGATATCTACGAATAACTGAATAAATATAATGTCGTTGCAATGTAGTTTGAAAGAATATAATCGAATACATAATAAAGTTAACCAGAAATTTCTATACATTTTAGCTGGCTCTATTTTAGCCGTAGCCAATAATTTTGTCGCCTGAGTCTAAGAGTCCTTGAGGCAGTGGCGAGTATATTGTACAATATTTCTCTATGGTTTCACGAAATTATTGTAGAAACCAATCGAAGCACAGTGCTTCAAACAATGGAAATAAATCGAATATGTTGAGCCATCGATTTGGATAAATGTGGTACCATTATACAGTGAATAATGAAACTGAAATGATTTTCGAAAGAATAATTCAAAACAATCTTCCCCCAATCTCTCGAGGCACTTGAAAGTTTAGAAATATTTTTCAGATCCCGTCCATGCAAAATCTAATTAATCCTTATGAAATCAATAATAATGGGTGTACGAAAAAGTTCGGTAACAAATTGTCGATAGATGTCAAATGTAACGTAATATTAATTGCATCTGACTATGGTTTAGGTTAGGTTAGCTTATGTGGCTGCCCTCTCTCTGAGAAGACAAGCTTAGGCCAGAAAGGCCCATTGTGATACCACCAAGCTTCTCTTCCAATACTGTTCTGCGTATTAAATTTGGACAGCATTAAAAGGGACCTGCTTATATTAGCCGGTTCCGAAAGGCAGAACCCTTGTGACAGCAATTTAACTTAGTTTTATCGCAGAGCTCTTTTCAGAAGTATTTTAGGCAAATAGTTACTGGGGAAAAATTACCAATTCTTGCCGACAGGTGGGTACCGTTCAAAGGAAAAATTTTCGTTATTAAATTGCATCTGACTATACTATATAGCTTATTTGCAAGGTGTCATTATAAGCTTCAATTTGGTTAGAAGACATTATTAAAATCTGTGAAAAGTTATCTACGTTTAAAAATGAGTAAAAATTCGAAATATTATTGTCATATTTTGATTTTCTATTATAGAAAAGGTAAGAATGCGTCGCAGACTGTTGAAAAAATTTGTGAAGTTTACGGAGAAGATGCTGTAACTAACTATCTATTTTCTATTTGTTAATTTGGATGTTAAAGATTCACCTCGTTCTCACAACCAATCTCTGAAAAAGTCGATGAAATCATGGAAAAATTTGAACATGACCGGCACATAAGCAGCGTGGACGTTGCTAAGGAACTAGACATTCATAACCAAACTGTTATCAACCATTTGAAGAAGGCTGAATACACAAAGAAGCTCGATGTTTGGGTGCCACATAAGTTAACAGTGAGAAATTTTAATGGCTCGAATTTCCATTTGCGATTTACTGCTATAACGGAACGAAATCGAACGATTTCTGAAGCTAATGATTACGGGCGACTAAAAGTAGAGCACGTACGACAATAATGTGTGAAAAAAAGAATGGATGAAGCGAGTTAAAGCCTCGCAAATGACATCAAGAAAGGTTTTGCTGTGTATATGATGAGGTGGGAAGAGAATTACTCATTATGAGCTTCTACAACCTGATTAAACGATTGATTCTGATCTCTACCGTCAACAATTAAACAGATTGAAGCAAGCAATTGAATTAAAACGGCCCGAATTTATCAACAGAAAAGGTGCTGTGTTCCATCATGACAACGTCAGACCACACACATTTTTGATGACCCAGCAGAAACTGAGAGAGCTTGGCTGGAAAATTGTGTTGCATCCACCATATAGCCCGGACTTTGCACCTTCAGATTATCATTTCTTGCGATCTCTGCATAACTCTCTTAATGATTAATTTAATTAATTTTATTTAATTTAAATTCCGTAGAGGAAAATCCGCTCAGAAAGCCCAGAAATTCTACATAGATGGAATAATGGTTTTACCACAAAAATGGAAAATGATCATGATGGAGGGTCGTTATAATTAAGGATTTTTGAATGGTTCTTATTGGACCATTGGGTGCCGTAGTTCAGTGGTTAGTGTGTTCGCCTTCTGATCTGTAGGTCGTGGTTCAATCCCCGGCTGATGCATAACAAATTTTAATATCGATAAGATTTTTCTTTCGAATGGTATCCACCTGTCGGCAAGCAATTGGCAATTCTTCCGACAGTAACAACTTGCCATGAAAAAGCTTCTTAAAGAACTCTGTGACAAAGCTCAGAAAAAGTGATGTCACAAGTGTTCTGCCGTTCGGAACCGGTTAAAATAAGTAGGTCCCTTCTAATACTGTCCAAATTTAAGACGCACAACAGCAATGGAAGAGAAGCTCGGCCAATGAGCCCTTTGGGGCTTTAAGTGCCACATATTTATTTTTTTATTATTCTTATTGGACTCTGACTTGCTAGTCGGTTTTGCAACTTATTCCAAGAGTTGCATCAAATGCGACATTTTCATCTATGATTTTGTATTTTCTAGTTGTTATAATGCCACTCTCATAGAATCCCTCGTCCCTATTGGCAAAAACTGGGACACTCGATTTTCACAAGCTTCTCTTGAGGCGAATTTTTCACCAGCAAAATCATTCGCCATAGACAGGAACAGGTAGTAATCACTTGGTGTCAGATCTGGACTATAAGGTGGATGCATAAGAACCTCCCTCCTAAGCTCCCGGAGCTTCTGGCGAATCACTATCGATGTGTGTGGCCTGGCGTTGTCCTGATGGAACGCAATTGGCCTCTCCTATTGGCCAAAGCTGGCCACTTCTGGGCGATTGCTTCGTTCAGACGGTTGTCAATTGTTGACAGTACAGGTCCGAATTAAGAGTTTGGCTGTAGGGGAGCAGCTCATAGTAGATGATTCCCTGCCAATCCTACTAAACACATAGTAAAACCATAGCAATTTTCCAAGCAAACATAAAAAAGACAAAGTTAGAACCGCCTATATTTTTCAAGGAATTATAAAAGTGGCAGTTTTGTGGGGAAACCCTTCCCAAGAGCGGAGATAGGATGTAAATATTATCGGAAGATATATAGGTGAGGAAAAAATTTATATAGTTTGATCAAATATTCCGCCGTTCTAAGGACGGTTCCGGAATAGCAACGATTATTTTTCGATTTGTAGGTATTTTTACGTTCCTTTTGTTGTAGGTGCTATAAGTAGAGTGAAGATAGAGAATAAGTGCATATATGTAGAAAAAAAAACGTTATATTGAAGAGCCCTATAGGGCTTCCTTTGAGAGACTTTTTTATTACAAATAAGAGGTTTTTCAGTGACTACACCATTGTTCCAATATGGTAAATTAAATATTGTATCTGCAATATTATGAAATGCAGACACTTCATAAATGTCAAGGAAAAAAAACCCGGATATAACTTGACGCCATAATCAAAGAACAAAATTGGTACAAAAAGTGTCATTATACCGAGTACAAGTACATTAATTAAATTACATATCCCAATATTTTAGACACCACTGTTTGCAATTATTGTATGCGCTCGCACTACAAAACTACCTCTACCTAGATACGATGCGAGTTGGAAACACACTTTTTCACAACACCAACAACAACAACACTTATCATATCTAAGTATTAAATCGAAATATTGCGCCAACCGATGGGCGGCTATTTTTAAAAGAAATTTACGAAAACAAAAAATATATATACCCACACATATTCATATGCATATGTAGCGTACATATATTATATGTATTTCGGAAGATACTACACTCTGAAACGGTTCGACAGGAATTTTCCGAACACTTATGCCGCAATACGAAAAGTGTTTTCAAAACGAATGGTTTCGCAAAAAACAAATTCAAAACACGCACGCATCGGCATAAAATTGCATAAACCATACAAACTGGATAGCCAAAAAAAAAAATTAAAATAAAATAAAATAAATAAATAATATAATAAAAAGTGACGTGGTGTAAGAAAAAGAATTGCATTGATTTAACAATAAAAAAATTAACGAAAAATAAATTGTTTATTGGAAGAAAGCTTGCATTCGTTCTATTCTCTTAATAGAACAATTTGTTGTTAACCGGAACTCGCTCGAAACAAAAATATAATGTGAGTAAAGAAATTTATAATAAATAATGAATAAATTAAAAAAAAAAATTTTTTTATTTCATATTAAAAATGGAAATTGGATTTTAAAACATATTTAAATTAATTTGAATAATAAAATCAGTAAGGATAAAAAGTTAACGTGAAAAACGAATGCTAAGAATAGCAGTGTTGGCTTCATTTTCTTCTTTCTTCATTTTTTTTTTTTTATCACATTGCATTTCTTTCTGTTTGATGATTGTCTTTGCCTCATCTTACTTTACCGATCTTATTTACCTATAAATACATTAGCTATTTTTAAGTATATTTATGTTATTTATTTTTTTTTTTTTTGCTTTTTTGTGCTGTGAAATCATAGGTTTGCTCCAAAGTGTCTGCAATCGTTATACTTTCATATGAAAAAATATTCTTATAAGCATTAAAAGAATTTCAGTATGAAATCTTTAAAAAATTCAACCCAAAATTATAGATTTTCTAGCTTAAAAACGTTTATTAGTTTTACACTTAAATATACTTTCATTTTTTTTTTTTTTTTTATATTACATGTACTTACCGGTACAATTAACCGCCAAATAAATTGAAGTTCTGAATTTACATATGAACATGTACTATATTTAGATTTAGATCAAGCATACATACAATAGATTGAGGCTAAATACAGTTTTCTCTGGATTGCGACAAATTTGAAGTTTGCCTTTTCGATTTGTTTCTTCATTTGCAACATGTTTATTTTAATCGGTTAATCGGTGTACTACAAAATATGTATTCTAATTTTATTTACACAATGTTAACCCTTTTGTAGTTTTTTAGATCAAAATACCATAATTTTCTAGCAAAATTGCTGTCACTTAGTGGAAACGTACCAAATGAGTAAGGACTCATATAACCATTAGAACCAAAAATCGATTTAGGTCGAATTTAGTATGCTTCGCCAACCATCCCTGTTCTTCGCTAGCTGGCACCATTTAGAAATATTCAGTTTTAGATGCACTTTAATATGTCAATACCGGCAAACAAATCGTACAGCTCATTATTGTACTTTTTCGGCGCTCGCCATCAACGCAAATAGGTGCATAGAACTTATGTAGAACTTTTCTCTCGAAAACTCTCAACAATATCTCAATTGAGGTTTAAAATATTCAGGCTTCAGCGTCATAAGTAAAAACAGGCATGGTGAGAGCTTTGTAGATTGTAGTTTTCATTTTTCTAGTCGCGACTTGAATTTATATCCAGCAATAGCATTGATGAGCATTTGCAAATTTTGTCAATTATCCTCCGATGAGGAACAATGTCTCTACATTTCTATTGTTCTCCGACTATAATCATTACTTTGGCGGTCACAACCACTCCAAAAAATTGCTGAGTTTTAATGCCAAAAGAGTAACAAGAGTCTTAGATCACTAACAGGCCACTCCACATGTAATAAACAATTACACAAAATAGGAATATCTAACAGATTCTGCTGTGATGAGGAAGAGTCCATGGAACACTTAATCACAACCTGTAATGCACCTAGGCCACAGGAAGCATAAAGTCCTAGGTTCATACTTACTAGATGATGAAAACCTTCAAATGCTACCCCCGAAGGTGCTGGTTCGATTTCTCGATATATTAAATATACTAAATATCTAAATACGAAGGGGTGCACAATATATCAAGTTGGGCGCAGTGCTTAAAGGCCTTAGCCTAACCCATACAACCATTACCATCACCATAACCACTACTTCATTTTATCATTTCCTCTAAAGCATTTCTACAGCATGCGTTTTGTCAGTATGAATAGCATTAAACTGTTTTTTTTTTCTGAAGAAACTCTTGCAGTTGGAAAATGATGGAACTTTTTATGCCGATAAACCGGTAAACTATAACTATTGTTCTCTAGGGATAAAAGGCAGATTCGTGTTTAGCGCGGATTTACTGTTTATCGTCTGTTTATCGTTGACATTTTAAGAAATGAACGTTATGGTAAACAATATAACTCAATTCCAGCGAAAAGATTTTTCTTTTAAACAGTGCCCACCTGTCGGCAATAATAAATGAAAATAAATATGTGGCACTTAAAGCCCCGAGGGGCTCTTTGGCCGAGCTTCTCTTCCATTGCTGTTGTGCGTGTTAAATTTTGGACAGTTTTGGACTTATCTTAGCCGGTTCCGAACGGCAGAACCCTTGTGACATCACTTTTTCTGAGCTTTGTCACAGAGTTCTTTCAGAAGCTTTTTCATAGCAAAATGTTATTGTTATTATTGGCAATTGCACCTGTCGGCAAGCAATTGGCAATTCTTCTAGCAGTAAGAATTTGCCGTGAAAACGCTTCCAAAAGAACTCTGTGCCAAAGCTGCATTTCACAAGGGTCTGCCGCCGGCGTAGCTCGGAACCGTCTAATATAAGTAGCTCCATTTTAGTCCACTTTTTTTTCCAATACTGTTGTGCTTGTTAAATTTGAGCGGTATTCAAAGAGTCTTACTTATACTAACCGATTTGGAAGACAGATCGCTTATAACATTTTTTCTTACCTTTGTCACATAGCTCTTCTGAAAATTTTTTTGTGGAAATTCGTTACTGTCAGAAAAATTGCCAATTGTTTGCTGATCAGTGGGGACCATTTACAAGAAAACCGGTTTTTAGATATTAAAGTTGACTCCATGGGGAGCCCAACTCACGATCTACGACTAATGCAACAGAAAACTAACGCACTTTTTACACTATCTTTAATTTGAAAAGAAAAAAATAATAATATGTTGTTTAGATGGTGCCAACCTATGACCAACAATCTCAGTCTTAGCTTTAACCTAAGTTAGGTTCAAAGATCTTGTATGCTCATGAGTAATACCTATACAATATTGAGCTTTTATTCGATTGATCAAATTCTATGATTTTCAGTGTGCAGTGTGCAATCATCGAATATCCAACACATCATACTGGATCATTTAAATAAACAAAAATCACATTATTAAATTAAGATCATATAAATAAACAAACAATATAATTATTCCGCCAAATTGTAACAATTTGTAACAAAATAGGAAAATAGAATAAAAGTTGTTTAGTATACCATACATATAAGTACATACATTTATATGCGAGTACACACATGCAAATATAATTAGTCAATGGATAAAAATATAAAAGAATTCATGTGTCACTACTAAACAATAATAGCAACAAATAGAACTAAGTAGGCAGTGAGTGCCGCAACCAAGGGGCCCACTCATTCAATTCGTTCATTATTCTTCACCAACACCAAGACGTTAGCCCAAAGTGATCCTTATCACTAAATACATATTTGAAATAGAATCTGAAGCTTTAGATGAAGAAAATTTAATTCGAATAGTGTTAGGCTGGACGTCTTTTAGAAAGAAGATTTGTGATCATATTCACAAAATCCTGGCTATGCCACTGTAAGTAGACATAAACTAAAAAATAATTTTTATATATGAGTGTGTGTATGTATTGGTGTGTTTGTATAAACATATCTACATATATTATACGATCTATGATTTTTCGTATAATAATCTTAATATTATTTTCTTTTGATTTATTTAATATGCATATTTGTATACAATAACAAATATTGTATATATATATTCATACGTCACTCTTCTCAGAACAATAATAAATGAGAACACAATTATTATTATATTTCATCGAAAACTAATTGTATCTTCAATACTTTTATGGTCGATTTAGTTTGAAAATGCAAAAAATAAGAAACCTACTTATATCACTCTCCATGTTCATACATTTATTCGTAGATAAACTAATAGAAATTATATCTAATATAGAACTTTTTTGTATGCCTATTATTAGTCAAACATGTCAGATGCTAATAACGACACCGCATCACAGCCCCCACAACAACAACGTGAAAATGGCAAAGAACGTTCCACATCAACGGAAGAGAAGGAAATCCCACGTGAACCCGCATTAGTATGCAAAGACATTAATGTGAGTACAATCATGCACATATACATACTACGAATTGAACACAAATAACAACAGACCAAATGTAACGTCACAAAATTGTTGAGTATTATTAGGTTAATTACGTTTTCATTTCTCAATCAGCTGTTGATGAAATTTTGTTTGTGACGTCACACATCTGTAATTTGTATGAATAAACAATACTATATTGATACTCATATTATTAAATTCTAATCTCTCACTATTCCTCTCCCTAATTCACACACACACACACACACACACACAGTTAAAGACTGAATTGGAAAGCTTGGTCAAACTGCTTGATGGTAAAATTTCGAAAGAAGAAGAAACCTCAATGGAAGAATTGCATCAGTATTTGATCGAAGATGATGGCTCATGGGCATTGGGTGACAATTTTTTGGTTTTCGTACAGCGTATTTTACGTGAGCCTGACTTCTCACCGGAAACACGTGTACATCTACTGCGTACATTAGCGTATGCAGCTCTTAAAGATGATGTTATCATTATACTGCATCAAGATCGGCGAGAGCATACACTAATGAATTTTGCTCAAGATATTGATAAGCATACCCCTGAGGAGCAACAAGCTTTAGCGATGTTTGTAAGTAAAAATTTAGTAATTTTTTATAAAATTATAGATTGATTTATTTATTTATATTATTATTTTCTTTTTTTTTATAATTTTTAATTGTAGATTTGTAATCTATTTGAAAATGTAAGCCCCTCCGAATGGTTACTTTACATATCTGAATGGGATTATAATGGACAAACTTTATCGAATATACGAATTACAACAAAACTTGCCGTGCATTGTATACTTTCGAGTTGTCCACAATTGAAAAATATCGGTTCAATGATTCTATATAATATTGCTATTAAAGAAGTCAAGACAGTGGTAAGTACTTATCATCTTTGAGTTTATACCATGCATGAATGCAAGTATAAAACTTTTTTCTATACACACTTTAGGTTTTTGACGATGTTGCTGTTGAACTAGCAATGGCTATTTTACAATTTTTCCAAAATCCACCAGATGAGGAACAATTATTCCGCACACTAAAGGCTCTTGTACGATTCTTGGAGGTATGTTATGCTACAATTAACAAAACTCTTATTAAAATAAGCGAGCAAAATAATAGTGCTATTAGTCAAAACAGATTGGAAGGTAACGTAATGTTGGAATCTGTGAAAATTAGATTTTCAACGGAGCGTATGTCAAAAAATGAGAATCATTCTCATTTCACTCAATCATATTTCTATTTTATATTATACCTAGCTATCTCCTTCCTACTTAGTCTACACGGGTCCGTAGCATATGGACATACATACGTTTTTTACACTACTTGACTTTACTTTCTGTTATTTTACGTGTTGACTAACAATTATCCAGTAAACAGTAACAATTATCCAGTAAACAAATTTCTGAGAATTTGACAGCAATCGATCTCAAAGAGAAAAATATGCCAAAAAGTACAAGAACGCAAAACCAGCAAAAACCTGCAAGTTTCACGAACAGCTGATATTCCACTAAGTAAATTGCAATTGTTCATTTGCCTGTTAGTTTCTTTTGCTTATGATCAGCTGTTTTTCTTACTTGCAAGTCTTTACTGGTATAAATTTGTCCAGTAACAATTTGCAACTTCCCCTCAATATAAAATGTCATTTCGCTCTCTCAATTTCCCATTCTTTGCAAGTTTTTTGAGTATGAGAACACCAAAACGTGATAGTTTATAACAATTATCACAAACTATTGCGTACGACAACACTCCTATTACCAGTAAAAATTTGCAAGAATTATCACAGAGAGGAAATCATTTGCTCTCCCAATTTCCCTTCTTTTACTGGTTTTAGGCGTACGCGAACACATTTCCAATAAGAAATAGTAAAATTTGTAATAATTTGTAAAAACTATTACGTACGTTAACGGACCTAACGTCAGTTTCTTCAGCTTCTCGATTGTGGGCAATTGTTTTCATCTGAATTTTGGATGATATTCGACCACCAAAGCTAAGGCATTTGTTAACGAAAATTTGCAGCAATTTTTCTAGGCTATCTAACAACAGTCACGGTGTCACAGTCGTATTTATATTGAAGAGCCTAACTTGCAAATTCATTTAGGTGAAGAAATTGTTTGTGAAATTACGAGAAGCTTCAGCAGGCCTTAGTAATTCTGTAGGAAATAAGTTCGAAGACGCATCCATATATTGAGACTATTCAACCATGGTATGAAAGGGGTTCAACAATTATATTTCTCTTGTTCTCTTATCTTTTTAATCGATTTTCAAGATTTTGAATTTGAAGTTTGCCGAAAAAAATGCTCTTTTATAGCTCTAAGAAGGACCTTTTGAACCATTCAATGCAACTTATGTAAAATACACCAATATTTTAAACTTATAACACAATTGAATTATAATAATAAAACTGTACACTTTTCCAAAATATGGCACATTCGTTTCCTATAAATTTTGCCAAATTCAGTTCTTTTTTTTTGTGCTCAAAATTTGCCTAATTTATAAGTATTTCATTTAGTGCAGACTCTTTACTGTTTATCAAATTCACCTTTAATTGCTAAGTACTATTTTAGGTATGATAGCTCCAAGGCGTTATCTCCCGAATTAGATATTTTTTTCCCTTTTATCCTGTTTTATGTAGTCTATTAGGTCACTGGTATATTTCTAAAGGCCAGAGCCTTGAGGAAAAAACATCGTACGCAGAACTTTAAGAATTTCTAAAAATTTCTGCGAAAAAGTCATAAAATACAATAAACTAAAAATCATCTCAATATCTTCTATACAATATATTCTATTAAAAAATCGAATGCGTAACCCTCTATGAAAAAGTTAAAAAAATTATATTAATCTCTATTTTATAGGTATCACAAGATGTTGGCGCTATTATTCAAATGATTGGACCACATCCGAAAAAATTCGCTGGCAAAAGTGCACGTGTGGATGAACTTGTAAAATTCATTAGCCGCAAGGTTCCTGAATTGTAATAAGTTTGATGTTTGTGTGGGAGAATAAAACACACACACACACACAAAAATAATATAAATATAATTATTTCTTTCTTTTTTTTTTTAATATATTTAATTCAACATATCAATTACAAAATAAATATTAAAGCATTTTTTACTCTTTGAAAATAAATTGTAAATGTTTCAAATGTACAACAAACCGATACAAAGAATATCAGAATAATGAATGAATAAATTTAAAAAACACCATCACTGCAACAGAGTTTAAAACAAAATGGAAAATTTGATTTGCCAGCACGTAATTGCAACCAATGTTTCTGATTCGAAACGAACATTTCTGATGGTAATTGAGTCTCTTGCATACTGCGACCATCTTTAAATAGAAAAAGAAAAAACAATGAATTTAAAAGATATATTTTGAAAATCAATACTCACCACTATCACTTCCAGATTTCTTATCGAATTTAGGTGATTGTATGATCGATATGATCTCATCTGGTTTACGCAATAATATTTTACCAACACCTTTGCACATACGCAACACTTCATGGTTACTCAATTTATCCAAATAATCCGATTCCAAGAGTGGACAACTTAATATCCATTCACGTACATCATCGAAATCATTTAGTAAACGTATCGCACCATTGATACTAAATTTAATACGTTTCTCATAGATATAATCCAACCAAGCTTCACATATAATTTTCAATATTAATTTCAATATGACCATATCGCGTGTTGCTTTTATGACAGGTAAATATATTTCATCCAATACAAAAGTGACATAATTACTTTTCTCATTGTCACTGTACACACTTTGTTGCCAATAGGCTGCCGCTGGAAAGCATAGTGTAAAATTGGCCAAACTATATAAACGACATACAACCGATAATATTTGAACACATTCATCAGTGGTTTTCTATATAGAAAGTGTATAGAAAGAATTTTAAATAAAACATTATACAATTCAATGAACTAACCTTTAACTTATCAATATTGGCATTGACCTCACATACTAATTTAGTACGCAATGCAACACAAACCAGCATAAGAATATCACTTAGATCGGCAGTTAATTTTGGCAATTTTATATTTGCAAACACATTCAAACAAATTCGAACATCATGTTCGAGTATTTGAAAAAATCTATCCATCTTCCATTCGCCACAAAGTAATTTAGCCTGTTCTGTAACCCATAGACGCATCGAATGTACAGAGTGATCTGAAAGTAGTAAAAATAATTTGCTATTATTAGTGAAAAAAATATTTTAAAATTATTGAATATATAATTAAATATAATTTAATTTGCAGACACTCAAGACTTTTCTGGAAACTCTGGAAAATATTTTCGAAATTTTTTAGGTTCTTCGAGAACACAATGAATAAATTTAAAGGATTTAAATATTCACCGTAATATTTACTAAGGTTAAGCTTCAATTTTTGATTTAATTAATGCTTAATTAAAATTAAAATAATTAAAATTAAATTAAATTAAATTAATTTAAATTAAAATTTGTTTACACTAGACGATTACACCATTTTAGTTTTCAATAATGTCAAAAAGGTTTTGTTTCTAATATCGTAATAAGTTTAAAATATTAATTTTTTTTCAGAAATTAATTAAATATATTAACTAGAGCTCTTCGATTACTCGTTTAATCAAAACATAAATTATTCAATTAATAAGAATTTTGATTAATCAAAATACATTTACATTTTTAGTGTTTCTTTTGTTTTTGGAATATTCTTTGGAATTTTCATATTCGTACCTACTAGTATCAAAAGCTACTGTCTACTTTGTATTGGAAAAAATATTATATTTTGATTAATCAAAATACCGATTTATCGAATAATTTCAATTATTGAATAATCAAAATCATTATTATTCGAATAAGTGAATAATTTCTTTTTTAACAATTGATTAATAAAAAATTTTGATTAATCAAGTTGTTCTACTAATCGATTGTGATTAGCTCTAATATTAGCAGCAGAACACTCCATATTTGTTCGTTTTTTCCATATTTGCTTAAAAAATGCTCTTTATTTTTGCGTTTCTAATCTTTTTGTAGTTTTTAGAAAATTTCGACGAATAATCCAGAAATTCACATTCCGTTAAATGAGGTAAAAATGGGGTAATGGGGTAATGTGGGGTAGTGCCAGGTATGTTCTTTTATAGATAAACGAATCTTTTTTTTTTTTGTTATAAATGAGAAAAACTATATTGAAATTGAAAAAAAATGTTAATGACCAATAAAATTGAAATTGTTATTCATTTTCTCCTAATGAATATGAATCAGAAACGTATATATTGACTAGTTTGGATACTCTTTTCGATTTACAAGTTGTTTCTAGTGGCTCTTTTTGTGGTACTCCATATTTTTTGTTTAGTTTTGATTAAATAATTGAAAGATTTAGAAATTGAAGACTGACCTTAAAGTGCAGATTTCAGTACAGCAGTTTTAGGAAGCTTTCATTACAGCAGTTTGAAGGTTGCAAAATTTTAATTAAAAAAAAGAGTGACAACACTAATTACCCCATTTTACGTTGAATTTTTTTTAACAGAATAAATAAGAATTGATATTGTTTAAATTTTGAAATTAAAAAATAAGCATTAATGACAATTACACCTTAAAATAATTTAACAAACCAATACGATGTAAAATGGGAATTTGTTCTGCGATCGGCAGCAGAGTTGAATTCATAATGTCAGCATCATTAATAAAATAATTATTACTAAGATTAATTAAATTTGCAAACACAGTAATCCAAACAGTGCCAGTAGCTGTACCAAACTCCTAAAGTTAATAGATAAAAATAAATTTAATTAAATATTTACTCAGTACGATAGCTTTGAAATGGAATACAACAAAATAATATATTGTATAATGTGTATAAATAAATACATTACATTTTTTGGTGCCCCACAATATTGTTCCACCGAACTAATAACATTACTATTTTGAGTACATGCTGTGGAGATTAGTGTTAAACGAAATAGCTGATCCCAAACATTATTGCAAACGAAATTTGTTAAAATTTCACCTATACCACGCAATGTTGAATATACTGGTTCAGGTATATCTATCAAATAGAAATCATAAGTTTATACATTTTTCTTTCGATATTAATTCAATATTTTCGTCGTAAAATCGAAAAAACAAAATATTCTGGGACCAAGATAAATTATCGAATTAATTTCGGTATTCGATATGAAAAAGGGCATAACATAACATAAAAAATAAATTTGCTCAAATTACCATTAACATCATGCATACGCAACCAATTGCGTATGGAGTCGACATGTGATAGGGAGTAACAAGAAATGGGTGTATCAATCCACCAGAGTATGATGTGATCGAGTATGATGCCAACATAAGACCATATTAAACGCATCCCACGTGCAATGTACACATTCAAATCCATGGCATTTGTTGCTGCACCTACAAATGTACATTTTAAGAAATTTTATTCAGCTTATATAGATTTTTTAAAGCTCTCTTTTTTATATACGCAGTGTTTTATTATAAGGTCTAGTAAAATGAAATCCATTATTTTTGCATTAAATTGAAGGTTTTATTTAGCATAGTAAAAATGATCCGATTTAGGTCAAATATGCAACGTTTTGTTCGATAACTTGTTACCATTTTGAAGGTAATTTTACACCGCCACTCTCATAGAAACCCTCATCCCTATTGGCAAAAAACTGGGACAGTCGAATTTCACTTGACGCAAATTTTTCACCAGCAAAATCATTCGCCATAGACAGGAACAGGGAGTAATCACTTGGTTCCAGATCCGGACTATAAGGTGGATGCATAAGAACCTCCTAACCAAGCTTCCGGAGCTTTTGGCGAATCACTATAGATGTGTGTGGCCTGGCGTTGTTCTAATGGAACACAATTCCTCTCCTATTGGCCAAATCTGGCCGCTTCTGGGCGATTGCTTCCTTCAGACGGTCCAATTCTTGACAGTACGCGTTCGAATTAAGAGTTTGGCCGTAGGGGAGCAGCTCATAGTAGACGATTCCCACGCCAATTCCACCAAACACATAGCAAAACCTTCCTGACCGACAATCCTGGCTTGGCCACCGTTTACGCCGGCTCACCGCGATTCGACCACGACCGTTTTCGCTTGACGTTGCCGTAAGTGACCCACTTTTCATCACCAGTAACCATCCGCTTCAGAAATGGATCGATTCAGCAGCGATTCGCAGATGGAAATTCGGTCCATGAGATTTTTTTTTTTTGCGTAATCTCTTGTGGCACTCATACATGGAGCATTTTTTTGTATCCAGCCTTATTTAAATAGTTCCAAACGATTTTTTGTGCAATGTTTAGCTCTTGGTCAATAGAAACAGTTCTTACATGACGGTCAGACTCGACGATTTCTATTATTTTATCGATATTTTCGATAATTGGGCTTCCAGAGATTGGTGGATCTTTGACATCAAAGTTGCCGGAACGGAATCTACGAAACCAAAATTGCACGTGATTGGCTGTTACAGTATCAATGCCATAAACACTATTCCCATTTTAAGCCATCTGGCTTGCGTCTTCGCCTTTATCGAAGAAAAACTAAAATATGGCGTGTTTTCTCTTTACTGGTGTCCATCTTTGACGCATGCTCAAACAATACTGAGTCAGTCAAGCAATCACAAAACTGTCTGAAAAGTTTATTTAGTATGAAATCCTATCTTTCTAGCACCATCTAGCGTAATCCGATCGCACTTATACAACGCGAGATACAGATTACTAAAGCCATCTATTGGAAAAATAATGGATTTCTTTTGACTGCACCTGATATATCGTTAATTTCACTTTTTATCGATTATCGAAATCGATCGAAAATGATATTCAGAAAATCAAAAATAATTAATATTACTTTTATACACCTACCAAATATTGTGGGACATATTTCATGAGCTTTTGCTATTAGTTGTGCAATAAATGTGCGTTCTTTTTGTAAAAAATGTTCGGTATGCTTATTGCGTAAACCGCTAACTCCAACAACAGCAACATCAATACCATTATCATCAGCTAGTCCAGTAGTCAATTGATATT
Source organism: Megamerina dolium (assembly GCA_963854835.1). NCBI lineage: Eukaryota > Metazoa > Arthropoda > Insecta > Diptera > Megamerinidae > Megamerina > Megamerina dolium. The sequence goes on from OY978526.1 coordinate 90,731,003, forward strand.
CATCAGCAAAATCACGTTGAGTATCGTAGTATTGTTGATATTCGCCATCACCAGCAATATTCAATGTAAGTATACGTAATATTTCTAAACTGGAAGAATTCGAATCATCATGCTCATGCCATGCATCATGTTCACCCATATTGAAGAGGCCAAACATTAAATCCAATGCATTTTGTTCGACACGGGTCTGTGAGATGAGCTTCAAATGGTGTTCAGTGTATGAAAGAAAAAGTGGGTGGGTAAATTGAATATATACGTGTGAAAATTTGCTGCTCACTTGTAGAACATAAGCAAAATCAACCGTTTTGAAAGGTAATAACAGTGATGGATATACATTACTGCATACATTTGCATTTAATTCACTATCTTTAGGATTTTCTGGTGCGCTCATATCATTGTTAATCAATCCACTGTTGCATTTATTATAAATGTGCGTTATTTGCAGTGCCCAATTAAGCCATAACTCCGATTGCATTGACTTGCGCAGCAAATAACTCAACTGCAATACAATTGGATAGTGTAAAACGTCCACATATATTGTATATATCATATTTCTCCTACCGTTCTTTTTAGCACAAAAGTCAATTGATAAAATCGTCGATCATTTAGTTCCATAATTTGATTAAATTTTCGCATTAACAATGCATTATATGGACTGCGTTTAATTTTCTTCGATAACGATTGAAAATCTCGATTATGTGACTCATCCTTAAGATGCCAATATTGTTCGACAATTTTTTCACATTCCTCCAATATGGTGCCCTTTAAAGATTGAAATTCTATTATTTTTATATGAATTCCCGTAGATACTAAATGCATGGCGTACAATGCAGTCCACTTACGTGTTCACTATAGATATCAATTTTAACATCGATAACAATACGTTTGGTAATTCGTCGCAATTCTTTACCCAATTTACTGATTTCCACAAAAGTATGCATTGATTGTGATTTATTGCGACAGTACCATTTCGGTGTGGAAGCCATCTTTTTTCTATACACTTATTGTCTCGCCAATACTTAAATGTGGAAATGGAAATGAGAGCAAATACAGAATATTATAATAAAATGTGTGTTGTTAAATCGATGCAAAGCAGCTATTACTGTAGAATAATAAGGTCCTACATACGTACAAATCAAAATACATTTACCTAGCAACCAATGATTTCTTAACATATCATTTGGCACCGTATTGCAGCCAAATCTGAAAAGTGCGACGGATTAGAAATCAATTCGTACCCCATTTCAATGATTTTTCACATTACAAACAGCGGCTTGTGAGCTGGTGCATGGTCTTGCAAAACCTCAAATTTATCCGCCCATTGAAATCTTTTGTCTTTAATTTCTTGATTTAAACCGTCCAATAATGAGGCATAATATCGCGCCTGCTATTTTTTTTTTTCTCTTTTCCAAGTTAGTTAATGGACACTATTCCATGCGTAGCCCAAAAAAACTGGCAAGTTCTCCTGTACTTGGTCTTTCCATCGACGGTTAGGTCTGCCCCTTCTGCATCCGGAAGCAGCGGGTTCCGAATATAACACCTTAGTCGGAGTGTGTTCTTCCATTTGCTCGACATAACGTAGCCGACGCAGCCACTGAATTTTGATGTGCTTTACCATGTCGGGGGAGAGATGCAAACTCTCTAAAAAAATGCCCCAAATCTAAAGTGAAACAGCATATGCCAATGGATGCATGGCCGTGGGGGTGCACAGTGTTAATATGCGAACTCAGAATACCTGCCGCACTTCTGTTTTAAGCTAGGCTTCTCTTGGCAATCTGGCTCTATCAAGGGTGCCTTTTACTTATGTCCGAGTGGCGAGTTCGAAGCACAACGGAATTGAAGGCAAAGAAGTGGCGGACGAACTAGCGAGAGCTGGCTCGTCTTCTCCACTGAAAGGCCCAGAACCTTTCTGCGATATAAGCTGGGCATCGGCCAAAGCTATGATAGAAAAACCTTACCACAACAAATACTAAATACAATGGATAAATTCGACAATTCTCCGCCAAGCGTAAAACCTAAACAGCTTTAATACAGCTTTTGACAGAATTAGTTTTAGCAGAACAAATCTACGCCTAATAACCGGCTATCTCTCAGGACATAAATGGTTCAAGTACCACCTCCACTAAATGGAATTATCCTCTGACACGGAGTGTAGACTCTGTCTGGAGAGAGATGAAACATCGATCAACATATTTTGCGAATGCCCAGCCTTGGCTAGGCTTCGCTTCAATCATCACAAGTTCGACAAGACCAATTCTATATTTTATTAAAAAGGTAGAGGAGATTCTAGTGTCGTAGACGGGCCTGGGTACAAAAGACCTCTTATGCTCGCAGTGCCCATAACACTTGTGGTTGGCCCTCAGAGATATCAGCCGTAGGGCTCATATCCTCTAACAGACTTCAGTCTGGTTTTGCATGGTCCAATTGATGAACAAGGATTTTGTTCTTGCTCCAACGTCATCCTCTCTTTTTATTGATTGATTGATACTATGTCGGCATACAGTTCATACAGCTCATGGTTGTACCTTATTCGATACTCGCGACCAACGCAAAAATCGTGCATAAGACTTTTCTCTCGAAAACTCCGAGCATTCTTTCATCTGAGGTGGAAATTGTCCGAGCTTCGGAGCGCCATATGTAAGGATAGGCATTATGAGTCTTGTAGAGAGTGGTTTTCGTTTCTCGAGAGCGGGCTCGACTTCTCAATTGCTTACTTAGCCAAAAGTAACACCAGTTAGCAATATCTCCAGGCTGACATCGTTGGTGGTGTTAATGCTGGTTCCAAGATAGACAAAGTCCTTCACTACTGCAAAAGCGTAGTTCTCAACAGTGACATGCTGTCCAAGACGCTGGGACTCTTTGTTTATTGACGCTAGGTACTTCGTCATGTCCTCGTTCACCGTAAGACCCATTCGACGCAAATTGAATCATCAAATTGAAATGAGGATTGATCCAAAAACGATTGTAATGGGCCACTAGACACGAGTCATTGATTTTCCATCATGACAATGCTCGGCCGCGTTACGTAAACCGTTAGAACCTACCTGAAAAATTGCAGATGGTGCCGTAGCTCAGTGGTTAGTGTGTTGGCCTTCTGATCTGCAGGTCGTGGGTTCAATCCCCGGCTGAAGCATAAC